>JAZFAU010000061.1:332500-402500 GCA_037178615.1 Dione vanillae | reverse complement strand
TGAAAGTTCCACGATTTCAAGTATAGTATAGCCCTTCAATCACTAATAACATATCAATATAAACCACATTGTAATAAAAGTACACAATATATCTAATACATTTATTTAGATAAAAAATTTGCTGTATTGTATAAAGAACCGAATAGTTTTTTCTTACATAGGTATTTTTTCACAATTTAAATACGAACACCTAAGTACCATTTATGATCATTATTAGATTATTCGAAGCAATTGTACTATCAATATCTCAATAAAGTTTTAAAACAACGACGGTGTTTACATTAATAACAATTAAGGTAAATGATTGTTTAATACTTTTAATATACCTACACCGATATAATTGACGTAAGTGTTCTATCTATTTCATGAACATCGCGTGATCCTTTTGCAATCTAAATCTTGGCCCAATACATTTGTTTACAATAGATCGTTTACGTTTTCATCTTCATTAATAAATAGTATATTTGAAAATGTAATTGTTAATGCATCGTCTGAATACTGGCCAACATTTTAAATACGCTGATGACCTACATGTTCATGCAAATGCTATCTAACGCCACGTTTTTATTCTAGTTAAAAAAATATTTTTTCATTTGTCAAAATCCACTTTTATACAATAAACTTATCAAAAATTCATATGATTTTTGTGCGTAATATGTGGTACTCCTACTGCTTGTTGCTCCTGCCCCTGTTGGCGCTGCATTGCGCAACTTGTTTTGCTAAGTATCTACCCAATTATTTGTAAACGAAACTAGCGACTAACCTACTTTTGACTATTTGTACTGTTTCTAATGATTACGGGTAATTATTTATTCAAACAACTTCATTAGAATAATTTTTATTATTATATTTTAAATTATAGAATGTAGAATGACTTGTACTTGTAAAATTTAATAACATATATTTTAATGTACTTCATTAACATCATATTTACATTTAAAACTTATCTATTTATGGATGACTAAAATATACCTATCATAAGATATGTTTTTTCATTTGAATCACTTTATTTTTTAAGTATCAAAAAATTATCTCTTACCAGTTGTATCGTTTACATTCACATGACGAATATAATTCCGTGAGTCACTCAAATAACAAATATTATTTTATAATCTCAAATATTTTCATAACTTGGCCTTATCGTTCGGGCACTTGTAAACGGATGTGCAAAAATATGGTTATATTTTGTATTAGCTGTAATAAGCTCTGTGACTGTGAATGAACAACAATACACGCGGGCGCACCATGTGAGGCGACCATTGATATCTTCATTCACAGACCGGAAACATAAATCAACGTAGTGCGACGCTACGCCGACAGATTATCCCGCATACTTTGAAACTTTAACGCCAATCGTTTTATATTTATTCAGGTTAAAGTAAATACAGTTTTGATTGCCTTATAATATTTTACAAATCATACCGTTTATATGAAGCGTTTTCATAATTATTATTGATGTTAGCAAATTTTATTGTAAGCTTACTATAATTTTATTTTTGTCTTACTTCTTCCTTACGAGAGAAAACAAAATATTACAAATATTTTGTTCGCGTGTTATTGTACAAGCGACTAATTAAGTAAGAACGAGGTTGTTTACGTTTATCGAACATCCGGTAGTGTAAACGTAATGGCGATCGTATTGTACACGTGACGTAGCGTCGGTGCATTGGAGTCGCCGGTTTGTATCTAAATGTAGTGGAGCGACGCCAATTATCAACAGACAAGCAGCTATTTGCAGTGAAAGTGCAATGAGTCAGCGTGGTCCACGGCCCGCAACTGTGGCGGTGATCGGAAATAGAGTCGCGACGTCCGCGCCTCAAGCACGCCTACACGTATATCATGAATACTCCGACTTGACTGTTAAGAATTCAGATACATCATAGGCACATTTTATGTATAAGCTGTAATAATGAAACATTGCTTTATAGAAAATAATCAAATGTTTTTTACCGTATATAACCGTAATACACATTTATTTAGTAAACTTTAATTAAATTTATTTCGAATTGTCGCTATTTTTCTTCTGACGATAATAATTGTGGAATACACTTGTAATTAAAACGCATAATCAAACCTGAAGGAAATAAAAACCAAACGAAATAAAAAGCAATATCGAGCATTGAAATGTGTACCTAAGGTGGGAAGAAGTTTTATGGTGAATACTTTTTTAGTACAGTATCGATTTTATTCATTTAGGTATTTGTTTGTCCAACATATAGGACAGAGAATATTTTTTTAAAGAGTGTTATTTGTTCCGTTCATATTGATATATAATGCAATTATATATTAACTAACATATAAAAAGTAGAAAATGAATTTATCACGTGGTTTTCTTTGCCCTTCTAATATTGAATGTGAGTGCACGTTTATCTAAAGTCTGCAAATTATCTCTATGTTGGTTATATTTTTCGTAATAATTAATTATATACTTTGATTTTATTTGTGATGGGAGTTTATTCCAATGGGGAATAGTAATAAACAAACAGCACTGTCTAATATTTCCTGTGTGTACGCCAAGTGCATGCTTATCGCTCAGAATGCACTGACGCCATGTGCATCATTGCATTACACGTCGCCGCGCTGTACTATGTTATGACGCAACTTGTTTATCCGACGAATACATCGACCATAATTTACGAAATTATATAGTTACAATTACGACTATACAGCAGATAAATATGTTGTTTTCAAATATATCTGTACTAAATACACAGCTATTACAATTGTAAATGTTTTTTTTAATCAATAAATATGTATATATAACGTTGCGGTTACGTAGTACTGGTCGAAGGGTGCGGGTGCGGGTGCGAGGAGGAGGTTATAGTAGCAACGTAGTAAGAACTTAGGGAGGGGAGTGGATTGGACGTTCAATATTCTATTTCGCCATAATACCAGAGTTGTTGTTTAAGGCATCTATATAATACTTTGCTGTTTACCTATATTTGATGTTATTTAACGTAACTCGATGTTTTTACTAGTAATATGTGGTTTAGATAAAAATTAATAATACTTAAACTATATTTTGTGGAATAAATGTTAGTCATATAATATATTTTATTTTGAATAGTGTTAAATATATGTACTGTAAAGAAATTGTTCTTTACTACCTGTAAGGAGCACAATAACATTCCATGCTCTATAAATATCCGCTAAGCTAAGTGACCGAGGCGCGACGCGACGGAGCGCGGGCTCTGCTGCGGAGTTCATTTGCATCGCAATGCACTCATCCACTGTGACCACTTGTGAAGACGAGACTTTATACGACCCCAATTAATATATATATATATATATATATATATATATATATATATATATATATATATATATATATATATATATATATATATATATATATATATATATATATATATATATATATATATATATATATATATATATATATATATATATATATATATATATATATATATATATATATATATATATATATATATATATATATATATATATATATATATATATATATACCCTTGCAAATTTATTAATTATGCCTACCTTAAAACGTCATTAATTTGTGTATTTAACTCCAATATGAATATATGTTACATTTTATATACCATTTCTAAAACTTTATATGAGTATAATTGAAATATGCGGACGTGGTTTGTGGACCATGAAAGAAACAAACATTTATTAAAACAGATTACCATATAAAAATATACCTACATATATATACATATACATTATAAGTACGTTTTCCATTCACGATCACGACGTTATGTAGTATAAACATAATGAACTTTACTAGTCGGCATGTGAAGTATTTTTACGTAATATTTAATTGATTTTACTGCGTCGTTGTAATCTCGTACACTTACATATATAAATGTTATGAAAATATGGTATAATAAAATCAAGATTAATTACGAATTACTTCGAAATTGTTTCTCATCTATTATATATATATATATATATATATATATATATATATATATATATATATATATATATATATATATATATATATATATATATATATATATATATATATATATATATATATATATATATATATATATATAACTTAAAACATACACATAAATTATATTTAGTCAAATTTATGTACATTTCCTAGATACTAATGAAGATAATTCATTTGATTTATGTTTTTCCATTTTAGTACAATCAGCGAGCTGAATAAAAATATCATACTATATTACTCATTGTTTACATTCATATAACGCCCGCCTAATCATTCCCTCCCGCGCTTTTCTTGCACATGCGCAATGCGTAAAGTACTTAGTATATATATATGCCTTGCCTTTTATGCGTACTGCGTACCTTGAGATGTGGAACTACGCAATAATGTGACCTTGCATCAATCATTTCTATGGCTATATATGAAAACAAAACTAATCTCGTTATCAGTAATTGAAATTACAGTTGAATTGTTGCGCTCCTTATCTTTGTTATATTTTATATTGTATTTTTTACTTATGCCTAATGGTATCTATGATTAAATAATTATTGCTAGAAGTGTAATATAATATATAATGAATGTTAATACAGTTAATAGAATAAAATAAGAAAAGGAATTATAGTATAATATTTTTATAAGTAGTTATTATGTAATGGAAAGACAAATAAATATACCTTGGGAGTTTAATTGTCATAAAACTAGGCATTGGTCCAAACGTAATACGTACGTAATACGCCAAACGGAAACTTCCTCTTCTCGTACATTTGTTAGGTTAACATGCTTATATTGAAAATACTTTCTGTATATAGTATCACCTAGTGACGCTTGCAAGATTTACCCGCTTATTCGATGTTTTCGGATTAACTCTAATATAACTCTAATAATATGCACATTCTTTATAATTCATACATTAGTTATTATACAGTTTCTTGCTTATAAACCTATTGAAATAAAATAAGGCAATATCTAATATCTAATAATCTTATATCTAATAAAAATAATAATCTTTAATGTAAAGCTATGGGAGTAGACAAAGAGCAAAAATTTTAATGAAATGGATGACTAGACCGCACAAGGACGTGAGAAATGAAAGTTCCTTCTACGAATTCTATGTCCCTGATGAGGGATAACGGTAGCACTTCATTAATATTAAACAATATCAATTAACTTATTTAACTTAATGTAAGTTGAGTAGCCACTTGCCAGTAGAAATATATAAATAGCATAGTACTACTTATATTTATATATTGTTATCATATTTTGTCATAATTTAACACTCACTATAGGACATTTTAATAGAAACCTTTTTTCTTGTAAAAATTGAACCAACGACGAGCACTAAATCATGTACATCCAACTTCGCTAAGATCGCGCTAATACAATAACATTTATAAAAATAGTGATTACAGTAAAAATATTCTAATTTACTTTGAATTTATAACACAAATATCTTTCAGCAGATAAAACAGAAGCTATTAGACAATTTTGAATGTAATTATAATATGTTTTTCATATATTTACCTAATTATAAGTAATGCTTACAAATTATTATAAAATATGAGTGACATAAAAATATATTTATGAAAATGTTGAAATAAAATTCCGTAACGGAAACAAATCTTTGTACAGGATAAGTATTAGGTACTATTGTTATTTTACAATTCAGACAGAAAACATCAAAAACACTTTGTTTTCCGTTTGTCAAGACCCTTTTTGTCGAACGTATGAGATATTAAGTAGAAATGATTATCCACTGTCCTCCACTGTCCGAGCTGAGACTTAAGCTATAAAAATTTTATAAGTTGTCTTGCTCATGTTTGCCGTTAACTCACCATCATGAAAGTAAGAACACACATGACTAGTTTTTTATTCACTTAAAGTAGTATTTTTATTGTTATTTTTCTAGAAACAAGTTGATCGTAATAAATATTTCTGACCGCGTCAGAATTGCTTCACGGGGAACCACTTAATCAATCAACTGTGAAAACGAACAATAACAAATTATTTTTTAATTAATAAGCTTAATTGATAAATACCATATAGATTATTGGAATTTGTACATAATAAGGTTCATGTGTACCTATTATATAGGTATTTGTATACAGTATATACGGAGCAACATAAAAGAAATCCTTTTTCCTTATAAGCTCTCATTACTAAATGAGTTTAATTTGTTATTCTATTTGATCTTTTTGATTATCTAGAATTTATATGATTTTCTATATTGATTTTCTATTATTATGTTTAATATATTGTATCTTCAACCAATTAATTTTATTCGGTATATCACGAACGGTTAAAGTTGTGTGTTAGTCATATAGTCCATTCACAATTTACTACCAATGACATCATATCAATTGCTCATGTTCATAACAAAAACCAACGTGAGAAAATATTTAAACTGCAGGTATGTGTCGGTATGCTGTGAGACGAACTTAATAAAAAAGGTTACTATATCTGCTTAAATGTTATAAAATGAACTAAGTAGAATTGATATCTTTAATAAATGAAATATCAAATAACATATATAAATAGAATTTGCAGACCGATACATACCTTAAAACTTTAACCTTTAAAGATATGTGAATTAAATTGACATTTATCTGCAACTTTGATAATATATATTTAAATGTACAACAGCAACCCTTATCTAGGCATATAATTAAGTTTTATAAATATACAAGAAAATGAAAAATATATTATGTAGATGATATTGTCATTTCATTCCATATATGGAACACATTGCACAACATAACAGATCAAATATTATTCAATCGACTGTAGACGATAACTTATAATGTTTGTTACAGTATGTCCATCAATAGATATCAGGAACAACCCCGAGTACATGTCGAAATTACGTGACTGTCGAGTGATTGAAGGTCACCTCAGCATCGTGTTGATGGAGCGAGCCACTACTGCCTCCTTTGAAAATGTCACATTCCCCGAACTCAGGGAAGTCACAGGCTTTATATTAATATACAGGTAACAAGTAATTTTTTGAAATATACATTGTTCTTATATTATTTCATGGCATTTTCGTTTAAAACTTAGAATTCTCGTTATTCGTATCTGTAGACGAAATTGTACAAACTGAACTAAGTGATTTGTTTTTTATATCAGTTTTTCTTGAACGTACTTACATATGTGATTTTTTTTCAGGCTGAAAGGTGTGCGCAACCTTGGCGATTTATTCCCGAATCTATCTGTGATAAGAGGCATGCAGCTATTCAAGGATTTCGCTCTCGTTATATTCGATAATGAAGGACTTGAGGTGAATTTTAAAAATATTAATTTTCTTTAAGAATTTTTTTATTCCTATTTTATGAGGCTTTTTGCTACATTAAGCAGTAGCTAATATGAAAAATTACAACTATAATTAATTAAATTATATGAAATATTTTGTGTAAATTATTGTTTGTTTATTTCAATGCATTACTTTAATTTAAAGTCCGTGTTAGTAAAAGAGTATACTAGTATAGTTTTTAATATATATAGTATAGTTTTTAATGTGTAGTTTACAGATTGTGGTGAATTATTTTTGTATGTCACTATGTATAAAGACTTTTTTAAATTGAATTTCAGAATTCGCATTAAAGAATTTTTGTTTTATGTATACAGTCTTTGGGTCTCCGCTCTCTTACCACGATAGAGAGAGGTGCCGTGCGCATACAGAATAACGACCACTTATGCTATGTTAATTCTATTGACTGGTCTCGTATTAACGTCGAGGGACCTCAAAACAATATAATAGGAGTAAGTATACAAACATTTTATTATTTTAATGACAACAAATTACTTTTCTTCCGCAGATGCAATGCTAAAATATATACAAACGCCAAATTTGCTCCTGCTTAAATGTATTCTGAGAACGCTAGAAAGTACTTCGTAATTCGAGATTGCGAAACGAAATATCGTTTCCTTGTTGGTAGAAGGTTTTTTCGTGAACCTTTTGTTGTGTACGATGCTACACAGAGTCAATATCGGTTTTATAAGTTCAATAAAATCTTACTCCATTTATGTTTTGCTATGCGGATTACATACCAGAACGGCAGGCGTGTGGTATGTAATGTCGTCATTGCGGTTCTCAGCCAATATAATATTCTTTACAAAACTAGTTTTGGGAAGGACCGTGGGATTTCTTTGTTGTCAGTTCCGTTTAATATTCTTATAATAAACATTTGACATAGTTTCCTGGGTAGCGCCAAATTTTGATTTTCAAAACAAACGCAAATAATTTAAATCAATACTAAGCTCATATCAATAATATAATTTGCAATATTTTAGTCGAATTATGACACCCGGCTTTGTGGCTTGTGTCCGAATGCTCAAAGCCGGATGGAGGAAGACAGGCGGTCAATGCAATGTCCAACTGATTTTATGCGACGTTTGCTTTGCTGGGATGACAAACATTGTCAAAAAAGAGGTAAAATAAATTTATCGCCACTGTTTTTAAAATTTTTATATAAATGAGGCCACTTTTTAATAATTTAATTGTATCTTAGCTACCAAATATGTAAATAGCACCTACTTTTAAAACTCATTGTATAAACGTTCCCTTAATTACCATATATGATAGTTCATTAGATTAGCAATTATTATATAAAATTTATGTTAAATATCTAGTATAACTGTTATGTAATTAAAAAAAAGATAAGCAGGGGTAACCTAGTGAAGACACGCCATTGCTGACTTTTTGACCAGTGTAAGGAAAATGAAAATAATTCATACTGCTTACGCGGCTACCAAAACTCAACAGTCGCCTATACGGTCAGACGCTGTGCTACTGCGCTATGACGGCGCCTGAGAGTACAGCTTGTATTAAAATACTGACTTAACCGTTACTTTACAGATTGTCCAGCAAAATGTGGAGGGCGGGCGTGTATGGCTGACGGGCAAACTTGTTGCCATTCTACGTGCTTAGGAAGTTGTGATGGGCCATTGCCAAGCGATTGTCATGTGTGTGCGAACTTCTCTTTCCGATACGGGAAAGAGCGTACTTGTATGGAAAGCTGCCCCGCTAATACTTATATGGTAAGATTATCAAATAATTTATTTATTATTTGTCATTTATTTACATAAAATCATGTAAGTCGCATCGTTTTTAAAAATAAAAAATTTACCTAAATGGTAAGTAATACTGAAGTGAGCTAGGCACAAGGAACTTAGTGTTAATAACCGTGTCCTACTCTATACCAATATTCGAGACGTTCATGTAGAATGGTGAAGCACAACGTTTTGTGATGTAATTTGCAAAGGCAAAGAATTCATTTTTGTGAGTGGAAAATGAAGTTACGATTACGATAATTAAGGAATCAAATCCACAATCGTGTCCTTTTTTACATTTATATACTAAAATCATTAAATATCAATTGAATACTATAATTCAACATGTATATTATTCAATATGTATATTTACAATATTAAACCGATAGCTGGCCCGCCGGTGTGTGACGGAGGAGGAGTGCCGCACCACGCCGCCGCCGCAGATGACCGCGGTGGACGCGGAGCCTGTCATACGTGCGTACAAGATATTGAACAACCGATCGTGTGTATACATCTGTCCGAGTGGTTTTATGGAGGTTTGTCTGCTAGCTTTATATTACTTTCATTTGAAAACTAGACATTAATTATGCCTTTATTTATATATATTATTTTTATACATGAAATGTAGTGTAAATGAAGTTCTTTTGAAAGGGTTTAAGGGGTTTTTTAACTTAGAAACGGATTTTTCCGTGGTATTCATTAAAATAGTACATAAAGTAATTATAGAAGAAAGTTTTAAAGTATAAAACAATCAATACAATATAAAATTTATAATGTAATGTCTATACTAATATTATAAAGAGGTAAAATTTGTTTGGTTGTAATGAATAGGCTCAAAAACTACTGGACCGATATTAAAAGTTTTTTCACCATTTTTAAGCTACATTACCCACTAGTACATGGACTATATTTTATATTGGAAAAAATAGGGTTCCGTTACAAATTTGGGTTTTCGGGAAGAAGCTGTAAAAATCAACAAGAAAAGTTACTTATTTTGCGTACGCTGCCTAAACTATAAAAGATAGAACCATAAAATGTTTTAATTAGTTGTAGATCTTATAAATATGTATAAAAAAAGTCCGCGATACACTATACTTACCTTTGTCGAGTGAGGCACAACAACATTTTTTTTTTTAAAATCTTGATTTTTTAACTCCTTTTAAAGGGGTTAATTTACTAACTAAAAATAAAAATAATCCTTATTAAAATAAATTATTTCATCACTAAATACAGTTTATTTACATGATATTTGGTCTTTGAATGATTAAAATTGGACACTTTGTTTGGTGAAAATAAAATATTACGATTTCTACTGAACCACCACCACCAATCCACAGAAAGACAATCTGTGTAGCCTGCGGGTGATGACTGTTGTCGTTGATATTAGTGTAGGTGTCTTTGAATTGACCTAGGAATAATTTTGCTGATCGTGTTTTTCTTGGGTAGGCTTTTTGAATCGGTAACCGACACATACGCGGGCGGAGCCGCGGGCGTTCGCTAGTCGTAAAAATCGTCGTCGTCTAATATTTGAATCTCTACTTTTATAATATATTAGTGGTATGCCCGAGATAAAAAAGTATCTTAGTATTTCGTAACATTTACCTACACAGTCTTGATAAAGCTAGGTACTAAATAGTAATATTGTGGTTTGGCTTGAACCAACGTTACTCATTTAAATTATTATGATAAAGGTATTATTATGACATAATATATTGAATGTACAGACATGATTTTTTTACTGTTTTATTATATATAGAGATTATAGTGGCATTGAATTGTCTAATTTTGAAATTGGTGTAAGTTTATTCAGATTAGTTGAAATTATTTGATTAAACCGAATCATAATAATTTGTTTCAGGCGGAAATTATATATACATTCATTAAACAGTAAAAAAATATACCTTAAATATTGTAAAAATAAGAACATGACATAAAAGACGTGCTTTTAAAGTAAACGGTAAATATATAAAATTAGTCCGTTTAAGTGGAATGTAGGGTTTTAAGGTTTTTTTAAGATAGAGAAACACTAAGAAGTAATACTCAAAATCCAAAGAAAATGTTAACGTTAAAAAAAAGTTCAGCTTGTATACTCCATGCAAACAGCTCATTAACATTTAAAATTGTGACATATATATTATTTTAAGCATATGCTAATATAACATTTTAAGGCTTAAAATGTACATAATACTTATTAACAAAGTAAGCTTGTCTCCTTAATCAATGAGTAATATATTATAATACTACTTAAGATAACATTAATATAGAACTTACGCACGCATGATACATGATAAAGTATCTAAGTAATAAATTAGATCATATGATCAATCGATGAGTATTTTAATTGATACTTTGAATTGGCATAGGTCCAGTCTAACAGCACAATGAATCCATATTTAATGATGATAATGGATACTCGCAGATTATATAATAAAAACACAACAATATATACAGTACGTTATATAATGTTGAAGTTTGTTTATTTATTTTAAATTATAATATTGTTTACAACTCTTACCCTTCACAATGGATTACCGCCTGCGCCATCGAACGTTTGAGGTACCGAATTTTATTGAGCTGAGACCTGAGGGTTATATTGGGTTATACTATTGTATTAGGCTTCTATTGAGAATTAAAATGAAATAGTTCTATCATACTTTCTACCATAACTTTAGTATACAGTAGTTCCAAACATTAGCGCGCTCAAACAACAAAACCTTCATGCTAGTAAATATTACATAAATATGTTTAAATAACCAATTATATTTAAATATGATTGAATTACATGATGAAAAATGAATTCGAACAAAACCAGTCAAAGCCCAAGCAAAGTATAAAAAGTTATGTAAACATACACATTTATTAATTGAAGTATAAAAGTATTTTTGACAGTTTTGATATTAAGAGTATTTGTATCATTATTATGGAATTTTACAGTAAGGTCATATAAATAAAGATCTAAAGTGGTTTTTTGTCATTTTAATTTAATGATAAAAAATTTATTGCCATATATTTTAATGTTAAATCATAAATCTATGATTAGTATAGTAAGTACATTTTATATATTAATATTTTTTTAACAAATAAGTTAGCTTGATTATAAAATATGCTCCACTAAAAAAAGTATAATGCAGATATATGCATAGTCTGGATGTCTGATTTACTACGTCGTTTCCAGATGTTTAGACTTTTTTAGAACTTAAAAAAGTATTAGATTAAGATTTCAGCTGTCGTCTATTTGTACAAAGCAAAAACGATAGGTAAATCGTATTTTTACCGTAAAATTAAGTTACAGACAACGTGAACTTAGTATGAAGTTTATTTATTTGAATTTGCAGTTGACATGTTAACTGTAAATTCAAATAAATTTTTATATATAATATTAAGGAAAATTATTATAACGCTAAGGGTTTTAGTTTTACATTAGTTATATCAAGTATACTAGAGACCTGATGGAGAACTTAAATAGATAAGGAGCAATAAAAATAAAAAAGTATTTATAATAATAATTGTTGAACATATAATAATTGTTGACAAATAATCAGCTCTCGTTCTCGTGTAAAAATGTAACACGTGGGATATATTCTTATTTATCTGAAAGAAAAAAAGTAAGCAGTCCTTAGGATGGCAAGAATCATTAACACCACGCGAACGAAGTTGTGGGCGTCCACTAGTCTAAAACATATTCCCTCGTATAAATTCTATCATTATATAATTCAAAAGCCGTATCCTCTTAATAAGTATTACAAATTCCCTCCTAATTGATAACCATAAGGAAAAGAAAATTTCCATGATATTCTTGGTATTTGAATTTTATTAATGAATGATTTGTGTGGTTGCTCTATCCAATACTTTGTTTACGGATGTGCACTAGTTTTAAGGTAATTTAAAATTAAGGCTCTCATGATTTAATTATAGATAAATTTTTCGTTATTATTTTTGCTAGCCACTTTTTATAGTGTAATAAAATGTGAGTGGATAATCTACTCACCATTTTGCTTGCTTTTTTAAAATTAAGTAAAGAATAAAATAATTTTATTATTGTTTATATAATGTAAACACCTACTTAATTTTGATGACAGAAAGGTACCATCTACAACTCGACGTGTGAACCGTGTCCCCCGAAGGGTTGCGAACGCGAGTGTATGGGTGGAAAAATTGACTCCGTAGCTTCTGCTGAGCCATTTTTTGGATGCACTCACGTCAAGGGCACCCTAGAAATTACTTTGCGGGCCAGTGGCGGTGAGTTTTCAATTTTATTAAGCATATTCCTATATATATCATATTATGTTTTAAGCTAATTAGACTAAAAAATCTTGTTGTATCTGATATTCGGTTTTACTTGTAATGCTTTACCCTATATCGTGTTTTATAAACAAAAGGAGATATTTTTATTTATATAATGTTAAACCATAACAAAATGTAATTTCTCTGCATATTTTATTAAGTAGACTTTATTGTCGGCTTTTACATTCTTATTTTTTAAATTTACATATCTACATATAACAAAAATATTTTGCTGTCTTTTAACATACATATACTAAAATACATTAATTTCATTCAGATATCTTCTGCACTGTCTAGACTTTTATATTTCTAAAACGGATATAAAGTATGTCCGCTTCAAAAACACTAAATCTTTTATTTGTATTCACGTAGGCTTCTCTTGTATTATTACTATTAAAATATTATTATGGAAGTACTGCTATTCAACGATGCAACGCAGAGTCTGCTTCGAGAATAAAATGTGATCTTGGAAGCTTTGTTATTTGTAGCATCTGCATCTATATATAATAATATATACAATGAAATACTATGACAATAAATTACAATTTATATAGCATAAAGTTATGATTTGTATTGACTCAATTACGAGTTTTGCTATTTATTGGCAATATTTTTATATGCAAATATTACTGATTTATGTAAGTTGTGTTTACAATCAAAATATGGAATCAGTTTCCAACAACTTCTCATGATAATAATTTTTTATTGTGAAAATAAATAATATTGCCTATTGTTTTATTATAATTAATTGTTTACAGTTGCAATTTAATTTTTATTCTTATATTTATAATATTAATGTAGGTGTATGTAACTCATCAATTATCGTGCAGTTATTTTTTTCTTTATCCGAATCATCTTTTTTTAAATGATTTGACACATCCACGGGTATAGTTGACCGTGCTCTTGTTTATTTTGTTTGATACATTTATGGCGTTATCATGACATTTTAAAAGAACAGGACCACTTAGTCTACTTATCCACTTAGTCGACTTAACTACAAGAAAGGACCGTCGTGGGGCAGGGGAGCAAAGTCTGTCTGTAACGGTTTCTGGGTTCGATTCCCACTTGGAGAAAATGGATTTTTCTATTTTTATATTCTTCGCTCTGGCAACTAGGCAAAGCGCGGCATTGAGTTCCGCCACTCAACACGCAATGCCTCGAAAGAGGCGGAAAGCGTCGACGGATAAAGCAGGGACTAAGCATAGGAGTATCTTTACACTAGGTTCCGACGGTTCCTGCAGTTCCATCTGCCTACTCTGTTATGTGAGGGATAAATCGTGAAGCTAATAAAAAAACAAATTACATTAAATGATAATATGCGAAACCCGGAACCCGCACAGTGAATCCATGAAATGCTAAGCAGTTTCTTCTCATATGTTCTGCAGGCAACACGATAGCAGCATTAGAGGCGGCGCTGGGCTCCATCCGCGAGATCGAGGGCAGCTTGCGTATCGTGCGCTCTTATCCGCTAGTGTCGCTTATGTTCCTCAAGAGCCTGGAGCGCATCCGAGGACTATCTTCCGACACCAAGTGAGTCTGTAATGTCGCCATGTGGCATTTGTAATACTTATTTGTTTTGTTATATTTATTTCCTATATATATTTTCAATTAATTTAAATTGTGATTTTTGTTTCATCTTATTAAATATCTTGAGTTATCTTTTTAGAAGAAATAGCTTATATTACTTTTACTCTTATTATTTACACAAATCTATTTCACATGCAATAAATAATTATTGTTTTAGAGGGCAGACATTGTACATATTCAATAATCCTAACTTGGAGAGATTATGGGACTGGGATCGGAATACGACAAGCAAAAGAAGAATAGAAATAACTTCTGGCAAACTTTTTATACATTTCAATCCGAAGCTCTGTTACGATCAGATTAAACCTTTACAGGACATGACTCTGGATCCGATGTCAAATTTCAGTGAAACCGAAGTCTCTCGAGATAACAATGGAGACCAGGCATCTTGTAAGTAAAATACGTGTAAGTAGTTCAAGAAGGCCTTTTGCAAGGCGAGGTAAACTTGACGATACCTACATTACCTACACGTTGCGTGAATATATATTAATATTTTATTATTATTTACTATATTTTAAATCAAATTATAATCTTTCTCCATTATATTAAGTCTCAAATATTAAATTAGGGAAAGCGTGGCGTTGAGTTCCGCCACTCAACACGTAATGCCTCGAAAAAGGCGGAAAGCGGGGACGGAGAAAGCAGGGACTAAGCAATGGAGTGTCTTAACACTAGGTTCGTATGGTCCCTGCAGTTCCCTCTGCCTACCCTGCCGTGTGCGGGATAAAGCGTGAAACTATAAATAAAATTCTTTGTCCTTATGTGGATAAAATAAGCAATATTCAGTTTGACTGTCGAAAGTAAACACTTACTTATGAGATAATTATTCATTAAAATAATTTAACCATATTTCTTATAGACTTATATAAATTGGTCACCAGGTTTCAAAGACACATTGCATCTGAAGGTGTCTTCGTTGCTACAACGCGTGGTCATACTAACATGGGACATGTATTGCATGGAGGACCCGCGGAAGTTGCTCGGCTACTCCATATACTATATTGCGGCAGAACACAACGTTACGTTGTACGGACAGCGGGACGCTTGCTCAGATACGTTAGTATAACCTCTATATATAGGTAGCTCTTTTTTAGCTCTAGATTTTACCAGACATATAGTTGAGTAGGCCATATCTCAAAACACTATATATACATTTTCTGCTCAAATTGAGTCATTTGATTTTTTTTTAACATATTTTGTTAAAGATTTTTATTGATTGGAGAATGAAATCGCATTCCTCATATTTGCAAACATATGTTATCGATTGTATTACGATAGCCTAAAATATACCTATAGAATACTAACAATAATGCTATGAATTGATAATAGACGTTTGATTGATGAAAGATTTATGAACTATATTTATATAAATGTCACAGTGGAACAATAGGCTAGTTTCCAAAATTTTAAAATCGAGTTCACAGTTTACCTTATCATCTGTTTAACCCTAAAAAAAATTATTTTGAAAAAATAATAATATTTTCTTTATTTATTTTGCATTCAAAAAATTGTATTTAAATTTGTCTCGAAAACGCACATAACTGTCATGGCGTCTTGTGTGACGTCACGCCGTGCAATCGCATCGTACCAGTGTTGAATTTTATTCATGTTTTATCAGATTCTTATGTTATCTTACATCAGAAATGAATACCTCGTATTAAAAGTACTGTGCAGTGCCCCACTGTAAAAGCACAGTCTTAAAAACGCAAAAAAAAATATTTATTTATGTTCCAAATAATAAAAAAATAAGAAAACAGTGGTTAAAACTTGAATAAATTCTGATGAACAAAAGTCACTGTTCACCGCAAAGAATCTTCCAATCATAACGGCGTCAATTTGGGGCAAATTACTGCTGTTTGCCTTAATGAATCCTGTTTCCATGGTTAAATATTATTGTCTTCTACGAATTTACTAAAAACTGCTGTATTAATTTGAAGAAAATTACTAGAAAATGAAATATCTAAAAATAGCGCGTTGTATTACAAGACAAACGTCAACAACAACAATGTAGGGGTGAACGACATAAATCGATATATCATAAAATACTTCAACCCAATATTATCAAATCAACTAATATCGATATGTACAATCGATATATTTCATTCGATATACCAAATGTCGTGAGAAATAAATACTAATAAAATTTACCTATTTTTTTTAATTAGTTTAATTGCTAATAAAAGTATGTAGTTAAGTATAAAGTTTTATTTTTAATAAATTAAGTTAATTCGTTTCTTCTTTAGGACGAAGTTGCATTAATCTGTTTTTACTTGCATTAATCTGAAACGTATGTAATATTGTAAGAATAGTTAAATACAAACAAATTTCTTACAATATATCAAAAATATATTTGTACAATATATTTGTACAATATATCGCAAAGTATCGATAGAAAACTACGACATATTATATCGAAAAAATATCGATATGTTTTTTATACGAACATCTCTACAACGTCTCGCATGGCGTGACGTCACGCTTTTTTATTGGCGTTCATTGTCACGTGACATAGAGCCTAATTTCTTTCGATTTATTTCATTAAAATAAAATTAATCAATGGATATTTTAAAAGAAAACAGTATTTTTTGATAAGTAAACATCATGCTCATATTATAGAAATAAAAATCTATCAAGTATATTCTCAGTGGAAACAAGCCTATTCAGACTTGCGTGACGATGTAGACATGACTTCAAGATTATTATGATATTATTTAAATATAATAAACGTCATCTACTAGTGTATATAAAGTTTTTAATAAAATAATAATTGTCATTATTTGATGAGAAAAACACAAAACAAATGTTTACTTTAGACTTATAAAAGAATAAGTATAGAGTTGAGGATCGTCTGGCGCAGAGGCGCAACGTCTGCCTGTAACGCGATGGTTTCTGGGTTCGATCACCAGTCGAAGAAGATGGATTTTTCTATTTCTATTTTCTTCGCTCTGGCAAACTAGGCAAAGCGCGGCGTTGAGTTCCGCCACTCAACACGCAATGCCTCTAAAAAGGCGGAAAGCGGGAACGGAGAAAGCAGGGACTAAGCAACGGAAGTGTCTTAACACTAGGTTCCCACGGTCCCTGCAGTTCAATCTGCCTACCCTGCCATGTGCGGAATAAAGCGTGAAGCTAAAAAAAAAGTATATAGTTTAATTTTACCAAGTTTTATAGAAAAAAAACCTAGATGCTTGTTTATTAGCGCCACAAATGCAATTATACAATGTATTTCTATATAATCACTGTCACGATTTTCTAGTGATTGTAAAACAGTTTGTAACTATCATTGCACTTGTATTTAAAATGTAATAATTATGTATATTAACAGTGCTTGTAACAGTGTATTACTGTTCTTATCTACTGTTACAATTTTGTGAGGCTCTCTCTTGGGTAGCGTATAACATTTTTCAGTGAAACTTGATATATCATCGATATAGTAAGTTTCATTGAAAAATGTTATATATATTTTTTGTATTATTTTGATTTAATATACGTGCTACTATATGTACTATAGTATTAGATGGAATAAATATATATTTAAAATACAGTTATTATTAATTAAATAAAATAAATAAAGACTAATAATTCATAAATATAAAGTTTAATCACTTCGTAAGGTCGGAGTAGAATAAAGTAAAATGAAAGATAGTATAAAGTTATTTTATGGATTTTTACACATAAAAATATTCACTGTTCATAAATAATAACACTATAAAAATCATTATTAAAATCGTTAACTATTACAGCTGGAACGTACTAGACATATCAACAGAAGAAGTGCGCAACGGTACATCTCTAATACCTAAGAACAAGAATCCAGTAATGCAAAGTCCATGCAACGACATACAACCCCTTTTCTATCCTTTATCGCAACTCACGCCCTTTACCCGTTACGCTGCGTATGTCAAGACGTATACCACACAAGATAGGAAGGGCGCTCAAAGCCCTATCATATATTTCAAGACTTTGCCTGGTCGTAAGTATAAATTGACCTTAAAATTTATCCACCTTTTCCTTCTAATAATTGTTATTCGAATCGTTTAATACTTCATAAACAAAAACTTCTATATATTATAATGCTGAATAAATAACTTTGTATATTCACTATTTAGATATTGATTTCTGACTGATTGAACTTAATATGAAATCACTTACTAAAATTAAATCCCTTTGCAGTAAATAATTTTGTAAACAAACTAATAACAACTTTACAAAAACAAAACCTTATAAAAGCTATTACTTAGTCTTACTTTAGATATAGCTTTGATTTTTTATTACTGCCACGTGCAGCGTCCATGAACAGTTTGACCCTAATAAATCTTTGAATTGCTTATTTCATATATGTTGAAAATTATAAAAAATAAAATTATATAATTTACGATAGCTATAAATCAATGTCTCTTGTATAGTATATTTTTTCATTTTAAACATAAAAAATAGTGATCACAATAATTAGACTTTTTTATACATTATTACAACAATATTACAGTATAGGTTCATAGAACCTATCAAACAATCAGTGTCGCATGTCGTCTGATTTCAGACATTTCTTACTTAAATAATTAATTTCTAAGATTGGGGCAAGCTGTTAAGCAATGGCAATAGCAATAAAAGCTATCATAAATACTTCCTTCCAGCTCCGAGTCCACCTCAAGGTCTGGTAGTGGAATCTCTCAAAGAACATTCCGTGACCATCAAATGGCAGCCGCCGTCGATGCCCAACGGCACAATCGGATTCTACCACTTGGAGATACAGGCGAATAACTACAACCGACCTAAAATACTCGCTCTAAACGTCAAATATTGCGATAATCGTAAGTATTTTTAAATGTTAATAGTATTTGTTACTTATTCATTAAAAATATTTATATTCAATAAAGTGTAGATTATCATTTTATGTATTAAAAATATATATGGAGGGTTTTTTTTCATTCCCAAGGATTTTCATACTAGGTATGCAAAATGCAGATTCCAACATTGCCATTATTGTTGGAATATGCATATTTGAATCCATAACTATCTTATATAATTATATATAACTAGTCAGGTGCATATCAACTGTGTGATAACATTATCAGATATTTTCTTTCTATTCTAGCAAATGCACTTGTCAATCTGATCGCGGTGCGCGGGGAAGAAAGTACAGGAGCAACGGGAAATTCTGGCGCCACAAGTGGTGCGGGGGGCGGAGGTGGCGCAGGAGGGGCGGGGGAGGAGGGCAAGCAGCCCACGGGGGACGTCAGCAGCGGCACGTGCGCGTGCAAGGAGGACGCGCGCCCCACGCGCTTCAGTTCCGTTGCGGAGGAGGCACGCATCGAGAGCATCAACTTTGAAAATGCTTTACAGAACCATGTTAGTTATTATAAAGCTTTTTATATACATTTTATTTGATTTGACGGCGACTTTGGTATGTTATATTAGATATATTACTTTGCATATATACATTACAGGTGTACATAAAAGCGGGTCGCGCGCCGAACAACGAGTCGTCTGCGTCGCGCACGCGCCGCTCTATAGATGACACCATCAACAGCATGTTGGTCATACTGAGCGACCCGCACGTGCCCAAACTTGGACAGAACTATACCAATGCTACTGACGGCAGTATGTATTGTAATTCGTTCGCTGTTCTTTGTAGAAGAATATTTAACTTATATCGTGTAGTATGAGTATTTGTTTCTTCGCTTTGTGGTTTCATTGAATGCCATTTCATGAGATTACTCAATCTCATTCTTGTATTATTCTATTAATTCATTTATAATTATTACACGACGTACAATTAAAACTTTATTTTACAAATGAGCTATATAACACAAAAATATCAACAATATTTTAAGAGATGGCCGAGAGAGACTACAGTGAAATAAAATCATGATTCATTCATCATCATCATCATCCATGCTTTGTTAACAGCTACATGTTCTAACATTTCTAACAGAATGCTAAGCTTGCTCTCATCATCTCATTCGCTTGTTTCTTTACATCCATTTCACATTCTTATTTCAGTATATTGCAGTCGCCGCCCGTATAACGCTTGCATCATTAAGGATCATCCTACAGGTTACATGCCAAACTCTACTTTCATAGGCTCAAAGGATAAAATATTAAAATATTAACTTCGGATTATTTCAAACAAGTTATTTTAATCAATACATATAAATATAACTTTGAACATTTTTAAACTTAAATTATTAATTTATCCTTGTTAGCCAACGCACGCTTACTATGTCTCAAGTAGCCCACGATCGCTTGTCGTAGACACGTAAATATGTTCCAGGGCGAAAGGTCGCGTATATTTAACGATATTTTCATCATGGTAGTATTTATTTGCCATAAAATATAGTAACTACAAATTAGTGGCAGCTTTTGTATGTGTTTTCCAGATTTTTGTAAAATAAGCATGCGTGTTTGTAAATGTGTGAAAATTATGTGTGTTATTTTGTATATAAATGCATATATATGTATGTTAAACTCTATTAATTATACAAAAAAAGCTCTTATAACATTATATTTACTTTGTGTTTAACTATTAAACTATGATGCTTATTTAACTCATCATAACTAATAAAAATTAATATTATTTTTTTAAAATGTTAAATGAATAAAGGGTATATGGAATTTGTTATAAGAGTGTTACTTGCAGAGGAGGAAAAGTTAGGTATATTCCATTGTAATTGTAAATTATAATATATTCACAGACAGATTGTGATTTTTTATTATAAAATCATGTATAAAATAATTGAGAAAAAAGTTCCATTGTTACAATTAAAATAAATAGATGATAATTAAATAAGTAGATATTATTAATATTAACTATAAAGATAATAAAATAAAACTACACTGTTATGTTTTACAAAATAAAGGAACCAAGCCACAGATATAATCAACTTGTTATTACCACTATTATTATTTACAAGTTATTAGCAAAAACTCTGTACTAAAATTAAATAAATGACCTTACTATCAATTTCCGAACGTGTAACCAAAATTTAAAAAGTAAAAACTTTTCTACAGAATACGTAAAAACCCTATACTACGACTTGGAGGGCAGCGCGCGGTCTCTGACGGTGGATAACCTGCGCCACTTCACGTGGTACACGGTCAACGTGTGGGCGTGCCGCATGCAGCACGAGAACGAGTCCGCCTCCATATACGAGCGCGAGTGGTGCTCGCAGCGCGCACACTATACCTTCAGAACCCTTAAACGCTGTGAGTTCATGTATTGTCTTATCTTGGGATTTTTTGTTAAAAAAAACTTTTGTATTTACATTTTGCTGTGTTGATGAAATATTTCGTATTATTAAACGGTTAACTTATTGATGAAATATTTTATATAAACAATTTATTGCTTTGAATTTGCACACTATATATTATCCTGCCATAATGTAAATTCTCTATAATAGCATCATTAAATGATAAAATAAGCTATATCTTTATTTAATACATTATTAATATGGCTTAAACTTTTAAACCATGCTCCACTTAAAATAAAATATTATACAAAGAAATCGGAAATATTAATATTATTATTATATAATATAATTTAATTTTCCGTTTAGTTATTGTATTTTTTTTTATTTTCAAGTAAACGCGGACGTTGTGAGAAATTTGCACGTGGAAGTGATACCGTCAAATAAAACATTACCTCAGGTGAATGTTACTTGGCAGCCACCGGAGAACCCCAATGGTTTCGTTGTTGCATATAATGTACATCATCTGCGAGTCGAAGATACAAACCAGGTAATATACAAATTACTCTAACGTCTAAGGTTCATGATTATTACCCTAGCTTTCCAATATTGTAAATTAATATATGTATTATAAAACCTTGTGCCTGCAGGGCTCCCAAGAAATGGGCCTCGCCAGTTGTATCACAGCAGACGACTACGAGGCGAACGGCCGCAGCGTGCTCATCCGCAACCTCGCGCCCGGCAACTACTCGCTGCGAGTCACGCCGCTGTCGCTCAGCGGCGCCGGGAACGTGTCGACGGATCTATACGTTTTTATACCGGTTTGTTTATCATAGTTAAGCTTTTCTGCAGGTTTATTAACATGCCATAAGAGAACATTTTGTTGTTCAAATTTTATTTATTATTATATTTCATTAGAAACATTTTAAGTAATTAACAGAAACTAGTGTAAGTTTTGTTCGTTAAGTAAATGCAATGATATGATAATATTATTATAGTATCACGCATTTCTAGCGTGTGGTAGGGAAGCGTTAACGAGAGAAAGTAAGTACTCCGTTTCACACTTACGTATTAATAAAAAGCGCAACTCCACTTTTACTACTTCAAACGAACCAAAATCATAAGTATAATCATAACCTCGGGGCGTCATACTATGACGTCATTTAGGAATTTAGTAAAGAAAAGTACACTAATTGTCAATTTATCATTCTTCGACCTTTGCAGGAGCGTACAGCCGAGTTAACGTACACGTGGGTCTGGGGCGTGGTGGGCGGGTGCATGGCGCTGCTGGCGCTGGTGGGCGTGGCGCTGTACGCGGCGCGGCGCGCGCTGCTGCCGCCCAGCGACGCGCCCAAGCTGTTCGCGCGCGTCAACCCCGAGTACGTGTCCACGGTGTACGTGCCCGACGAGTGGGAGGTGCCGCGCACCAGCATCGAGTTCATCAGGGAACTCGGGCAGGGCTCCTTTGGCATGGTGAGTGTTGCTCATACTAATTATACGTATACTTTGAAATGTATTGTGTCGTTGTCGTTGAGTCTGCAACAACTTTTATTCATAAATTTAGCATACATTTTCTCTAGATCTTTTCTTCAGTTTAATAGCGGTTGTAGAATTGAGTTTTATACATTAAATCACACTATAACTGTTTAAGTCTACCGTACTTAAACTTGGTCGTTTTATATCAGAATGTTTTTTTCTAATTACAGGTGTATGAAGGCATTGCTAAAAACATAGAAAAAGGCAAACCGGAAACTCGGTGCGCTGTGAAAACTGTCAATGAACATGCCACTGACAGGTAAACAATATATCTACCTAAATAGCTTAGAAGCATTTGCTATCTAAAAAACGTCAATGGGTATAGAGACTATTAAGAGTAGGAAACAGCGTCTGACCTTCAATCCCACTCGGTATAATTTCCTGCTCTAATTAGGCTAAGCTGTTTTATGTTCATGTTAATAAGAGTGAATAGTTAGTTATTTCGACATACGTAAGAAACTAGAAGTAAGACAAATAACTTGTACAGGGAGCGCATCGAGTTCCTGAACGAGGCGTCAGTGATGAAGGCGTTCGACACGTTCCACGTGGTGCGGCTGCTGGGCGTGGTGTCGCGCGGGCAGCCCACGCTCGTCGTCATGGAGCTCATGGAGCACGGCGACCTCAAGACCTACCTGCGCTCGCATCGCCCCGACGCCGACTTCTCCCTGCCCAAGAAGGGCCTGCAGACGTCGCCGTCGCCGCCCACGCTGCAGAGCATATTGCAGGTACAGCTTTATTGGGTTACTATTATTATAACAAAGAGGAATTGTAAACGATGGATTGATTTTTCTATTTTCATTTTCTTCGCTCTGGAAACTAGACAAAGCGCGGCGTTGAGTTCCGCCACTCAACACGCAATGCCTCGAGGTGGAAAGCAGTGACTTAGCAAAGGAGTGTCTTAAAATTAGTTTCCTATGGCTCCTGCAGCGCGTGCTAAAGCGTGAAGACATAAAAAAATAAAAACAATAGCTTTATTTTTTTATGATTTAGGTTTAAAGATTAATATGTGTATGTGTTTTTGATAGTACATTTTCAAGTTAATGTTTTTTGTAAATGGGCTATTTTGGCTATTTAATATTGTAACAATTAGCAATTAAATTCATTATCACAAATATATTACATTAATAACTTTTGTAACTATTTCCAGATGGCAATAGAAATAGCGGACGGTATGGCATACTTGTCCGCCAAGAAGTTCGTGCACCGCGACTTAGCGGCGCGCAACTGTATGGTCGCGGGGGACCTCACCGTGAAGGTGGGCGACTTCGGGATGACCAGAGACATTTATGAGACTGATTACTATAGGAAGGGCACCAAGGGTCTGTTGCCCGTTAGATGGATGAGCCCTGAAAGTTTGAAGGATGGGGTGAGTTAATATGGTAGTAATATTTTAATGCATGCTATGCCGATAGAATTTACTGAGACTGATTCCTTTATAGTATTAAAATAACGGGGACGGAGAAAGCAGGAACTAAGCAAAGGAGTGTCTTAACACTAGGTAATCACGGTCCTTGTAGTTCCCTCTGCCTACCCTGCCATGTGCGGGATAAAGCGTGAAGCTAAAATAATCCAGTTTTTATTTTTGTAGTATTTTAAAAAAGGTTTGAGATTTTCTTGGATATCCGACAACAATACAGTGGACCCCTGATAATCCGGCCCCAGTCTAATCTTGCTATGCTTATTTTTATAATAAGATGTAAGCTTTCTATTATTATTTAATTTATTAATTTCGATATACATAAATTATAAAAAAAAAATGGTTGCCTGTAAAGTGGGTTTTACGGGCGAAAATTTTACTTGACAACGTCTTTTTCTCGGTAGAATATTTATTGATATGATTAATAATTATAATATAAATTGCACAAATTTTAACTATAGAAAATATATGTTGTTTACTAAAACATTGTACATGTGTCAAGTGATACGCGCGGCGGACCGATCATAGTTCGGTGACAGTTGACACATCGTTACGTTACCTTTTTCATATGTGAATCCGAGCCGCAACCTAATTTAAGACGTTGTCACGTCAATATAACATTTGGACTTCAAAGTACATGTAACATATATAATCTTACCATTGGATATGTACTTTGTCGGATCTTAGGCAGTGCTATTCATTAAAATATATAACATAATTATAATTTTCCACCATTTCCACAGGTATTTTCTAGTAATAGCGACATATGGAGTTATGGTGTCGTATTATGGGAGATGGCGACTCTCGCCATGCAGCCGTACCAAGGGCTATCAAACGAACAGGTAGTCCGATACGTAGTGGAGGGAGGGGTGATGGAGCGTCCAGAACATTGTCCAGATCGATTGTATGAATTAATGAGAGCTTGCTGGGCCCATAGAGCAGCTGCCAGACCCTCGTTTTTGCAGCTAGTCGCCAATCTTGCGCCGTCTGCTCAACCCCACTTCAGACATAGATCTTTCTTCCATTCTCCACAGGGGCAAGAAATGTATGCGCTCCAGAGGACCAATATGGGTGTGTATACATTGTTATTTTTTTAATATAAAGTTTTTCTATTACATTAATAATTTAGTAATCTTCACGCATTAACATAAACCGCTGTAGTTGTCTGAATAATTTACTTGATACAAAAAAATGATAGCTAATTAATACACAAATTGTTTTAGTATCATACTAAAATATTCGAATTGTAAGTCATAAACTTGCATAATTATCATTTCAGCTTTAAAGAATATAAATATCTTATTAAATACCTTTATTTTTTTGTAACTTGAAGAAATGTTATACATACATATGTGTAAAAATTATATTTATTACATACATAATTTCACGCTCTATCCCTAGCGGGGGTAGTCAGAGAGAACGGAGCGCCAAACGCTGCGGTCCCTGCATACCTTTTCCGCCTCATCCACTGTCATTAAACTCTTCATACATGCTCCTCATGCATTTTACGTGACCTTCCTCCAGTATCTTCGACACTATGTTTTCGAAAGCCAACCGAGGTTGCCCCTTACCTCTCTTACCACTCAGTTTTTCGTCGTATATCTTTTTACCGTTCTTTCGTCACTGATTCTTTCGACATGCCCAAACCATCTGAGCACGTTCTTCATTCTTACTGTGACATCCTCGCTGGTACCTACTTTCCTGTGTACCTCTTCGTTGCGGATTCGGTCTGCTAAGCTGACTCCACATATCCTTCGAAGAGATCGCATCTCCACAGCATTCATCTTTCTTTCATTCTTCTTCTGTAATACCTACGTTTCACTGCCATATGACAAGGTCGGAACCAGAACTGCATTGTGTACGGTCAAACGTGCAGCGACGCTGACGTTCTACCGTCTCAACAACGCAGCTAAGGCACCGTTCATTCTGTTACCGTTACACGTCTTTCCACATCGATTTCGTATCTACCATCTCTACTTAACATACTTTCCAAATATACTACTTCATTCACTTGTTCTAATAATTTGCCATTCACAAAAATCTTACATTCTGTCCTTTTCCTCGTTTATTACTTATGTTTAAGTAAAGAACATCGAAAGGGCTAAAGGTCATATAGGTTTCTATAAATCACGACATTGAACATTAAACGGCAGAGATCAAGGGAGAATAGATATCTTACTAATAGAATAGATAATAGTAAAATCTCTAAATAAAATAATATACTTTAGTGATTTAGTATAGTGGATATGAATTTAAATTGATAAACTTGTCTGTCCGCCCGCAGACGCGTGCGCCGAGACGGCCGCGTACTAACAGTAAGTAACGCGCAAAATGTCGACTGGCCTAGTTTTTTTTATTTAATTTCAATTTAATAATTTGTTTTTCTCCTAATTATATGCATTTATTTTATTATTAATAGCTTTTAGTATAGAATGTAGTTCGTAATTGTTTTTATATAGTAGATGATTGTTGTTAGTGAATAATTATTTGAACTAATACTGTTATCATATGAATTTATTCCTTAGGTTTCTATATGTCACAAAAATTCATTGATCCCTGCCGTTTATAGAATTAATATATGTACTTAAATGAATATTAATCATCTATAATCATACAGATTTAGTATGGCGACAAGTAGCAGATGGTTAATTACAAAGTGCACAAAACCTTGACGACCCTTCTCAAAAAATAAAATTGAATTATATATTATACGAATTTAATATAATTAATTTCTCATGTGTCACCAACAATACGGTGCTTGCAGAGGAGGAGACCGACATGGCGGAAGTGGACGTGGGCGCGGTGGTGACGGGCTCCGGCTCCAACCTGTTCGGCGTGTCGGGCCGCCTGGCGTCGTGGGTGCGCGAGCTGTCCTCGCTGCGCTCGCGCACCTCCGACGACGCCGCCGCCGAGCCGCTGCAGCCTGCCGAGCCGCGCGCCATCGCGCTCAAGTCGCGCGACCCGTCCCCGCCGGGACCCAATGGCGTACTGCGCGAGCCCGCCGCATGCTAACCCGCCCTCTCCCGCGGCCCCCCGCCCCGCACCGATATCTACCTCAGGCCTCAGGGCTCTTCGAATCCTAGTTGTAAGCGTAGCTAGTGAATTGTCCGCCGCGTTGTTTATTTATTTCCGCAGCGCCGCCGCGCGTCGCGTCGAGTGCTGCATTTACTGCGGCGGCGCTGCCGCGAATCCTATATAGTTTACCTCAGTACCGTAGTGTTATCGATGTCGTTTGTGTCGCAGCCTATTATTGTTAAGTTTACCGTAAGCCGTAGTGTGCGCAGACGGCGCGGCCGGCGGCGGCCGCTCGGGCGCGTCCGTTGATAATACTCATTGCTCGATCGGCGTGTCGTCCTCGCTCGTCGGCCTCGTGTCGTGATGAGGAAATAATTTCATGAATCGGATTTAGCCACCAAAGACTTAATACGAATCAAAACGCTAAATTAAGATTTTATTATTATATTGTATGTACATATGTTGTATTGTTTTTTGTGTGCGCGCACGCGAGACGAAACTGAAATCAATGTGTTCCATATCAATTACAATGCAATAGATATTTTGCCGTCGTTGTTTGTTACGTAGTCTTATATATTATATGTATATATATGATAATTTTATATCGGTCGCCTAGTGTGAATTACCTATATTTTATACAATGTAGCCAAAGTCTAGCTAATGACACTGTATATAGGCAGCTGACCGGGAGAATCGCAATCGTAGAGAGCTGCGGATGAATATTGGTTATTAAAATTTAACAATTTCCCAATATAACGGCGTACAAATAGAAACACCAGAGTATAGTTAATTATAAAAGCTGTTATGGTGAGGCCTGTCTAGATTCAAGGTATTGAATGCCAATATTATATCAGAAATAAAAATAGTTAATTGATGTTATTAGCTATCTTATATATCTTAAAATATACGCTAGACGCATTATTTGCTACAGTATAAGATTATAACTATGGTTTAAAAAATATATATTCAACCAAAGTTTTGTAGACTCCATTTACAATATACATCCTGGGACCGGACGCGCTCCGGACTACTCTGGACGTCGGGTTACACGAGTACTACTCAAACTGCCTTGTTTATATATATATATATATATATATATATATATATATATATATATATATATATATATATATATATATATATATATATATATATATATATATATATATATATATATATATATATATATATATATATATATATATATATATATATATATATATATATATATATATATATATATATATATATATATATATATATATATATATATATATATATATATATATATATATATTATTATATTTATTTATTATTGTAACAAACAGACTTTATTGAATGACTTATAGTAGATATTAAATATATATATAGTATGACAACACAGAACAGGTATCGATTGGATCAAACATTCTATTCGCGTAATCCGATGTCCCATTAAACTTTTGCTATAATGTGGTTTAAGGGTATAAACGAGTGCCTTCAGAAATCCAGCCTTCAAAGGAATGCGGGATTGTTGATTGAACGAGGAACATGGCACAAATACACGAACGTACGTTTTGTTTTGTTGGGATTATTCCTATAACCTAATTTTTATTTGGGACTGCTAAATTAGTTTAGACATTGACAGTTTATAGATGACGATGAACTCGGTGCGAGCGGCTTTATGGAATTTTATATTAGGCAACGTATATACATATGTAGTGTCGCGTCTGATATATTGAATTGAGCCGTTTTGTAAAACAAATTACCCACAATTGTTGTATAGTACTGGGTAGTTAAATTATATAGAAGTTATGCTAATTTTTGTTATTGTTATTTATTTAGAGCTGAAGGCACGTTGCGTAAGTATACTTGGTACCAGTGTTTTACTCGATTTATGTATGGATCGTTTATTTTGAAAGCAAACCACTTTCCTTCTTGTTTCGAAAATTTATTTGTTGGCTTAAAACTTAGATAATGTTTCTAAATTAAAAGAACTGTAATTAAATTGATGATGTTGATGTTCTGCGGACTACGAGTGAACTTACACTACTTACAAAATTAAACAGTTGTAAAAAACGTTTTACTTTCTTTAAAATATGATATCACTTAAATATACCTCAGATTAAACGTTTTTGTATGAATAATGAAATAAGATAAAATAAAAGTAGTGTTATTGACTTTAACCACTAATTACGAACATTGTTCAAATTACAACATAAAGTAAGCATTTACTCGTGCTTATAGGTACATTTTATTTGGTCGATATCGGCAGTCGATTTTTTTTCAATATAAAGAGGATAGATGAGTTTCTATAAATGACAATATTACGTTACTTATTATTTGATATGAATCAAACTTTGGCTAAAATCAACTTGTTATAATAGTAAAATATATGTATAATTTTGCATGAATTACAAAACATATTTATTATTAAATATTTTATGAAAAATGAACTTACACGACATCCAAAATAAGCGATCCACATATTCAAAGCTTTTAAAGAATGCATAGTGCCTTTTGCTAGCATAAACTTCACTGGACGCAAAACTGTCGAGAAGTTATAATATTCTGTAAACTACTCGAAGGAAAGCTCAGTTTGTTGAAGCAATGTTAGCGAATGTGGAAATTTAATTTCCGTAATTTCCATGTTCGTTCACGAGAGCGCCGGCTCTCCGACACCACCATCTTGCACTGTTATATATTTATTAACAAATTCAATTGAATATAATATTGTTTTGGTGCTGTCACAGGAGAAGTGTACGTGCGCGAGTGTGTCGGAGGGCGCGGGCGGTACTCGCACAACGTTGCCTCACACGGCGTTCCCTGCGGGCTCTCCGCACAATATCTTTGCGCCTTTCCGTTTCTCATCAGTATTTGTATAATTGTGATTTCCACCTACTGGGGCACTTACCTCATTTTAGTGATTATGTTACTCGTAAAATGTTGACTGATAAAATAATTTCCAATCGATGTGTTCCTCGTGTGATTTGTGTGCGTGTTTATGTATTATAGTGTCGGGGTAGCGTTGTGCTATATGCTCAATTTAGATACAATTTCACCAAACGATTGAGATAGTGTATAATTTTTATATTTAATTTAATTAAAAAACCGAGTACCTATTAATAATAATTTTAATATTAATAAATTAAAGTTACAAGAATAGCGAATAATAGTTTTGAATAAACCCTTGTTTGAATATATTTTATACCAAGTTAATAAAAACAAGGTCTATAACGTTCGTAAAATAAAATTGATTTTTTAATTGAAACGTTGTTTTTTTATCACAGTCGTTCCTGACCATTTCAGTTGTCTACAGGTTTTTTAGTCATACTTTCGACTATCATTTTCTTTCTTTCACGAAGTTTACGTAAATCTAAACATGGTGGCTTAATTTTTTTTCTTGGTAAAGGACAGGGACATGGCTTCTTTTTAGCATACAATAACAAAAAACTAGCCATTTTTAAACACCCCTTTTCGCCGTTATCTTGTATTTTTTCTAATTGTTGTATGTAATATTCAGGAAGTTCGTGTTCTAGTGCACCAATTATTATAATTTCTTTATAAGTCCAAGAGGGCCAACGTTCCACAGGTATAGTATCATTGTCACCAATAGGCAAAGGGTTCACTTTATGAACATATGTCCTGCACGTAAGCATACCCATGTATGGTGTCATTATTGAAACTTCTGTTGGATAGTAAATTTTTCGATCCACCCCTTCTTGCCTGCGAAAACACTAGTGTAAACTAAATATTGTTTCTTATAATGCTCATATACATTAAATAGATTAAGATAATATTGCTTGAAACAATGCTTGGATGCAATATTATATTGTTTTTTCAGGATAAGGTTGAGACTAATAAGATACATGCGCATACTATGAATTTATATGATTTATAATATTCATATGAACCTACTCAACCAGTTTTACCATTACACTGAACTAATTTGCCTTTATGCTAAATAGAAAAACTGTTTAAATATAGTTATATTTAAACAGTTATTGAATTTCTAGAACCACCTTTTATAAACTGGCATTTTAAAACAAAATTTGTTAAGTATAATGAATATATTTTTGAACATAAAGCAGCTTACTCATCAAGAGAAGGTTTATCTGCAATATCCATGCGCCATATGACACCCCAAACATGAGCATTAGCGGTAGGTACTATGGTAGCAGTTGGTCCTCCCCAAAATTTGGAATATTTTATAAAATCGAGTCTATTATTCTATAAACAAATCACTTTTTATAAAATTATATTGTTGAGAAATGTTCAATAGGAGAATCCATCAAATTGCCTAGCAGTCTATTTAAAATCCAAGAAATTAGAATGTTCGAGATTAAAACATGTAATTAAAAAAGTAGTCTTTTCTCAAATATTTTTGTAAAGTATTTATTTTTTTATAAATATACTATCACTTATAGCAAAACTTACATCCAATCTCCCTATAGACACAAATTCTGCACTTGGATTATTCATATGTAACCTATAAGAGAACATGTTGCTTCCATAAGAAAAATAGAAAAACATGTTAATATTTAAAAATTTAAATTTATAAAATAAAACAAACAATAATATATATTAATTGAACAAATGACAAGGGATTAAAAAAGAATATCACAGAATATATAGCCAGTTACAAATAAAATGTAACAGTCATCAATTTATTAAATATTTCAATATAATGCCTCTTTTAAATGCAAAATTATATTTTACATGTTCAATTTTTCAATCATCTTAGGGGACGCTTTTTGTCCATTATGAGGTATTTTCCTTAATTCTTCAACATACTCCTCAGGTAATTTACACTCAACAGCACCATTAATAATACAATCTAAATAGGTAGTGGAAGGTCTTTCTTCTGAAGGTAAGTCTTCTAATGATTCTCTTGGAGGAGGAGGAATTGTTTGCTCATATGTCCTACATTGTACTGTTGAGCCTTCAGGAGTTGATATGTCTACAGTTTTTGGAAAATACCAGTTTGTTTCTACTCCTTCTTGCCTACAAAAACATATTTAAAACATTAAACAATATCACAAAATATTTAGTATAATATACACACATAATCTAATTAATTAAGTACCAATCTAAAGCAGGCATATCTTTAATATTTAATCTCCAAACAGCACCCCATATGTGTCTTTTTTCACAAGGTACAATAGTTGCAGAGGTTCCTCTCCAATGGTCTGAGTATTTTGCAAAGTCCAGGCGATATCCCTAGATATTAAGAAGTAAATTAATAAAATATATTAATTAAAATTAAGACTTAGATATTGAAATGAATCAATTAAATACTTACATCAAGCTTTCCGGTACCTATAAATTCAGCACTAGGGTTGTTAATACGAATTCTTTTTTTGAGTAAATTACTCCCATAGGCGAAATATAAAAATGTCTCCTCAGTAGGCACAGCCATTTTAAAGAGAAGACTGGAATAATTGATTATTTTACTTATTTTTTATCTAATCTGAACTATACGCAATGCAATATATGAAGCAAATCAAATTAACATTATTTGACATATTTGTTTGATTGATCGTAGACAATAACATGAATAATGACACTGACAGAAGAATTATGACGTTATTAAAAGTAGATTAAATAAAATTTTAGCTACATGGGCTCAATTATCAACCGTGATCGTGATCACCTAAAAATAATATTCGCAATTAACTGACTTATCTGAATTTTCTTTACAAATTTAATTTATTTGATTATATTTTAAAGCATGTTTTATTAGTTTTTCTATATTGTATTGTAGTATTTCAGGCTACACTGAAAATAAAAACTTAGTGCTTTCAAGAACTCGATGAACATATATAAATAATACTGATGATAAGAAAACTAAGTATAACTTACAATAGTGGAGATAAATAGAATTTTGCTATTTGCAAACTATAGAAATTTCTCTTTTATATTTCATATTCTTTGGGTATAAACATTACCCATGGAATATTTAATGTGTGTACATTATTTATAATGAAATTCGAATTTCTTATAAGTGAGTACAATAAATTACTTGAACTTCAAGTACATAAATTCATTCAGATGGTTAAAACATCGATAGCCAAATTATCAAAATAATAAGACAATAATAATAATACAATTAAAGTAGTAATACAAATATTCATTTTTTTAATTTAAATATTACATAGGATTTACTAAAAAAACCAAATTTGAGAAATTTAAAAACCACATTCAGAGCTCTTTTGTTGCTGTATGTTGCCATCGTAGCTCTGAGGCCAAAAATGTCGTTTGAAATTCAGCTAATTTGAGTAATATATACACAGTTAAATAGTTATATTACTTTTCACCACCAGCAGTCACTAACTTTTCTTAAGAAGTTTATTTTTTTTATTTATGAAAAACTCAGATTTTTCAATTCTGGAATATGGTTTAAAAAGCACTGAAATTTACTTTGTATATTGTCACATATACGTTTGTCCATCCTGGACGTACGTAGAAATCTTGATATTCATAAATAGGTTTTTAATTATTAATTATAATATCAAAATACTTCTAATAAAGGTAATTTTGTAATGAATATAAACAAGTAACATCGACTTTTATTTTAATCACAACAAAAGTGAAAAAAGTAAAATTAGCATGTAAATCAAAAGTCAAAACTCCCAATTTTTTAAGACCTTTGCTCTGCCATGCTTTCCGATACAATATTGTATTGTTGCGTATACTTTGAGTAGTCTGCGTTCTACTGCTTTAAAGTGATCTTCTGTCGCTAACTTTTGACCCTGAAGTGCTGCTAGAAGTTTAATAGTGTCAGTTAGACTGCCACCTGAAATTATTTCTAAATTTTGCCATGTTGATGGGGCCAACCTAAAAAAATAAATTGTGAGGAAAGATATAAATAACTTAAGTATACTAATGTTTAAATCTTTAACTCAGTTCTTTAATCTGAAAGTTCATGTATTAAGTGTATTTGAAAAGCACTTACATAGGTCTTTTATATTAAAAGAAACATGTGAAAATAATAGGATATTTTCTCTTACATGCAACATTGGTAGAGAGGTGCTAATATATCTAATTCATCAACCATTGGATTCCCCAAGCCTTTACCATTATCTAATAATAGAATTTGATCTTTATAAACTTCAAATCGGTGTCTATCTCCATTTTGTATCAAAAAGTCGAATATGGCAACATCTATTAAATTTAGCAACCTTTTTGTACTAATTAATCCTTTCGCCTTCCTGAAGTACAATAAAAATACATTACTAATTAGGAGGTAAAAAGTTCTAAAGAGCACATCAATATAACAGAAGTTACAATTAGAAAAACAATAATAATTTGATAATTGTAATAATTATTTTATTTATTCTTAATTAGCATCTAAAGTATGTAATAAATAAAACAAAAAGAGACAGTACTCTATACTCACTTACAAAATTCGTTGTCAATTTCCCATTCCATTTTTTTTGTAGTGTAAGATCTTCTCCAGGGGGACTTCTGAACTTTAAATTGCCTATCTAAATATAAAATGGCAGCCCCCTCAATAACTCCATTATTGTCTGGACAAACAGTTTCATTTGCCCTACAGTAAAAACACTTTCCATAAATACACATTGTCCCGCTTTCTGGAACATAAACATATAACTTAATAAAAAACAAATATAATACTCTTAACAAAACACTAAAGAATAATTGCCAAAGAGAGTAAGTATTGCCACCATCATTTGGTGGCCATAACAAAGGGACAATGAGTAGCCATAACAAAAGGGGCATTCAATATATCATTCAAGGAAATATGTTAGATTGTTGTCTTTAATAAAATAAGAAATTAGGCAAGTAATATTTTAGAAGCTATCCTGTACTCTTAACTCTTAATTGTTTTTTGAGTCAATCCAAACTTTGGATTCTAAGTACATCTTAACTATTGTGTGTGTTACACAATATGTATGTATGTGTTACACACACATATATATGTTGAATACAAAACAGAATTGAGTAGAGAGATTAAGTTTCACATTATTTTCAAGATTACCATATTTATATTAAAAAAATATTTAAGAATCATATTGGCTTACAGTGTATAGTGGATTCTTAGATTTATTAAATACTTCAACATAAATATACGTTTACCTGTTTTTGACTCATGTTGCAGTTTGTCTTTTTCTTTTGTAAGGAAGGAAATTTATATATATTATGGTCGTTCAATAACTATAGAAAATAATTGCTTATAAAAAAAGATATGTTAATAGTGAAGAATAAAATCTACAAAATGAGAAACCAAAAAATGTACCATTTTTAATCATTGTCCTTTTCAATCCCACAGTGGCGACTGGTACTATATCTTTATGTAAATGTACATGTCTTATAACTGATGGTGCAATCCATTGAAAGTTAAGCACCATTGCTAAATAATACGCAAAGACTTCTGAGTTATGGCGGTCATATCCCGAGTATATATTACCATTTATGATGTGTTCCAAGTTATAGCGTTTAGGCTTAAAATAAAGCTTTCTCTTCCCCTAAAAAAGTGAATTGGTTAAGCCATGTCAATTTTATATTAAATTCAAAAATATTTTTTATGAGTTGAACACAATTTTTGCTATACAGTCAAGTAAATTTTAAACAAGGAAGTTTTACACATTTCCATAAAATAGTTAATTAGTAGCATTGCTTGTTATCAATGTCCACCGAAAATAGTTCTTTAAATATATTTTCCATATGTATAACAATCAGGAATATTTTTATCATATTTACTTAAAATGGTAAATTTCATGTAAGTTTATATTAAAATTGTTTTATCATTACCTCAAGCAAAAGTAAAAGTTTCAATTGAGTTCCTTTAGGAGCATTGTCAACTAATGCTATCTGAGAGGTTTGTATGGCATGTAAAAGTTTACCAGCAGTTCCATTTTCATGAGGAAATAATGAGTGTTCACTATTCCACTGAAAAGAATTACATATAAATGATTAAGAAACATAAAATGACTTGTTTATTTAAATGTACTTTCAATTTACTCACCTTTTCAGTTTCATCCCATATTCCTTCAGGGTTTACATGTTTACTTATATTAAATGAATTTATAATTTTTTTCTGGGTCAATCCAAACTTTGGATTCTTAGTTTTATACTGACTAGGTAGGTAATTAAGATAATCATAGATCTCTTTGAACACATTCGAAGTTAAGTCTAATTTTATATTTGGAACATTAAATTTAGGAGATTTCCTTCCAGGAGTATTCAAGGTATAGAAAAAGAAAATGTTTAGACCAACTAGCACAAGTAAGAACAGAGAAAAACCAAAAGCATAGTTCATTGACATTGTTTGTACATAATATAATACTATCGATCACATGTTTCTCTCATTTTTTTTAAATTAACTTAAGTTTAAAACTTATCGTTTGATGTAATTAATGATCTTTATTGGTAAAATAACTTTAAGGTTCTCATTTCGTAGGGATATACATATTTTGAACAGCTACGATTAAGGATTCATTTTATTTTATAATATACAATGACATATACATTCTTTAATTTTACATTTTACTTACTTACACAATAACAACTAATAATTGAATTTTTTGACTTTTGTAATATTTTTTGTGTCATAGACATAGATGTCATAGATATTCAGGTAAGTAACAAGTTATATATACAGTAAACCCCTCGTAGCATTTCACAGAGACACAAATCCAAAAGTATTTTAAGGGGGAAAGGGAAAAATAAATAATTATATTCTACTTCTTTTTATAAGTCATGAAAAAGATATAAAACGTGTCATAATATATTTTCATTATTTATTTCATGCTAATATATAGTATCCATTTTAAGTCGGGCAACAATTTGTTGTCCGTTTTTCCTGCCTTTTTGCTTCCTCTAAGCTAGTAGCACTTTTCTTACCTATTTTTGCACCAAGTCCTTAATAAGTACACCTGGTGGCAGCTCATGTTATTTCAGTTGCCTTATATTATTATCACATATAATTTTGGTTAGTATCTACATTTTCAAAAAGATTTTTAATGTATAATATTTGGAAACGAATCATGAAGCGTCACGAGGTCTTTTTTCAACTTAGTCAAATTCGTCAAAATTCATTATATAATTCATTGTAGGTCTTTCTCCCTCATATGCCGCTGCAATATTTGAATTATTGTCGTGCATTATTTAAGATAGAGATGAATAACATAGTAATATGCTGGCGTATGAAAAGGCATGATGATTGTATTGTCATAGATATTTAGGTAGAATCATATGTATATATAAATATATGTATGTACAAAGACATGACTTAAGTCGCAGGGACCAACATCAAACGTAGATTATGTAGGAAATCATATTAAACGATCGTCATAACTTAACTCGGAGGCACTGCAGTAAAATAACGAATTATGTTTATTGTTTATGTTATATGTTTATTGAAACAGGTATTATAATATTAAGTTTTCTGTAATTGATTATTTCTTTATGAGACTCGATTGACGTCACAACAGATCAACGTTAATTTTTTTAAGCAAAATTTAACCATATGAAATTAACTTGTACTCCTTGTGACTACGCAAATTTGGTTGTGATGTTTTTTTTAATGGTATTCTAGAGGTATTGTCATTTCTAGATCATTTATTAATTTACTTATTGCCTTAATTTACTTGTTCAGTATTCACTTAATTTACTTGATTTTAAAAGTTAAGGTACCTAACGAGAATTTCATAGAAACGCTAGTATCTTACAATGCGATGACTTAGAAGGTTTGAACTATATACCGATGACGTTTTATATGTTTGACATAAATTTCCACTTTATATCACCACGCGATTTTAAAAAAAAAGTTCTTGACATACATGCGGGCGGGCAGACCGACGACTAAGTGACATAATGGTTTTATTTTCACAGCAAAAAGTTTCACTTTTTTCGCGTATTAAACTCTGTTCATCATTTTCTGTCCAACTTTGAAGATATTGCGTGTTGCGAAGAGCGCAACCAATGTCACGTTTTGTCTTGGTACCAGAGTAAGGAAAATATAATTCAATCCCTCGAGTGAGTGCACCGTGACAGCTTAACTTTAATTATTGTTAATATACATTGACATATCTTGGACAGTTAGGTAGAGGTCAGTTCTACAACATGTAATATCGTGCGTACTTTCATTATATAGCATGTAATGGCGAACGTGCCAGTTGAGCACAAGCACTTCGACAACTGCATGGAAATGATATGTTAAAAACGCACAATGTAAAATAACAATAACATAAATTTGTGTCAGTAACTTTATTTAACATCCATTAATATAGTTCAAAATGATTACTAAGATGTTTTCAATCTAAGCCAGTTCTATTAAATGGATGGCCAAGAGTATTTCTTAGTGGCCACGTGGCTGTTCTATTATTTGTTGGGAAAGTAAATAAAAATCTTATGTAACGCATTGGTAAAAAACATTCAAAGGCTCCGTAAAGTATTACCTGAAAGAAAATAGTGCATTTTAATTTGATAAATAACCTGCTATCAATTTTGTCTTTGGAGCAAGCAGATAAACTATATTTAGGGTATTTTTTTTAAATAAGCGTTTTATAGATTTGCATATTGAAAGGAGAATTTTACCTACACATAATTTATCTTAACAGTTTCAGGCTTATAAGTAGTCATACAAAATTTTGGATTTATGATTTATGTATAGGTACTGTTTATAACTTGACTTGTGACTGAAATGTGAGACTGACTTATTACTATTTACCTATTCGTCACCAAGCTCATTACAAAAGCAACATAATTAACATTATTTACATGAAGTCTATACTGGCCATTGAATATATTATTTATGTATGCTATCTGTGTTACTATTTATGTAACTATTATTTGTTTAATTTATCTGTGTTACTCTGATTTGCCCTTAAAAATAATTATATAGTATTAAGATAGATACAATTCAAAATATACCTCCATATACGTATTAGAAGGTTGTCGATCCTCAGGGATACTGTAGCTCGGGACTTTAGGAGGATCTATAGATTCCTGATACGTCCTGGCTTCTAATGAAACACCATCGGGTGTAAAGACAGTCACGTTTTTTGCAAAGTACATTCCATCACTAACACCTTCTTGGCTAGAATCAAATTGTGTAAAAATATGTTCAAAATGTTAAGAGCAATTATATATTGATTATTGAAACATGTTCTTACTCGTCTAAGTGTTCCATATCGTTCAAATCAAGTACCCACAACGCACCCCATACTTCACTTCCAGGATCCTCTACTATAGTCGCTGCGGCACCATTCCATCTTTTAGAAAATGTAATGAAATCTAATCTGTGATCCTGTAAAATAATTAATAAATAAATATAATGTTAAACTTATAGCGATATATTCCCAATTATTGACTTTTCTCTTGATTTGTACTATAAGTTTTAACCCTTTGCCAAATTTCATAACTTTAAGTCAACAGGAATTATCCTTTCGGTTTCCTTTACTTCATTTCATAGAACCTTCAAAAAATATAAGTACTTAGTAGCTTTTACTTAGTTTAATTTTTGTGCTTTAAAATGTCCACGACTTGTATATTTAATATTTATTAATTTCAGCTTCATTCTTCCACGTGTTTCGAAGAAAATGATCTTGACAGACGGCAGATAGACAGACAAACAATGTATCCTATGATACGTGAATAGAGTAGTTTTTTCTTTTTGAGGTACGGAACTCTAAAAACAATAGCGCACAGGGCACGGTAACGGTTCCGTTCCCATTTCATAATTGTACAATTTAGATAGAACGTAAAAAATTGTCAAAGTTAACTTATCTGGCAAATGCGTTAAATTTATATGAAATTAGCTTTAGTTAAAAATAAATTAACTTACAGATAATTTAGCTATTGTATGGAATACAGCTGATGGATTTGCAATATGTAACCTTTTTGCCAATAGGTTACTTCCGTAGGCAAAATAGAGAAATGTTCCATTGTTATCAGAAAGCTCTGCATAACTACATACAAGTAGCACTATAAAACACCTGCTTAAGACGAATAAATTCATCACTGTTTGAAAAATTTTAACACAATGAGCTTAAAGCGTTTAAATACAAACTTTACTCAAAATATGCTAAAAATGACGTTATCAGTTCCATTGGCTAATAACTATTTACTAACGTATTTAAGTAACCATTAATAATATTATTAGACAAATAACGAAACAAAAATAAATTGTAATATATATAGAGTAAAGTTCATAATGATTTGTTGCTTGACTTCGTATCTAATTGCCCTCGAGGTCAAATATCTTTTTATATTTACACACTTAGTAAGAGTATAGACAAACTATCCGAATTCCATACATAAACCGCTTATCGTAATCTACAAGTTTTACATGTTTTTACATGAACTATTTTTATTATTGGTAGTGTAGGTTTTTTTAACTTTCAAGATGACTTCGAAACGAAATTTAAGTTCAGACTTAACACGACACGAGCAAAATCATATTTTAAAGTTAAGATCGAATCCATTATTATCGGAGAGCGTTTTATATAATTTTAATTCTTTACACAGAAAATAATATGTTTATCATGAGATTATTCAGATTGAAGGATCGTTAGTGATATAATAATTATTTTTCTTATTAAAATTTTAACCCACTACCTTTATGTCTAGACTAGTACACTTTAAATGAGTTATATTAATGACGTTAATTTATGATCATATCTTGCTCATGTCAGGGTAAGCAGTGAACTGCAGGATTTGTGGAAACATTTACGACACTCTGATCCACGCTTTCCGGCTTTTCGAGGCATTGCGTGTAAAGTGGCGAAGATAACGCGATAGGCGCTGCGCCTCTGTGCCACGACGGATTGCATCATTATTTTTATCTCGTATATAAATATATATAGTAGGTTAAGAAGAGAACACGTATAGTTGTCCAGACTATTCGTACTTACTTTTTCCTGAGAGACGAAACTTAACGCTGCATTTTGGATACTGTATCATTGTTTCCATTAATTGATAGTAAAGCCTATTTCAATATGATAATTATTAAGGTCGATTAATGTTATTCAAACGTTCATAATTAATATATACCTGAATACTATAATTATAGAATAAATAGCTTAGAGCCATATCTCCTGATACATCTATGTGGCAAGAACGCGACGCGGGTTCAGTTCAGTTTATTTGTCTCCGATGCTAACACGATTACGCCCAATCAGCAACGTCGCCGCCGTAATTGGGCGCCCCGATGCGAGGGCGGGCTTTTTTAACAGCTTACACAAACACAGGGAACGTGTTTGAGCCTGCTTGAACAAAGCTGGATGCCGTTGTCGTTTAAAGTATGAACAAACTATGGTGACAAGTCGCGAAAATCTTGTTTTTATTGATTGCCATAGTTGCGATTTTTAATGTTATAGATGATTGAAAATTATCAAATCCTCAGTCAATTGTAAGAAGAAGAGGTTGTAAAATCTTAAGTTAGGCTTGACATAATAACGAAGAGGGACTGGCTAGCTAGTTATCTTCTTTTTTTAAAGTATGGCTCTCACGATGGTGTACACGATTCGGTTCGTATACGTATCTGGTTCATTCAGTAATTTATAGGACTACAAGGATGCAGGGAATAAGCATGTATATTCATATCGAAAATATTGCTCGAAAGGAATGAATTTCTAACAATTATTACAATTTCTTGTTAAAATATGTTCTATTACGCATGAAATATATTTTAAAAAAATAAATAAGCAAATAAATAGAAAATTATTATTTACGTCGTTTTCGGCTTGACGGATAGACGCTGTGTGGGACCGTCGTCAATCACTATACTACCACCTACTGCAAACGTAGATACAACAAATATAAAGCACAAATTTTATCTGTACTACTCATAGGCCTAAAAGAAAATAACTAATTTGTGTTAAACTAATTATATGAATAAAATATTCCTAATTCCAAATTATTCCAGATTCTCGTGATCCACACTTTCCCACTTTTTCAAGTCAAGTTTTCCCCATTTTCAAGTCATTGCGTGTTTAGTAGCGAAAACATATACAGAATTTGTAGTAATAAGAGTTAAGAACCCTAGTCATTTCGGGTCGTTAAGAAACCGCAATATCATTGCAATATATATTCATTTATAAGAGATAGGATAGGATTTTATACATACGCAACTGTATAATATTAACTAAATATATATATCTAACCCATATAATAGAATAGACTACTAGATTTCATGATTTCGAGCAGTTTATGAGATTATCAAATCAACGTTAAACGGTTATGCAGCATTTGTCCAATGACAAAATAATAAATAAAATATAAGAATACGTCTGTATGACATATGTCCTAATAAGTCATTATGTCCTTAATGAGGGTATTTAATTTATATATATATATATATATATATATATATATATATATATATATATATATATATATATATATATATATATATATATATATATATATATATATATATATATATATATATATATATATATATATATATATATATATATATATATATATATATATATATATATATATATATATATATATATATATATATATATATATATTAGTGCATATCATAATACGCGACATACATACATGCGGGGTAGGTAGAAAGAACGAAGTTCCAGACGCTGCGGTTTCTGTATGCGTGCATAAAATGCGACCATTTGATAATATGATTTGTAATTTAATTTAATCGTTGACGTCTAATAAGATATTTGCTCAACACATACATTAAGCTACGTACCGCATATTAGAACTATCTCATTACATTATACAAAGAAAACACAGTTATTAAAGTCTAATTATAAGTATAATTAATATTATCTTAGTAAGTACATAACTATAAACAGAGCTTTGATCGTTCAGCGTTAAAATGTTTCATACTTATTACATAGGTATCTAAGCACAAAGTTAAAGTTAAATATTTTTCCATATTTACAATTTTTTCTTATTTTACTAATAGTAGGTAGGTATTAAGACGTAACGTATCGGTACAATGTCTAAAATATTTATATTATATTACATAACCAATTATTAAAATTAAAATAATGAGATCATCATATTTCTTCCAAATATTCATTCACTATCACAGTTAATTCATTTAGAAATACATTTTCGATATAATTTTACTCATTGGTCGAATAATATATTTTACTTCACTTCTTCATTTTGCAGTTTCGGTTCTATTAGTATGTTATGTGGTATACACTCTTATTACATGTTATATGAGAATATTACACTTCAAAACGGTTGAACTTGAAACAGACAGATTTATATGTGAAATTGATTTCGAAATCTTATTTTACTCGTATTATAAAATGTTTACACTTTATTCGAATTATATAATTAAACCATTATTCTTGGTATTAATAACTTTTCACAATGGGCTATGTGTCGGGCGTGGGGGATGACACCGTGGGCGGCGTAGGGGCTCGCGCGGCCGCCATCGCTGCTGCGTGTCTCCGCGCTTTCAGCCGCAGGTCCGCTATGGACGAGGAGCGGCACCGTGCGGCTAGCACCGCGAGCCCCGCGTATGGTGGACATAGGGCGGCAGCCGCTGCAGCTGCCGCACTGGCGTACTGGGAATAATTATGATTTATAAGTTTATATTGTTATTTTAATTAGTATAATACTGTAGTAAATATATAATTAACTTCTGTCATATAAAATAAAGAATGACATAAGCGAATGTTTACCATAAAACCTATCTATGTGTTGAATTTCACAATATACAATAATTAGACATTATAATTTTATAGAAATATAAATTACGACTGTACATACCACTCTTCAAAGTGCATTCCAAAATTGCCATAACTATAGAAATTTTGGAAAAATTGATCACAAAATTTGCTTTTTCAAGGTAAGACTTTCGAGAATTTATGCAGATAGGTATGTTGATCGATCGAAATCGTTTAAGCAATCACCAAGAATTTTTCAATTAAATGCCTAAAATATCATTTCAATTTCAATTATTTGATTCTATTACAGCGAAATTAAGTTAAAAGATTTGACCGCAATGGCGACGACTATCTCTTCTGAAATGGTGTCCAAACAGAAAAGTATGAGTTTAAAATAGAAAAATTCTACAAAATTTGAAGCAAATCGGTAGGAAAGACCTATGGAAATAGAACTGCACATTTAAATTCTTTGATCTGTGTAGCCAACGATCAAAATGTTTAAAATGTTAGAACTTTTGGACGGGTTGTCCGATAGCGATGTTCTTAGGTATGCTTCGACTTCGTTTTAAAGGATAGTATGTTCTTAGCCCTGCGGCCTCTACGAGTACTGCGTTGCCTTGTCTTTGGGTGAGGCCGAGTTAAAAGGGCTCCGACCTTGGCTTTGCTACCACGGAGTGGCACCAACAAATAAGGGCACAGTGTCACAAGGACGTCTACTGTGAGACACGGACCATGCTTGTGTACACTGTTCTTAGTGGAGGACATTCCCTACTGGATAGAGTACTTTACACCCTTTGACACCCTTTTGACTTATTTCAGTACTCCAGAGGTGAGGTCACTGAAAAACTGGGTTCTTAGTTTTGTTGGAAAAATCTTGAATGAAGAGTTTTGTAAACCTATCGGTAATGCAGAGAAAAAACCTAGAGACTTTCTAGAGAAAAAGGATTGCCTATAGACATGCGCTTTCGTCACTTTTCGTGTGTAATGATTCTAAATAAATAAAATATTTTGTAATAGAAAAATAATAGCAATTTCAAAAACATTCTTCACAGATACTTTAATAGAGTCGTAGTCTTTTAGTTTCCTAAAATCTAACCTGTTGTGCCGCAGCAGAAAGCAAAGCTGAGTCAAAGGGCGCGAAAGCTGTGGGTGGCGGGTGCGGCGTGAGCGGCAGCGGCGGCGGCGGCGGGCGCGGCGTGGCGCTCGTCAGTCGAGGTACCGACACGTAGGGGGCCACGCGACACGGCTCTAATGGAGTTCCGCCACCACTTACTAGCAAGCCTATACAACAAAAGAAAACATTTAATCTTACCCATACAATACTAAGAAACCATATTAATCTTATTAAATCATCAAAATAAATGGAATATAGTTTTTACTATTATTTAAATAATATAACTCTTAAAGAAGTATAATAAATGTACATATGTACTTTATTTAAATTAGTTTATTTATTTATAGTAAATTGTAATTTACTGTAGCATTCTCGTAATATCATTGATCCGTCTCGATTGTCAGAGACAAACGAGCGTGCCGAACGCAAATCCAGTGAGATCCATTCCCGAAGTTCACTTAATTAAATTGATATTTGAGTAAAGCATAATTTCCTCGTAAATTAAGTGAGATTCGTTGTTTATGGCCGACTTCGGGCGAAGTACGCAATTAATAAATTAACGCGGATCTACTCGACTTAAGGTGTTCGGCGAGTCTTCTACAAAAGATTCATTAACGTAATTTATTGCTCACTTCAATAACAATTTACATTAATTAATATTAATACTCTCAAATAGCCTATTCTATAGCAGTATACTATATAATTCTTATATGTGAATAACAAGTCTATATAGTTTAACAAAAACATAAAAAATTGTGCACATTTAAATATTAAATTTATTTATCATAAGCGTATATCACTGCAACATAAGTGTCGCGTAGATAGATATAAATGCAGTGGGTAGGACGAGCACTACGTGTAAATCAACGAGTCTCCGGTCGCCCGTCGACATTATCAAAATGGATGCTCCCTGCGTGTATGAGTTATTTCCATATTTGACACCGAATTACTTTCGAGAAGTGCCGACATAAATACGAGCGTGTGCGTCCGGCGCCCCCGCCCGCCCTGACGGCCGCCCGCCCTTCGCCCTTGTGGCGGCCGTGCATTTATTTGATTAACTCTGAGTTGTTTAATTTAATCAAATTATAAGGTAAGTTGGTGCGGGGCATCCGCGCTCTCGTATTTTAAAGCGTTGGAAACATCTTTGCAGCGGTTTCTGCGTAATAAAACTCCGCCACCCTCGTAGTGTGCAAATAACTTTACAATTTCATGAACAGGGGAACAATTAGGCGTCTGTGTATTTTTTCTTTTTACGAATTTTACGATGTCTGTTATTATTTTTATAACGGGTGGTGCCCGGCCGAGATTCATTTCTTCGTTAAAAATGAATTTTTAATTTTATGGAGATTTTGCCGCTTTGCGTTATGATTTATGGGGCAGGTAACTTAAAATATGACTTTTATTTATTTCATTAACATTATGAAATATTTTTATATTTTTGTCTGATCATAGTTCATACTATGAATACTATATCTTATGGGTTTTTAATAACATAATTTAATATTGTGTTATACTTCCCAATATTAGAAACAAATAATGAAAATATAATGACATAATAAAAAAATTAAACGCTAGTGAAATTCAACAATATACCTGCTAAACACACGTACGCAGACTCTTGGTATAGTTGCAGCAAAACGCAAAACCACGAGCAATTGTGCGAATATGAATCGATAACAATATTTGTAATCACGGCGCTTCGCAAAGGGGCAAAACATAACAAATAACCGTTTCATTTCACTTTACATGATTGTTCTCCTGTTAGGCGGCGGGAGGAGGGGGCAATAAGTTAATAAGACATTTAGCAGGGGACGGCGGGATTGCGTCCGAATGGCTCCCGCGGGGAATCATTTTATTCGATTCTGGAGAGCGGCTTTTTTCCGCTTTACGCTCCGTTTAGTGGTTCTCGGAGCTAGCAATCACGGGAATGTGTAATCTTAGAGTAGCCGACTGCCTGTCACCTTCGCTTTGCTGACGAGACGAGCACCACTCACCGCAAAACGTGTGATTGTCACAAATTATTTCTCCTTTTATTTATCTTAATAAAATTCCAAGAAATAATTAACATTTGAATAATAAATATTGAAGTTAGAATGAAAATTAGAATAGATATTTCAATATATATTTAAAATATAAGTTTGAGGTTTTTTTTTACTTTATTTTATACAAAGTATGTATATTATATCGCCACTTACAAATAAACAAGTGTATAATAAATAAAATATTACTAAAAGTCAGTTTTATGACCGATTTACATTACGAGTTGCAGATCTAAGTGACCATAGTCTACAGGATAGCTCAATCGGTAAGTGGGTTGTGCCGTTTCGAAAATTTATCGTTTCACGTGGATTGCTCGTGCGTTTTTTACTGAATCGCGATTCCCGCCGGCCCGTTTTAATTATTCATTCGTGTGAGTTATGGTCGAATTAAAAAACTGTTAGAGGCAGATCGGCGCGGCGCCAGCGGGAACTGTAATCAAGTTAGACGGAATGATGGAGAATACGTAATGTTATATACCGAGCAGCTCTACGATGCCGAGTGGATTTTTTGGATTACATTATTAAAGATACTGCTGTAGTTTTTGAGGTTAGGAAATATTAAATTTGTAAATTTCCGACTAAAAAACCAATGATTGTTTCTTTTCTCATGAAAAAGTATCTTTTACAATTAGACCGTCAATTGAATATGATTAAGTAATTACCTATGTACCTTACAGATATGTTGCGTCATCTGTCATATACTTAATAGATAGAAATGAGTCATTTAATAGAAATGAAATCAATAAATACTTATAAATTGTTAATTTTATTTAATTTGATTTATTAGATTCCAAGACTCTAAATATGTATATAACATATTCCACGTACTAACGTAATGACATTCTTTACAATTATAATATTATAATTTATCATATGATAAATGTTTGCAAAACTTACATTTTCTACAGTATTGAGCTTAAATAAATTTGTAAGTTACATTAAAATAGTTGCATGTAATCGTATTAAATTTTCAGTTGAGCGGGTGTTATTGTGCACAGCGACGCCAACTTGGGGGATGTAGTTTGCCAGAATCATTTGCAATTTCTAGTTTTCGACTACATTAAGCGGGGAATTTATTTAGCATAATACGTTGTTCGAACATTTATATCCATTAAGATTTTCATTATCATTTGTGTTAACTACACTGCTGCTGTATATTTTGTAGCCATTGACATAATTTGTTCACTTTGAATAAAATATATAATATATGTATATACATATTATTTTTTTAGTTACAGCTAGTGAAATTGTCTTTTACCTTTGTGCATCTGACTTTCATGCTTCCGGCATTTGGCTCGTCGATTTTGAAACCACACCTGTAGATGATAAGATGCTTTTGTATATGATATTCTAAGCAACATGATAATATTGTACATTCTAGATATGAACGAGTATACTACGAGTTACGACACGTAAACGTGCACAAACAGTGCGGCGGACTCGCAGGCAAACAGCCAAACACGGTTAACCGCATTAGCGAGGAAGGCACGTGCCGAGCTGATTGCATGCAGGCAGAGGGATACAATGCCTACTGTATCGCAGAATATTTTATCTGGAAACTACGGGACATAATATGTTTAGCAGAAATAAATTATTTGTACATTTTAAGTTTATGGTTAACCTACACTATCTACTATACAATAAAGATATATATTTATAAACTAAACTATGACATAATATAGTTTTATGAAAGCTGCTTACAAATAAAATTTCATACAGACTAAGGCTTCAGTGCATTAAGCTTTTAAAGAACATGAACTTGATTTTATGAGATTCTGCTCTTATGATTAAATCATACACATTTACATTTTTATATGGTTAAATATAACTTGTTTACTAACTTAAATTTATAGGAAATGACAATACCCTAATGCAACAAACATAGAAATAGTTGTTAATTCTCGAAAACTTGGTTTTTGCTTAGGCATTTTTCTTTAAATCAATATAAAAGTTTAACCAGCATCTGTAAGTAATAGTATAATAATTATAAAAAAATGTTGGCTCGGACCGAACCTTAACTAACCTGTATAAAACACTAACTGGTTACTAAAATAATGAGAGCGGTTACTAACATTTGAAAATTTTGCTCACTAACACATTTGGTTTCCAGGTCACAAAGCATGAAATTTAATTTGATTACGCTGTATGTATTCCAATAGGAATATTTAGCATAAAATGAAGAGATAAATTTACATGTTTGCTTGCTATTTAGTCGGAATTGTCTAATGTAATCAAAGCTAATGAATTCGCCCCTAGTTAGATATCGGTCGTCACTCGTCAGCTATAGATTCAAGCGACAGTTTGTATAAATAAACAGTTGAGTCAAGCAGATGTTTAAGCTTAAACTTAAACGTTTACTTTGCAAATAAGTAAGGCTACTAATATGCAATACTTAAATTGTCACTTTTTGGATAAATAATTCATAATATATATTACTACTATATAGCTATATCTGTATTTGCAGACTTCTTATTAGAAAGCAATGAGACTGGTGAGTGTGACAATTTAACGTCTTAATGATTAATTATTCAGAGGAAAATATATATTTTTAAAGAATTTATGTTATAAAAACTAAATAAAATATATATGAAACACTTAAAGAAAATTATTGAATATAATCTAATCTTCTTATAATTTTACTTTTTCAATGATGCTTATACAAAAAGTATCCTTTCAACGTATTAAGTACTATATTGCCATAAAACTTAATTATATTTACATTATATATTCTAGAATCCTAAATCGCATAATACTGGTATGGTTTCAGTTTAAGATGATCATTTTCCATACAACAAGTGCTATATATACCCATGTAAGTTAGGACCAGTCCTTTTGTTAGAAGTGGGAACGAGAGACAAGGAAATTAAACAAATAAATAAAAAAAAATTAAAACAAAATGTCAATATGTCAAAAGAGGAAGAAGTTTGAAGGACTCAGCCAAATAGAGAAAAGATCATTGTAGGCAAATACTCGCACGAGATGTGACGACTTTCTTAAGTAGTTTCATTCGTCTGTTTAAATATACATTATTGATTTCAAATATGATGTTTCAAAATTAATAAGTAAGATGTCAGGTACTTTAAATATACATACATCATGATAATTAAAAGCTCAATAGTAAACACATAAGTATTAAGATAAACAAATAAAATTAAACAAAGTGCAGAAGCAAGCATGCAAGCATTTCTACTTGACACTACGTAAGATGTAATGCGAGGGTCAGAAGCTTTTATCTATTTATTCGTTTTCCCCTGCGGTGCTGGACGAGCCACTTAACACTGATCGGTCACTAATCGCAATATATTGCCAATAAAGCAGAAGTTGTTGGATGCTACATAATTTAGTGAGGAAATTAAATGGATAGGTAGATAATGCATCTGGAATTGAATATTTTACAAGTTTTTTGTTCCAATTGTGCTGGCTATAGTAGGTATTATAGGGCTCATTACTGACTGTGGTACCTATTAATTCTTAATTTAATGTGTTCGTATTATGCCAGACTTCTTAAACAGAACTTAAATTTACAATCACATTTATATTTATATCATTAAATAAATTATACAGAATATATATTTTATTTATTATTAACATGCTTTGTGTTTTTGACCAGTTAAAATTGTACTAAATAGGGATGTTAAACGCTAATAGCGATATATGTCCGATAGCACACTTGTTAGGAAGTAATTACGTGCATTAATAATAAGGGTCACATATACTCTACGATTGTTAGGGGAACCCTTGCTACTAATTGATATCGCACGTGCTGATTTTGAAGTGTTATATATGTTTATCTATTACATTCGTCTATATGTATCGAAATATTTTAACTGTAAACTCGACGATTGTGGGTTCGATTTCCACTAGCGAAAATGATTTATTTCATTTCTTCATTCTGGTATGGAAAGTTGAGTTCCGTTAATCCAAATGAACTGGTGGCAACCGGGGAATAAGAGGACATCTGCTATGTATACCTATGTGTTATAATTATATTCAGTGTTCACGTAAAAAAGAAGTTATTAAAAAATAAATCAAAATGTTTTCTTTTACAAATTCAATTCAAAGGATTAGTATTATTTGTATGTTCTCATAAGGTAGATAAGTTAGGCACCTGCACTCTAGCTTCACTTAGACCCAGGCGTTGACTTAGTTCCTCACGCATAAACGCGTCTGGGTAGTGAGTTTCGTCAAAGAGCCGTTCAAGCTCACCCAGCTGCTCCAGAGTGAAATTAGTTCGCGACCGTCGCTGCTTTCCTCCACTAGTTCCATTGTTCAAGCCGCCATTCGATTTGTCGGTGAAATCTAAAGAGAAATAGTTTTTTGAGTTTATATTGATACAGTACTAACTACAATTTCGCCTGTAAGTGCAACATGTTCCTATATAACTATTAAAACTGCAAAAATCTATATAAATATAATTCCATTATTCGAGAATCCCTATAAATATTTCTGAATCACTTGTTTTTTGTGTTAGATGGACATGTTCCTAATAACATAATACGCATCGTTTATTCTTCTTTTTATATCCATTTCGGAACACTTAAAGATTTTATACTTAATTGTAATTTATATTACCTGAATGGCCGACTAACATGCAACACAACATTTGGATATTTCAAAATCAAAATCAAAAATCATTTATTCATTCATAGGTATTGCAGATACACTCATGCACGTCAATTTTTATCTACTACTATTTCGGAAAGGTGCTTTGTCATGTAGGAGAAGAAATGGCGAAAGAAACTCCTCAGCGCATCTTTTAAGTAAAATAACAATTTTACATACAACAAATGTATTACAAGTATCTGGTTGTAGAACTGATTAACTCCACGCGTCTTTGTCATTGATATAGTCATCACGCTTAGCTAATAAATTGTGCTTTTGCCCGTTTTTAAACAATTGTATTGGCAAGTCGCGTATCAATTTCGGAATTTTATTAAAAAAAATACGCTAAGCCCTATAAAAGATCGTTGAATCTTAATCAGACGATACGAAGACGTAATTAATTGATGCCTTCGCCGAGTTGAGCGATTGTCATAGTAAATATATATTTTTTTATAAAAACTATATTATTATAGATATACTGAGACGCAACTGTGAGTATACCTATTTCTTTAAATTTTTCCCGTAATGACTCCCGTGACCTCAATTTATAAATAGCCCTAATGGCTCTTTTCTGTAATATAAAGATTTGATCTACACTGCACGCTTTACCCCACAGCATGATGCCGTAAGACATAATACTGTGAAAGTATACAAAGTTAACAAGCCTTGCAGTATTTAAATTGAATTACTAATAACTCTATATAAATGATAATAAATATTATAATAAATTGATATAAAATGGTACGTAATTGGTATAAAATTGATAGCTAAACTACTAATAGTAAGAAGTAGTAGTGAAATAGAACGTTTTAATCGAATAGATTGCTATCGAGAGAATCAAAGTGCTAATCGAGTTAGGGACGATAGAGCGCTCGAGACGATGACGAACGAGCTGACGATACGTTTAAGATGTCGTTTGAAGCAATTTAGCAAATTGGGAAGCTCTCCTTTTTATACGGCAATTATGTAAATGGAGGGATTATCCAAACGTGGGCGGCGCTGCGGGCCACACCCTCTCCCCTTTCATCCCCGGGGTATTTTAACTCCTTGAGCATCTAAGACTCGCGAACGGTGATTAATTGTCGAACGGTGTTCAGACATCCCGATAAGAAACTTAATGATTTATAACATTTAACAACATTGCCTAATAGCTATTATTAATATCTACTTAGCAATTAATTTAGAGTATTATTGTGTTTGTGTCATATATTAAAGGTAATCTTTATGATTATGGTATTATTTCATGAACTTTACGTTCACAAAGTTTGTACTCTTACTAAAGTAAGGATACGTAATTGCTACTAAGTAACGATTTACTGTTTTGAATGATACCATTGTTTTTTTTTTTTGGACTAGAGAGAGATACTACAGAGAGCATGTGCAGAATTTCTAGCCTTATTTCGGACATTATTTCAATAAATTAAATAAAACAATTATTTGGAAGCAAATTTGGTAAAACTACTTTAAATTAAATTGCTTAATTTATGAACCAAATTGAATAAAACACACATTATATATTAAGTGGGCATATCATGATACAAATGTGAAAATTGCATTTAAATATATTTAGCTGTTTCCGAAATTAGCGTGCAAAAACACAGAGGTAAACAGACAAAAAAATCGAAAAAAAATTATCAGCATGGGTTCTGTTACATTTACAAATAACATTTTTTTTAAATATCTTCAAAGTATAGACTTCGGTCACTTTATATTATATGTATAAATTAACATTCCCAGGTACCAGGTCCCAGAACGTAGAAGCTACAACAGTACTAATTTTATTGTTACTTTTATGCCTAAATTATTTATAAATAAATGGGAGCTACTTTAGATTAATTCCATATACAGATGAAGTTTATTTAAATTTTTATATATTTTATAATTATTATAAGCTCGTTTAAAACACAGGCACAAAGAAAAAGAATATTTCTAAATAGCCCACCTTACCTTGCAATATGAAACAAAAAGCACTTAAACAGTTCTTTGTAATATATATTGTACCTACTTGACAATCTTTTTATAAATCCACAGATACATACTTTAAACATAGAATTTTGTTTAGAGAGATATTGAGTTTCTCGCGGCTTGGCCGTTTCATTATACTGAACTGCGTTCGTTTTACCATTTTATACGATATCGTATTACAAATCTTCTATTTTCTCGGATTTACTCTAATATATATTCTTGTTTAATTATATGTATTAAACTTTATAATCACTTCTTTCGTTTTCCTTTCTTTCAAATATGAAAAATATATTAAAAAAATAATATCTAAACAAATGAGAACTGCTGCTGATCACAACAAGTATGTGGCATTTCATACTACTTTAACTATTATTAGCTTTTATACGCTACCAATTTGAAAAATTCCCTAATAATAATTAAATGTTACTTAAAAACTATTATTTTAATAGTTACACGATAAATATTAATTCATTTTAATTATTATTTGAACTATTTTCTTCTAAATAATGATGATATTCAACAGATACTTATACATGTGTCATTTATTAGACAAAACCTACAATTTTCTTTAAAATTATTTAATTTAGTTCCACTTGTGATTCATTTACATAATAAGCATGTGTAATTTTTTGACGTGACAACGTCTTAAATTAGGTTGCGGCTCGGAGTCACATATGAAAAAGGTAACGTAACGATGTGTCAACTGTCACCGAACTATGATCGGTCCGCCGCGCGTATCACTTGACACATGTACAGTGTTTTAGTAAACAACATATATTTTCTATAGTTAAAATTTGTGCAATTTATATTATAATTATTAATCATATCAATAAATATTCTACCGAGAAAAAGACGTTGTCACGTAAAATTTTCGCCCGTAAAACCCACTTTTTTTTTTATAAATAATCCTTGTATTGAAGTATTAAGCACATCATATCAAAATTCACTATACAATAAACATTACATAGGCTTTTGACGTGACAACGTCTTAAATTAGGTTGCGGCTCGGAGTCACATATGAAAAAGGTAACGTAACGATGTGTCAACTGTCACCGAACTATGATCGGTCCGCCGCGCGTATCACTTGACACATGTACAATGTTTTAGTAAACAACATATATTTTCTATAGTTAAAATTTGTGCAATTTATATTATAATTATTAATCATATCAATAAATATTCTACCGAGAAAAAGACGTTGTCACGTAAAATTTTCGCCCGTAAAACCCACTTTACAGGCAACCATTTTTTTTTATAAATAATCCTTGTATTGAAGTATTAAGCACATCATATCAAAATTCACTATACAATAAACATTACATAGGCTTGTAATTTTCTTCCGAGATCTACAATGACTACAGAGATAAAAAATATGATGGTCAGGATTGACAGTAGACAGTAGTCCTAAAGTATATTCTGGCCAAGAAATTGCCCAATTTGCGTTGATCCGTTTTATTAAATATGTGTGATGATAACTGATGATGACATTTAAATTATCGATAACTCCCTTGTTTCAAAATTGCTTTTCAAATAACCTATTACAATATAATTAAAATATATGCCTTGTACATAATTAGGATGACATATGTACGACATTACCCAATTAACTTTGTATTAAAGATAATTTGTTTATGTAGTCCTAGTTTTTTTATTATTAAAAAGCCCATTCCAACTTTGATAATCTAAAATGAACTGAAACAATTAAAATTAAAAAAAAAAAAAAAAAACAAAAAATGTTACAAACCTTAGACTGGGACAGTGTCTGGCTGTAAACGTGATGGTTGCGAATTCCAGCGATACACGAGAAAATTAACTATTTTCATTACTCCGCTAGTAAACCAAATTACGCCGTTAAATTTCACTCAACGCGCAATAATTTGAATTCAAACGGAAAGCGGAAAACGGATTGTCTTAACAAGGATCTCCTATTTAGTTTTCTAAAGTAAATATTAAATAGCTCTTCTAATTTATCTTTTAATTTATATAAGCAAGTTTATATACTTTGTCTACACTTACAAATTTAGCCGCTAAATGAAATAAAAATGAGCTATTTATTAAACTTAACAGGTAAGTATTTAATGCACATACGAAAAGAATGAATAACAAATACAGATACTGTATTTAAGTATCATAGCTACAGGACATTCAAAGATAAAAGATAACCTTATCAATACTTTCATAATAATATATGTACATAGGTACTTTAGAATATTTATAGCTAAAAACCGCTTGTGAGTCATGAAATACAAAAATTTTCATTGTTTAAAGTTTGCCCGTTTTCATTTACAGAATATACACGATTTATGTTGTTATATACATTATAAGTGCATAAGAAAATGTGCATCAAAATCTACTACTCACAAAACTGGTAATCGTTTAGTTCACTGTCCAGATATTAAAGGTTTTGGTCAATATAACCTCAATTGTTAATAATTAGTAATTTTTAAAAAATTACCCACTAAAATGAACAATATTTGCTTATAACCGCGTCATTTCCTTGTTTCTTATATTTTAACTAAGTAATATGGTTCTTCATCAGATGTTTCAGATACGTTTTTGTAAAGCAATGATTATGCCCAATAAGTTTAGTGAAGGCAATGTTTCATTATACAGTTAAACTATGAAATAATGTTTCACTATTTCATAGTTTAAGTGCAAGATCCATTTTCTATATTAATTAACGCCTCTCGTATTATGCTCAGACGAAGAAGATACATAAATTTGAATTTTGATGTCGAAGCTTTGTGTATAAAAACAAAAGACAAAAATATCATAATTTATAATTATAAAGTTATATTCAATTCTTATGTTCATGTGTCGTGAAAAAAAAAAACCAAAAACAAAACCGTACCTTATCTATAGTTTTATTAAAGATTTAATATTAAACGAAAACATTTTATTCGTCGAGGATATTATAATTATGTTGCCACGTGGTAAATTGTACTTCTAAATTGGGGAAGAGCATACCTATTAAATTTATTTGAATTATGTTAGTATTGTTAACGGTGATAGTGTTTGTAAACAAAGAGCTAAGTATGGCAAAAGTATACTTGAATATATAAGTAATTTAATAATAAAATAATTAGTTGTTTAAGTACTATCATAATTTATTTCAATCACAGTAAATATAGATATTTTATTATTATTTAAGTCATAAATATAAGCCAGCGAACTTGAGACCATTGAGACCACCGTAATGTAATGGGCAATTGTATTTTACTAAAAATACACCGACTGACTGCGTTTCAATTTCCACATAACATATGATAATTTCTATATTTTGTTAAGGTACACGCAATATCTCAAATTTAATAGTAAGAAGAGAAAAGGTAATATTGACGAGAGATTTATATTCAATCCACTCTACTTAATGTGAAAAAGGTTGAAATTGAAAACACAATATTTTCCACTTGTTACCAATACCAATGGCGCCAAACGACTCGATAATAATATTTATATTGATTTATAGAATTATCACTTTACATATATATGTTTCCTGCTTAATTCTATACTCAATAGCAATTACACTGAAACATGGCACAAATAAACGTGCTATATATTACATAATATGTAGTTAAATAAAATAACTTTTTTAATCTTGAGTGAAAATCATAAGATTATTTTATTTAGACGCCTAGAAGAGTGTTTCATATCATTGGAAAAAGTACAATTTTCTCTTTAAAAATTTCTTATCATATCTTCAGTTATCAGTAGATATATAATAATATTTAAATTAAAGTAATCTTGTGTTGCAAGATTTAGCAATATTATCAAAAGTAGAATAAAATAACAAGTATACCGTGTTTATGATCATCATCATCTTCTTCTCTCTTGTAATGTTGTACTGGTACAGGAGACAAGAGCCAGTTTCTAGGTCTCTTTGGTGGAGGCGCCTTTTCTTCCAATGCAGTGATGTCCACTTCTTCGTCTACATCGTCGGTGTCCCCGGGCTCCGGTGGAGGTGCGGGTGCTTCGCCACCCTCCAGCGACTTGCTGACGAAGTCCGCCAGCCGCTCCATCACCATTACTGCCTCGAGCACGCGACGGCACGCGCGGCCATCGTTCGCCACGCTCTACAAAACACACTGCAGTGGAGGCGGTGCAAACGCCTACACCACCACTTAAATAACAATCTCAGCTAAAAAACAACCCTAATAATAACTTATTCGGTACATTTCCCCTTGAAGCAGGGTTAGGGCGGAAGATAAACTCCGCCCCAGTTTCGCGCACGCGCCCGCCCTAGAGTTTTCACAGTGCAGAAACACTGAAGTTACCGACGGCGAATAATACACGCCTACATTATCGTTATATTGAAAATGAATTTTTTATGCAGTCCTTTTGTGTCGTGCACCGATGTAAATCTTAGGTGTGAAACGTTTTGTGAATTTGAAAAATTTGTGTGCGAACGTCAACAATACGTTTTATTTGTCGTGCAATACAAAAAAAGGATTGGTACGTGTTATGAATATATGAATAATTTTCCGTTGTTTGTAATTTTATTTATTTAGTACATTATTTATTTTTAATGTATACTTATTTGGGTTTAAGTCTTTATTCCTAATTAATTTTTTATAAAATAAATAGAAAACACAGCAATTAGTACAATATTAATAATTTTAATTAAATAAGTACATAATATTAAATACTAATTAAATGAGAAAAATAATAATCTACAAACTGATTTTTTAAAATATACAAAAGTCAAAACAATAATAATCAAATTGTAATATTTAACTCGAATTATAAATATGCTATATAATCGTAGCAGTTACCCCGAAACCCAGTCGAAATTTATCATTAGGATGATTAAGAAGTGCTGATATAGCGCACGCTAGCTGGGCATTTTTGCCACCAAGGGCCCTCTGCAGAGTAGCGCCTACGAGTCCGTCGGAGTCCAGAGATCCTTTAACCGTCCACTGATCTGTGCGCCATTCATAAGCTAACGTTGCCACAGCTCGTCGTATAGCGAAACCAACCTAATACATTTATATAAATTACAATTTATACAAAATAAACAAAGCCATAAAAAGTCATTATTTTTTTTGTACATTAATATAATTAAGGCCTTACCTCTAGCATAGTAGCTACGGTCAGAAAAGGCTTGATAACTCTTGCATAACATAAGTCAAGGCCTTTGTTACCGAGAGTTGCGCTAATTGAGTGCTCTTCGCTAACCCAGCGTGCTGCACCTGATGCTGAACTCAATTCTGCAACTTGTCCTCTAGCCACTAGTTCAGCACCCAAGGAAATTTGTTCTGTTATGGCCTGTAACGATCATTTGGACATTGAGTAAAACTACTAACTTCACAAAACAGCATTTTATATACTAACCTGTAAATAGTGGAGAGCAATAAACTCTCTATTAACAGCGATGACAGATGCAGTACTGGTATTAAAATAGGCATCAAAAATGCTTTCGAAACTATAAAATTCGTTGTCAGCGATTTGTGCTACTACAGTTGCCCTAGTTCCTTGAGTGGGTCCCACACGCATTTCACAACTCATTTGACCACCTGGAGCAGCTTCCATAAAAAAATAGGGTAATGCAATTGGCTTGTTCTTGTCCACATACGACAATAATAATCTGTATCCTCCTGGGGTGACTGAACTGAAAGACATAGAGTGGCCTACCACCCAATTACTTTTGGCACTTTGCTTAACTGAAATGCAAGCACCTTCAAAGCATTGTGGTAATCGGTACCGTGCAGCGTTGTGTATATAACGCAGTAAGCCTGGATTGACTGACCCTGCAGGAAGGGCTTGCTCTTTATCCCTGTCACAGATACGCCCTGTGCGAGAACCTGTTACACCAGCTCCAGTTATTCCACGATCACTTGCAGACTTTGTAGTTTCTGGTCCTCGACAAGTGCATTTATTAGCTGGCGCATCGCCACCGGCTTTGTCATCTGCTGGTGGACACGATGGTAAGTTCTCCTTTCTTGGACTACTTTTCGGCGAACATGGATTTGATTTTGCATAAATTGCTTCTATTTTAACTAATTTAATCAAGTCTGATAACGAAGGTCTAAAATATTTCGATTGATTATCAGTTTCGCACATTGTATATATTCTAGAAAATAATAAAGTATTACTTCAAAAATATCATTATCTACTGTCACATGAACTGGTAAAATGTTTTTAATCATACAATAAAGCGGTTGAATTACATTTTTTTAATTATTTGTCATGTATGTAAATTCAATATCTTTGTAATCATATTTCGTTTTCGTTTTAATTAGCGATACCATAATATGTTACTTTATAATTTACATCGAAATGTACTGTTTATAAAAAACATTCATTGTCCTACATTGAAAATCTACATTATATTATTAACAATTTTAAATCTACATTAAAATTTTTAAAAATATAAAAATCTCAAAACTTATTTATTTATACACATATCAAGGCCTTGCAAGGTTAACTTAATTTTATGCTTCTTGAATGGATAGGAAACAATAAATATGTGATATAATGAAACGAATATCATACATAAAATATTATAGAAATATTAAATTGAATGGCAACTCTGACTCTAACGTCAGGAGGACTTTTTTGTATTTGTTTCATATGATTCATAATTTAATAAATTAAATCAATTATTTCGAAGTGAAAAAACATTGGAAATGACTAATAAGCTAAGCGCAAAGTTCTTTGAAATTTTTCGAAACCTGAAATCTGATGCTGTACCTCGACCGCCTCGGCAGAGCCAATCCTTTTCAGGACCAGAATCACCACCTACGGAATCATTTAACGAAAGCGTAAACAATTCACATCAACAAGAAGATGAATTTGGCGAAAAGAAGCATTCTAAGAAGAAGGACAAGAAAACTAAATACAAAAAGTCGTTTTCAACACCCTCTTCAAACACTCCTGAATTTGAGGAAAATGAGCCAAGCAACAATGGTGGCAGTAATGTGAATACTCAAGGTCGGTTAAAATTAAGAATTTTATTATTTAAAAGTATAATTCTGTATGTTTTTTACACACAGTGACAAAGGATTTATTATTAACATAACTTCTTTGTCTTTTAGCTAGTGGGAATGTTATCAATATTGTAAACTCTAGAAATGTTCGTTGTGGGAATGAATTTGTATATTATATGGGTCCTGTCCAAGGTCAGCATAAGAGATCAAAAACAGATGAAGATGATGATAATGAAGAAGATGAGCCTGTAAAAAAAGATAACCTTATAATATTATTACTTGAAGCAGAAAATAGGGTAGTTATCACAATAATTAATTATATACAACTTCTTTGTTCTTTTATTGATTAGTTTTGTTTTTTGTAGCCTGAACATGAGTACTTGGATTATATATCAAAACATCTTGGCAAAAATTGGCACAGCTTCTTTAGACGGCTAGGCTACAAGCAAGGACAAATAGAAACTGCTGAAATAGATATGGCAAAATATGGAGTGGCTGAGGTAAAGAAATAGTTTCAAAGCTTATATTCTTTTTGTATATTTTCCTATTGTTCTTTTATCTTAAAATTTTGTGAGAATAATGACAGTAATATGTTGACTTATTCTTATACATAATAAGATTTATATATACTAATTAAGTATATATGTATGTATTTTTATTCTAGGCTCGCTATAAATTGTTGTTGGACTGGGTTCGGAATGACGATAATGGAACACTAGGCAAATTGGCTAATGTTTTGTGGGATGATGGGCAAAGACAGATTGTGAAGGAATTATCAACTCTGTACAGTAAAAATAAGTGATGTACATAATTTAAACAAGTTTTACAGTTTTATTAACTATATGATATACTCATTTTTATTATCTATTTCTACATTGTAGAGATTTTTTTTAAATGTACTATGCATATTATTGGGTTGTCTTAAATACTAAATTTGTTAATTCCATATTTGTATATGGGTATAGGCATGCCATATTTTATGTTATGTTCTCTCTTTAGTTCGTCCTTCAATGACATCTCTGCTGCTCACATATAAAGCATATGGTGTCCTATTTGACATGAATAGTGGCTTGAACTCTAGGTCTTGGGAGATTTGGTCTAACCATAATTTTGAGTTATGCTTCTACGGCCTCTATTGCCTGTTGCCATAAGTTTTTTGACTTGATGTAACTAAATAAATATAACCTATGTGTTATAATTGTAATTTTAATAATAAATTGATAGTATCGATATAAATGATTTATTGAAGTATAATTTACATTCCAAATTTGGAACACTTTTGTGTTTTGCAAATTAAATATTTACAACTAATCACAATAAATATATATAATTTGAAATTGCTCACATATCAATTGTATTAATTTTTTTGGATTTTACAACTTTTATTAGTAATTAAGAATATAATATTTTATATATACATTTAATACTTATGTAAATCAATTTGCTACAAATATTTTTATTTAACTATTTGTAAATTAATTTGTAAATACAAGTTATTAGATATTAGTAAGAAGTGGCTTAAAAAGCTGTGATATATCAAAAACAAATATTTTGTCAAAATTTTTTATATTCTAATTAGTTTTGTTATTGTCTAGTCATGTATTGAAAGTTTTAATAAATTGTACAGCAAAAAATATTTTGTAATCAATTTTACAGTTCACAATAAATATTTTTATTACTGACTTACTTTGTTTATTTTCATATATGACTAACATGTTTATGGTGACACACATATTTGCACATGGAAATACCCACATTTAATGACAGTGTCAGACAAAACATAAACTAAGTGAAGAAAAAATGTTGATAGATGAACGATATACTATGTATTGTGTGTTTAGACTTGATGATGCATTTCTGCTTTAGTTCCTACTACAATTTTTATCTTTAAAAAGGTTACTATTGTCCTTAAAAAGGTTACACTACTGTTTTTATCCATATAACTCTTAATTCAACGAAACAATGTCTACGTACGTACGAACGACTTGTAGCCTAAAGCCAAATCGAAGACAAGAGAGCTCCGAGTCGCTGAATTAACTTGATCTAGCAGTCGACAGAGTCGACCTTTGTCTTGTACGTTCGCGATACTCCTAAACGACACAAGCGCAGGTCCATTACCTTAAACAACGAACCTTATCAGGTCACCAACACCTACGCAAACATGAAGAGTGCTCGACCAAAAGAAGAAGAAGAATTAGACCCGGCGTGTAGTGGTCAAAGTGCTTGGACGGTTTCCATGAGGCGCGGGTTCAAGGTCCGCTGTGTTCAATTTTTATGTTTATTTAACTATTTCTCTATCCTTAGCACAAATATAAAAATAACCTTCAGTAATAATTATACTCGTCGGTTACGGCAAAACGGCGGCAGTAGCTTGGTGTTTTTAATAATTAGATTTTGAGGATCTTGAAATTAATATAAACATTTATTTCACTTTCCTAAGTGAAATAAATGATACTCCTGTATCATTTAACTTTTAATTATTAGTAAACTGATTAAATAGATATTCTTATCAGTAATAAACAAAATTAAACGCGTAAACAAAGTAAAATTATTCTGTTAGTTAGTCTTTGCTATCTGTAGTGTACAGTTCGTAGTACAAAATGCCGCTTTCAAATAGAAATGGTCTAAATATCGTTGATATTGACGTGAAAGACGTGCGGTTCCCAACTTCCCTTGGCGGACATGGATCAGACTGCTTTGGTAATGCTAATTCTGTTAATAAAGAAATCTTAAAGTTATTGCTTACGTTTTCCAAATCTGCATGGTTTAAAGATTTTAATAAAAATATAGAATATATTTAAATAATATATACTATGACATGGATTCTTGAATTTTGAAAAACTAATCCACTTACATAATTACCACGAATAAAGAAACCTTTTACATCCCAATAGATTGTATCATCCCTACTTAGAATCTAGATACACCTCTATCACAAAAAATATCAGCACACAGATCCTAACTACTCCTGCGCATACGTAACGACGACTACCGAGAATGGTAACCAAGGCTACGGGCTCACCTTCACTTGTGGACGTGGAACTGAGATCGTCGTACTCACTGTCCGTTCCATGAAGAAGTTTATCCTGGGTCGCAATGCGGTGGACATATTTGAGGACTTTGCGGGGTTCTGGCGTGCTATTACTAATGATTCTCAGATGAGATGGGTATGTGTTATTTATTATAAAATATAAAAAAATAAACCCATATTCAAAAGTATACCAATCTGCGTAAATATGAGTTTTTTATTTAAAAATAATAAAGTTGTTAGTTTTTCATTTAATGTTATATTTAGCTTGGCGGTAATATGAAATATATTCGCAATGGCAGAGCATACGCAACTGTTGTAGGACCAATTTCCACTCGGAGAAAATAAATGGTTTTTTTTAAATACACATCTGAGCGCCGCCTTCACTCAACACGTAATGTGTCGAAAGGCAAAATGCGGAAAATTTAGTATTTTAATAGTATTCTCTCTGCCATTGTATTAAATGTAATAAGATTCAGCGCGGAGCTGAGAGACCCATTACTTTTTCTTAATTCACCGTAGATAGCCCTCGTCATCGAGGAAATTTGTTCAGTAGTTCTTGGCTGGAAATGTTATATAGATAAAATTCTAAAAAAAAAGTTTTGTACTAGTTAATACTATAATTGCAAAATAGAACTTAACATTATTGTACCTATTACTTAACGTTTGTAATATAATATAATTTATATGTATGTTCTTAATAGCATTTATAAAATTTCTTTAGTTTTCGACTTACTTATTTTCAACAACAATAATTGCTAACGCTAAGTAATAATAATATAATATATAAATAAAAACAAATAACACAGCTTAAATTTATAGATCGATAGTTTCAATTTGTAATAATAAATTATAAACCAACTAGAGATTTTTAAAATAACATATTTTTAAATAAATACGCTTTTTTTCTACAGCTTGGGCCTGAAAAAGGAGTCGTACACTTAGCGGTAGCTGCTATATTGAATTCATTGTGGGATTTATGGGCAAGGCTAGAGAACAAGCCGCTATGGAGGTTGTTAGTAGATATGTCACCCGAGGTATGTACAATAATATTTTAGTAGAAATTTTTATTTGGAGGCTTATTCTTTATTTTATAGTATTGAGTAGCACAGTAACAAGTTCTTATAAATCTCACGTACCATTTTGGATGAGGTATTGATTTGTATCACCGGTATTTTCCAGTTTCCATTGTATGTGATTTTATTAAAAAGTATAAAATCACACTAATATATATAAGTACTGCTTTTTACTTATGTTTTTTAGTTAAATAGGCTAATATTATTACAATAACTTGTTATTTTCTATCTTATTTAAAGTATTTTTAAATGAAATGAAATAATCACCAACGGTGACCTCTTATTGACAACTCTAGCATGAACACAAAGGTCACCTGTTCGAACTTTCTTATCTTGTTTTCTTAACGCGTGCGATATTTTGATTATTTTTATTAACAGGAGTTGGTATCAACAATAGACTTTCGTTACATAACCGATGTTATAACAAAAGAAGAAGCAATTAAATTATTAAAAGAAAGGCGCGTTGGAAAAGATGAGAGAGTAAAGGAATTATTGGATAGCGGCTACCCTGCTTATACCACTCAAGTCGGTAAGATGAGATATACAGATAGAAATAGACTTTGTTAATTAAAATTCATAAATATTAAATCGAGAAACTTTGTCGCTTAATATTACTTCATAACCTGTTTTAGGATGGTTGGGCTACAGCGACGAATTGGTACAGCAGTTGTGCAATAAGTATTTAAGCCTTGGATTCAAGCATTTCAAAGTTAAGGTGGGACTTAATTTAGAAGATGACTACAGAAGATGCAGTGCCGTACGCAGATTCATAGGCAAAGATAAATTTCTGGTACGATAATATTAAAATATATATGTTTTAATACAAAAAACTTTACTAAAGGTAAATAAAGAGACGTTAATAGTCGCTTCAACAGAGGGACGATGATTTCCAATTTATGTACTAATCTCAAATTCTGATGTTTTGAAGAAAATAACCAAGTACTGTTGATTTTATTTTATTTTTAGATGGTAGATGCGAACCAAGCGTGGAGTGTTGGTGACGCCATTGAATGGATGAAGAAATTGTCACCTTTAAAACCAATGTGGATTGAAGAACCCACTTCACCAGATGACGTGCTTGGACATGCAGCCATTTCACGAGCTCTAAAGTAACTATGTATTTATTTTATCTGAATGACAATAAGATATATATGTTTATTTTTCGATATAAATAAGTACCTATAACATATTTTCTTCTCGAGAAAATCGAAATCGAGGTCTATATGGCGTTTTGCTAAACGAAATAATGATAAATTTAGATGTCATCCATAGAAAATATTTATTTAAAAAATTTAAAACCATGTGCAGTGGCACAATCGTTAATTAAGTGTCAAGAATTGATCACTCTATACAGAATAAGCTAGCGAGTAGAGTACAAAGCGTATAATAATAATAACTTATCAGGCCGTACGGCATCGGCGTAGCGACAGGCGAGATGTGCGCCAACCGTGTCATGTTCAAGCAGTTCCTGCAGGCAGACGCTATGCAGTACTGCCAGATAGACTCCGCCCGCATTGGCGGAGTTAATGAGATACTGGCTGTTTATTTGATGGCCGCTAAATTTAACGGTAATTTCTGGTATTTATATTATGTTAACTTTTATAAAAGTGTTCAACAATTTTATCTTTATAAATACTAATACTGTACTGTACTGTACTTTAGTACAAGATTTTTAAGCCTGATGATAAATTACTTAGCAATTTTGCTACAATACACATTTCTAAGTCAACAGAATCAAAAGAAGCGTTTATGATTAATTCTTTTGCATTTTATACGTTTATCTCAGTGTAATTACAACCTACAAGGTAGGTACTTAATGTTCACGTCAAGTTTTGAAATTTAGCAATAACTTAGAGCACAGTACACCCAAAGGGAAAATCTGAAAATTGGGGATTTATCGATATACCCTGTAAAAAATTAGACCGCAAGCTTGAGTTTGTCGACTTTTATTAGTTGTATTTCATTAACCAAAACTTTCGTAATTAAGGAAGGAAAGTGAGAACTTATAATATTCTTTATTGCACTAATATACATGGGTAAGGTTATTACAGTAAATTAAGTATACAAAGGTGGACTTATCTCTACAAGAGATCTCTTCCAGTCAACCTGTGGTTGTGGATGAGTGGCAACTAACGGGTGAAGCAAACAAGTGCAATTCAAGGAAATAAGTATAATTATATATACACATATACATACATTTATACATCTATATAAATACATATACATACAAACCAATAAATATACATACACAATATATATACATACACAATAACACGTATAAATACACATATATATTAAATACTTACACATTTACAAATTTATAAATACATACAGTTGATTAAATTAAAACCACCATCTAAAGTCAATCTTGTGCATTTAAATTTGTGAGTAGATGTTTTTTTAATTGAGATTTAAAGGAATTTAAGGATGGACATTTTTGGATAGATTTAGGAAGTTGGTTCCATAGGGATGCAGCATATACTGAATAGGATTTCTGGAAGAATTTGGTATTACTCTTCGGTATGTCTAGCGTCGGCAAGACGCAAGACCGCCTCGAGCGTGAAGGAGGAGGTAGGATGTTAAAGCGGGAGCATAGGTAAGGAGGGAAATCACGATAATTAAGGATTTTAAAGAGAAGTGTGAGGATATGCATATCTCGGCGAAGGCGAATCGGGAGCCAATTAAGCTGAGCTCGAAATTCGGAAACGTGGTCATATTTTCGCAGACCATAAATAAAGCGTATGGCGAGATTTTGAAGACGCTCCAGCTTGTTTAATAGCTCCTCAGTCACATCTAAATAGCAAACGTCGGCGTAGTCCAAAATTGGTAAAAGAAGATATTGCGGTAGCATAATTTTGGTCTTAAAAGGGAGGTAATATTGGAGACGCTTGAGAGAGTGCAAAGAGAAATGCATGCGTTTGCTAACACAATTAATATGTGAGGTCCAAGACATGTTGTTATCAATAGTTAGACCTAAATTTTTGATTTTATCACAATAAGCAATTTCAATACCTGAATACAGAGTATGTAAACAGAGTATGTGAACTTACAGAGTATGTAAAGAATACATACATACATCACGCCTAAAATCACGCCTAATAGTCTGAAAATTGATTGATAACTTAAGTTAAACATAGAAATAAACTGTTACAAATGTAGACATAGTACTAGTAATATTACTACTCAAATAAAAGTGTAATATCAAAATGTTTAATTCAATTTAATATTTTGTAAAAATTCCAGTCAAAGTGTGTCCTCATGCGGGTGGAGTGGGCCTTTGTGAGATGGTTCAGCACCTCCAGTATTGGGACTACGCGTGCGTGTCGGGAACGATGCAGGATCGTCTTATAGAATACGTAGACCAACAACACGAGCACTTCTACGATCCTTGTGTTGTGGAAAATGCGAGATATTTGGCGCCTAAGGTATAATGGCAGCAGTTTTTACATTTACATTTTATTTAGACAATTTATCGTCTTGATTTTGTGACAAAATGGTGTGGGCTTTCTACATTTATTTAGAAGAAGTCTACCAACTTTAGCTAAGTGCGAATTTTTGGAACGTCCAAATTGACTATACTATACATTTCAATGAGGTAATCTGTTATCAGAAACTTGGTTGTCAAGTTCAATTATGTTACTAATCTAACTTTAGCAAAATATCGAGTCTACCAAGATGCAAAATTTTATAAATCGGCTTCTAAAACGGATCGGCCTCTTTGCAACCATATAGTGCGCATATCACTAATAAATATTTAAATAAATTATTTAAGATTCGGTAGTGGAGAACGTAATCAAGTAACGCGCTAAATGACAGAATCTACCAGCTTGAATCCACTTGCCCTATACCTAATAGAACGCAGAAATGCCTTCGAATCCCAATCAATATTCTATAAATGTTTATCTTTTTTTTTTAGCTTCACGCTTTATTCCTCACATGGCAGGGTAGGCAGAGGGAACTGCAGGGACCGTGGGAACCTAGTGTTAAGATACTATGTTGCTTAGTTCCTGCTTTCTCCGTCCCCGCTTTCTTTCTTTTTCGAGGCATTGCGAGTTGAGTGGCGGAACTCAACGCCGCGCTTTGCCTAGTTTGCCAGAGCGAAGAAAATGGAATTAGAAAAATCTATCTTTCCCGATTGGGAATCGAACCCAGAAACCGTGGCGTTACAGGCAGACGTTGTAACGATTCTTATTTAAAGTTTTAATCATATTAATATATAGTTTCGTTAACGAGTAAATGAATGAAAATGACCTTAAATTTAATATTAGGTATATTAATATATGAGTACATATCTATTTTTTGTTTCACTCTTCAGTTGCCTGGATATAGTACACAATTTCTACCAGAAGCCTTAGAAAAATTCGCTTACCCCAACGGTACTGAGTGGCAGCGCATGTTCAAAGAAGGGATATTCCCTTTACCGGATGAAGCTGAACAAGTTAATGTATAAATAAAATCGTAAAATTTTTTTGTATTGTTTTATTTGGTTCACTAATAAAATGTTTTAAAAATTTAATTGTCTAATAAATGATTATAAATAAAATTACTACTTAAGTCTTAGCAGTATAAAACAATGGTCAAGTGCGAGTGATACTCGCGCACCGAGGATTACGAATTACATGAGTGTAGGTTAATCA
>JAZFAU010000061.1:0-327500 GCA_037178615.1 Dione vanillae | reverse complement strand
CCTTATACGAGTATACTTAAGAAATATAACTAAACGATTAAAGAATTTAGTATGTCAAAATCCCAGTACATTACGTATTTAATTGTATAAGAAATAACACTATATTGTTTATGTTGAAGCTTTGACACAGATCTCTATAACTTATTAAATATACCTATTCAATCGAGATAAATAAAATAAGTAAAAATTTTTAGACGAGACATTTAAGACGACTTTGCACATATACATTGTACTGTACATATACATTACCACCATGAGAGTATAAAATCCATCAGAGTCAAAAAACGTGAAAAATGTACAAAACGGACATCACAATAGTACACATTTTTATACTTATTACATTAACAAATCAAAAAAATTAAATTTCTTTATAATTTCAAATTTGTCAATAGAATATAAATCACCGAGACAATAAACCAGGTGTCGGAGGCGCCCTTGGCGTGCGCGTCCGCGTCGAGCACCGGCAGCCACACGGCCGCCGCCACGTCGTACAGCCGCAGCGCGCCCGCCGCGTCGCCGGCGCACGGCGCGCCCGCCGCGCTCGCGCCCACCCACGTGGCGCGGCTGCCCGGCGTCAGCGGCACGCTCACCGTCTTACTGCGGACTTGTCTACCTGCATACGTTGTGATAACGCACTGAATTAACTATTTTTTTTTTCTTCTTTAGCTTCACGCTTTATCCCGAACACGGTAGGGTAGGCAGAGGGAACTGCAGGAACTATAGGAACCTAGTGTTAAGGGACTCCGTTATTAAGCCATTGCTTTCTCCGTCCCAACTAGATGCACTTTACCTAGTTTCCAAAGCGAAGAAAATGGATATAGAATAATTCATCTTTCCCGAGTTGGAATTGAACCCATAAACCGTCGCGTTTACAGGTAGACGCTACGCCTCTGCGCCACGACAGTCCCAATATAGTTTTATAATATCATTTTAGTATAACAACTCATTTAATATCGGAAAACAAGACTTTATAAATCAACAAATGCTCATTATCAACGGCATACCTTAAAAATAAAAACGAAGACTGCGATCACTGATGAACTCAGTAGGAAAACATCCCAATCAAGAGAAAACTGAATCAAGTATCGTATTTTTAATTCAAAATAATAGGACTTTTCTACTGTAAATTACGATAATGTATCTTAAGGTATAAAAAAGTACATATTTGAAGTTACTGGTAATGCGCTACTAATTTAGGAACGTTACTCATATAATTAAATGATAAACCTTTAGTTTTAGCTGAGAAGCCGCGTGCAGCTTGTATTTTAATAAATACTATACTAGAAATACTCGTAGTATTGAACTTTATTGTTACGAATGTACAAATAAAATTACATATTTACCATTTAAAGCTATTATATCCATAGCGAGATGCTGGTCAGAAGGGCCGGGCTCACTTTGGTGATATACTGCCATTACCGTTGTATTAAACCCTGTTAAAGCTACCACTGGTCCAGCTAGTGATATCACCTATAAAAATTCCTATTAATATATTTTATTGCAATAATACAAATAATAATAATATAACTTGTTTATATAAATATATATTTAAAATTGGCTTACAACGAGAATAACTACTGGAAATCGTAGCATCATTCTGATATTATTTTATTAAGAGGAACATTCGAATTTAAACTTAAGACTAAAACTGAAATTTGTAAAATGCTTCAGAAGCTGTAAAACTTAAGAAAGCAGGGACCTTTCACATATATAATTGTGAGTATTAATATTACACAATATTGTATGGTACTTTATGTGGGCCGATCCCGGCGGCACTGCAATGCCGGGCCGACCCGTGACAGGAGTGGAGCGAGCCCCGAACATCCCGTCAGCTTACAAAAATCAGTTTAATATACTGGTCCCGCAGTGCGGGAACTTTCAGATATTAAGCTGAAAAGAACAGATACTACACTTTGATCTTAGCCAAAAGGCCGAGAAGCGATAACTGCCTATAGCAAAAGCGGAGACCTCATTAAACACTAGAACATCTTGCCAGCGCGATTCAGAATTTGGTTCATTTGGAACAGCGCCATCTATGTTATGGCCAGACAAACTAAATACTACTCGTTAAGAAGGTAAAATGAATAAAAATAATAACTGATCAGCTACTACAATAAATAATTATTTTAAAAATAAATATAACTATGAATCATATTTGTATACCTGTCTCTGAGTTCCCATAGGTGTAAACAGTCTTAGTAATCGGGCATTAGTAGCGCAAGCCACAAGTCCACTAGTGGCCACTACACATAATATTTCCTCAGTATCCGTCATGGCGACGCTCCATTCTTTGCTACTGCCAACTAATGATATGCATACCAATTTACTGAAAAAGTATGATTTTTCTAAATATTTATATCTTGATCTAAACCAATAATAAGAAGAAATAGATCTGTTAAAACTATTTTCGCAAAGCCATAATTGTGTAAAACCGTAAGGGATTAAAATTAAAACAAATTCTCTTATTTAAGTATATTGCCTCACAAATATTACCCTATATAAAGCTCTTATACAAAACAGTAACATTTTAAATATAATTACAATAATTTTTTTAAAAATATAAATCGATTTCTACTTTTAGGTATCGTTTCATTGCTTTAATAATGTGTAAATAATTACCTTGGTGTTTCACAAGCTAATGCCAATACAGTGGATGACAAGCTTGCCATGGTATGGTTGAGATAGTTGTTCAAATGTATAGCATGATGTAGATTTGAGTCATGAAACTCTACATCTATGGAAGATTCACCATTAGCTGCTGTATGACACCGTACGATGCCAATGTCATTCCAACACATATACCTTAATGAAGTAGTATTATGTTAATATATTATTACTAGCACAAATACTATAACCAATTTTTAAACTTATATTTTAAAGTGCCATAAATAATAATAATATTTTGTAACTACTGTATTCGAAAGTATTTTAGTGTCTAGGTTTTTTATTTATTTTTATAATCAAAGTATTGTGATACTTATATTTTATATATATTATATTGCCAGAATAAAGTAACTATATCATTGTAAGTAAAATGAAAAATGAAAGACATCTATATTAATAAGATGCTTGATAACACAGCAAATATAATATAATGTTGAATATTAACCATAAATTAGTGTAAAAATACCTGTGCTCTAAATGAATAGGTGTTGATGAAGGCTGGAAAGGAGGCTGTGGAGGCACATTTGTGGAAACAGGGGCTGCTCTAGATTCAGGCCTGGATTCTTCTCTTTCAACTAAACCAAGTCCAAGTGTATCATTCTTTATTTTAGCCAAGGAGATAGCATTTTCATCATCACTTTCATAGTTCTCTATAAGATTATCTAATATTTCATCATTATCTGTAACATATCAACAAAAGTCATTAAACATATTTGAATCAAAATTAGTTAAATATTATTCTTATAAAAAGATTTTTGTAAATAATGTCTTACCATCTCTATCAACCATTTCTATATCATCAGTCTCAGCTTCACCAACTTTGGAACTATCTTTTCCATAACAATTGACTAACATGCCTAATTGACCAGCAACATCACAGTATGCTAGAACACCATTATCTGAAATTATTACAAGAAAACTTTTTAATAAATAATTTGTACTATAAAAGTCTTAAAATTATTTCTTTATTTCTTCTCTTTCTATAATATAAACACAAAATTAGTGTATCTCATAAAAATGATCATGAAGAAATGAGTTAATAAACAATATATCATATCGTGCCATGTGGTTTCCGGCTCAAAATAACACCACCTCCACTCATCCCGTGGGTGTCGTAAAAGGCGACTAAGGTAAAATACAGGAAATAGGCAGCAGCGTTTCCTGTGTATTTAATTAACAACACTGCGCTCGCCAACCCGCCTGCCAAGCGTGGCGAGTAAGGCAAACCCCCTCAATGACAGACAACCAGGCCCCCAGTACTCGGCAGCTCCGCTAGTCCTGGCTATGGTAGCGGCCAGGTAAACCGCGGAGCAGGGGTGGTAATCTCCGGCAGACAACGGGCTACCACTACCAACGACGACTGGCCCTGGTAACACACAACGTGCACACTTTGAAGACTGACGAGAAGATGGTCGAGCTAGAAGAGGAAATAGACTAGTTACATTAGGATATTATATGGTTATCAGAAGTGGGGGAGGACACCATAACCCTCAAATCCGGTAGCTTGTTCTATTACCAGGAGGGCGACCAACAGTCCCAAGGTGGTGTCGGGTTTATCGACCGCAAGTCCCTCGTTAACAACGTGATTGCAATCGATAGTGTGTCAAATAGGGTAGTTTACTTGATACTCAGAATATCTAAAAGATATTCAATGATGTCTTTGTGATCTGTGGTGATAGGTTAAGACCGGAAGCGATCACCGGATTGTAAGAGGCATCTTGAATATCAATATCAAGCTTGAAAGGTCGCGTATAGTGAGGTCTACGCTCCGACCTCTAAATGCACACATCCAAAACCTCGAGAGATTTCAGCTCGAACTTCAAAATCGCTTTGCTTGCCTGGATAGCTGCGTGATTGTGGACGAAATAAACGATAGGCTGTTGGAAACTGTCAAAACGGTTGGCTCTAAATTCTTTAAAGCCCACCGTAAAAGTAGACCCCAAAAAATATCCGACCATTCCAGGAACCAAATAGCTAGTCGCTCTATGAAGCTGAGTGAGACGCTGAGTCATAAAAACAGCTCAACAGACAAATATTCAAATCCTTGCGGCACGACATTCGCTCCTTTAATACAACGACGACAAAAGTCTATAATCAATGTGTGTTACCAGTGATGACTTACGTCACAGAAAGTTGGTCTTTTACTAAGGGCCACATAAAGAAGCTAAAGGTCGCTCAACGAGCTATGGAGAGGGCTATGCTCGGAATTTCTTTGTGAAATTGTGTACACAACGAGGACATCCGCAAACGAACGAAAGTAATCGACATAGCCCAACAAATTAGTAAGTTGAAGTGGCAATGGGCAGGGCACATAGTACAGAGAACTGAGGCAGAAAGGTTTTCGAGTGGAGATCACATACTGACAAGCGCAGTGTGGGACACTCTCCTACCGGGTGGACAGATGTCTTGGTACAGGTTGCAGGCAGCCACTGGATGCGAATAGTATTAAACAGGGCATACTGGAGGTTCCTGGGGGAGACCTAAGTTCAGCAGTGGGTGTCCTACAGCTGATATGATGATGATAATGATGATATGATATTTAAAAGTGAATTATTTGGAAATGTGTAATTTTGATATTAATGTAGAAAGGAAAAAAAACAGTTAACCTGACCTTTAGGATGCCATACCATAGAAGACACATTGTGGGAGGTGGGGTGATCAACAACACCTATGCAAGACCCAGTATCTACTTCCCATACAGCTATTTGACCCGCTACAGTGCTACCAGCTAGGTACTGACCAGATGGTGAAAACAAGCACTGTGAAATGGCACATTTAATCTGAAATGGTTAAAAGAAAGGGGTTAGCTTTAAGTTTACCTTTTACTATTTATGTAAGTCAATAAATTTGTTGATAAAGTACAAATTACTAACTTGTATAATTAATTTTTTACTTACAGAACTATGTGTAAATGTCATTCTTTGAGCCCAAGTTTCACATTCTAATATAACAATTTCTCTGTTGTTTGGATAGGCAAGAAATTTACCTTCTGTTGGCTCAAAATCCATCCTACCTAAAATTAAAAATATCAATAAATATATAAAAAATACTGATAAGCAAACAAATGATCATTAAAGCACATAAACTAACTTACACAAAACTTTGGCTGAGTAAAATGTATTAATTTTAGGGACACAAGATATTTCTTTTACTACTTTTTGTGTATCTATATCCCATATTCTCATCAAGCCATCACCAGAGGCTGTACTTGCATATTTCATGTGCGGGCAAATTGCAACACTTAAAACAGGTCCTTTATGATCTGACATCACAAACAATGGTGCTCCTCCTTCTAAGCTACAAATTTTAGCTTCCATATTTTCTGAAGTACACCCCAAAGCCTGTATAAAAATTATTATTTTTATACCTGTACTCTCCCATTATAGTTAAAAGGCCTGCAGTAATAAATATTAAAAATATTTTAATACTAATAGTAATTCACGATATTTTAAATAATAACTTACTTCAATCTTAGGCCTCGACATAATCTGAGTCACTGGTGCTGTAAACCGTGATATGATACCATCTTTATCAAATGCAGGGAATGTATATGCCTGTACTGCATGATTGTCAGTAGCCACATATAACCTGTTATCTTTAAAGCAAACAGCAAGTGCACTTTCTCCGACGCAGTGGGAATTAGGATCGTCATCTTCAATATCTAACCAAAATCTTACATCACCATCATGACCACACGTTATGATGTGCCTGAAATTGAAGAAATGTAGTATAACATTTCAATTTTGTTTATGCCTATTTGGAAAGTGATAATTTTATTTTTCTAAAAAATTACATTGGTCTTAGCACAACAAATATACCTTCCATCTTCTGTATAGCATACGTCTGTATGACCTTCAGCATGCGCGTAGCGTAATGGTTTACTGTCAATTTTCATATTTATATAGGCACACATAAAATTTTTTGAAAATTTTCAAATAACAAGCTTAAGAGTACGATTTTACATATGCATAAAAGCTGGTCTCTTTTAAAGTTAAGTTCTATATAGCATACAATCAATAATAGGATATACTATATTTTTGTATTTTTTTGTAAAGCCTATCTTTTAGTTTTGAGCAACAATATTAATCAAAAGTTACATTTCAGATAATATACACCGTACAATTATTTTGGCGGGTAAACAAAAAATAGACAGTTTTAGGTCCATATGAGTAGCTGTCATTTTTCAAATTGACATTTGGCAAAGTGAATTGTGCTTATACTCCTTTTCATGAAAGAAGTCCCGCGGTGGATTGTGGAACTAAAACATCGGCCATGTTGTCGCCTGTCAATGTCAATGTCATCAAGTTCTTTTATTTTGGTAGATATTTGTGTTTTTAATTAGATTAGTACGTTAATAAGGATTTTCCGTGATGCCTAAAGTTCGGCTCGAGAAATTATATTGATGGTGAAAGAGTTCTGTGAAGCAGAACAAAAGAATTAAGAGCATCGCTGTAATGACAGGTGTACTTTAGAGTTGCCATGCCAACGATTTTTCCGATTTATTGTATTGTTGATATATTGCTATTATTTTTGTATTCATTATGAACATATATTCACTCTTCCGACAGTTATGTTAGTATGACCAATGTAACTGATCATAATTATTCAATAAAACTGGGATTTCCTTTTATTTTTTCCTTTACCTTGTGATACACAGAATCCCGCTTAATATCCCGAAAAATTTAAAATAAATAATCAAATTACATAATCAATATTAATAACGACATTAATAATTCCATCTAGTCAATAATTTTCATTAATATGACAATTACATTTAAAATGTAGTCAATAAAACTAATTTCATTAGATAATTATTAAAAATGCCACTTATACATTTAAAATAATAAATATAAAGTTTGATTAATAAAATACTAAAAAATGATATCGTAATCTAATATTTATAATATAATATTTTCCCCTAAATTAATCCTGGTAACATTATGTCGCGCGAATACAGCGCTGCGTCTGGGGAACTTCTTTCGTAAAAAGGACTATAACTGATACGCTCGAAAAGCCATAATTAAAGAGAAGAAGAAGAAGAAATTGACATTTATAGATATCTATATTTCTTTCATTTTAAATTTTTGCTATAATTTTTGTAATAAAAATTTAAAAATTCTATTTTATTTATAAATACATCGTAATCTATTTTTTTGGTAATGAGATTTGTGCCTTTTTCTTCCTTTTTAGATTGCCGCAAATTATATTAGTTTTGGCATACATTACTTTGAAATAATATAAGTTTTATTAAAAATAACATCATAATTTATTATTATAATTAAATTGAACAGCAGATAACTTTATTTAAAGAAACTACAATATTCCGAAAACTCATTCAAATACCTACAAAATTACTGGTAAAAATAAATACTGATTTACTACTAATCATTCATGTAATTACAAATATATTAATTATTATGCTTTGTTTTATGCTACAATTGAGAAAAATAGCATGAAAAGTTAAATGACTGGCATCTCTTATCTATTAATTTATGACTCAACAGCCAAGGCTGAACGCACTTTATAAACCTTTGAAATTTCACATTCAGTCAGTTTTCCTTTGACAGTCGTTAAGACGTTGACTCCCCGCTCGATTGCAAATAACTAAGGTTAGTTTGCCGGTGTGTCGAAAATCTATAAAAATATTGTTACTTAAAGTTGCATATACTGAGTTTTAAATTAAAATGTATGTATTTATTTTACGTAATATTTTTTTGTTAATTTAATTGTGGGTTACTTGTAAAGTAAACTTTTTGCCTCATTAAAGTTTTGCTATTAGAGATTTTTGATGCCTTTTTTGTATAATTTATAATGAGAAAAAATAAATAAAATGAGAAGAATATAATCAAGATATTTACAATTTAATTACATATTACTTTACTAGTATTTCAAATGTTATTTTAATCAGTTGAAATAAAATATTATTACGCTTTTTTTGCTATGCGTTATGCGTATCATACGTACTAGGTACATTATGAATAATATTATAAAGTTAAATAAAATATTTATATCGATTAATTATTGACTTTTTTCATAAAACATAAAGATGGGTGACCAAGGATTTTTAAAACAAAAGACGGGATATGCCACCACAGCAATCCATGCTGGCCAAGACCCAGATCAATGGGATTCCAAAGCTGTAGTGGTACCTATTGTTACAGCAACAACATTCAAACAACCAGCTCCTGCAGAACCAAAAGTAAGATTCCTTTTAAATTCTAGACACAATTTTAATTTTGAACATATATTACATGCTTTTATTTTATTTGAGGTTGAAATTAATTTTGACATGGATTAAGTTTTAAATATGTACATAGTTAAAATATTGTAAATTGTTAGAATATAAAATAACTTGTTACATATTAATACCAATTGATTTACATATAAAAGAAATGCATAGGAAACAGCCAAGATTTTTTAAATATTATACATGCTTGCTATTACTATTACAATAGTAATTTGAATTTTTAGCAATTTGAATATGGTAGATCTGGTAATCCAACAAGAAACACACTTGAAGAGTGCTTAGCTGCTTTAGATGGGGGCAAATATGGTCTTGCATTTGCCTCGGGCTTGGGTGCAACAACTACATTAATGTCTCTTCTTAGCAATGGTGATCAAATTATATGCTGTGATGATGTGTATGGTGGAACTAATAGATTGTTTAGGTGAGTTATTATAAAGTACCTTTTAACAAAAAAAATGTGATATATCTGAGTAATTAATATTATAAAAGGATAAAAGATTACTTTTTTATATTTTATAAGGACTTATTTTATTTATTAATAGTACAACTTGTTCTATAAAATATCAGTATCCTGTTCTTTTATGTTTTAATATTATTATTAAAATAGGTCATTTAAGATATACTACAAAATAGTAAGTATATGTATATACATTAATACATATAATACACATAGTTACTAAGTGTGTTTTGAAGATTATCTAGGAATTGTGAGATTACAATTACTTAAATGAAAATGACTAACATTCTCTCATATTGAATATCTCAACAAAATGCTCTTAAACTGAGCATCATGCCTACTATGGCAATATGTGAAATCGAAAACGAACCAAACATGATTATTTGGTTTTTATAAGATACACAAGAGAGACTAGTTGATTACCTACTTTTTTATTTTCCAATTGCATCAGGTACAACATCAAAATGCTTTACATTATAACTTAACTGTGCATTTTATCTGATTGTACCTGAAAAATACATTTAGTGACTTAATTTAATACTTACAAATTAAGTTTAAATGTACAATTACATACTGCAACACACCAAAAATACACTACACGCGCGCATAAAAAATACAAATGCAATAGAAACATATTGTTCCAGACAAATAGCAGAAAGGTTTGGTATAGAAGCAAAATTTGTGGACTTCACTAAACCCGATATGCTCAATGCAGCGATACAAAAAAACACAAAGGTGAGTCAACCAAGACAAAAATATAAGTATTAACATAATATTATTATCTATACAACATTTTGCATGACAATGCGTTTACATGAGGATATTAACAAAAGTTTATCCTGTTCTATTTTCGTAACGGTTTGTTTTTTTTAACTCTCCATATTGTCAATGGATGAGCAATGGTTGTGAAATATTAAATCTAGAAAGTGCAATCGTTGTTGAAACTTTCATTTACATCGATCTATTTGCGTCATATGAAATGATTAGGTCTATATTTAATATCGTAAAATCAGAGTTTCTTTACTCGAACGTGTTAATCTTTGGAGTGAATGCTTTTTGTGCTCGATAATTTTTCTTTTTACATATCTTTATTGTTTATGTAACCTATGGTTCCTGCTGTCAAAATCGGGACCTAGGATGCTTAGAGTGGGTCGTGATTGCTGTTATATATCATGCTTAGTTTACTTATGTACATTTACCGCGCTCTCGGAGGCAATAATAATAAATATACGTCTAAATAATAATTTTTATTTTTAAATGTTATATGTTTTTAAGAATAATTTTCTTAAATAAGATAATTAGTTGGTGACGATCATTTTAAATTTCAACCAATATTGTACCATCGGAATATACATGTGTTATAAAAAGTTTATTTTTCTTATCTTCATTAAGTAATCCATTTAAGCATAACAAACTTTATCATAAGAGCGTTGTTTTATAAATATGTGTTATAAAGTGATAAGACTTTTGGTATACGAGTAATATATATTAGGTCACTTAATAGCTACAATGACAAGAAAACAATTTTTAAATTATTATGTGACACCAAATTAGGAATAGCTGTAGAAAAGTAACAGACAGCATTTTTACAGTTATGAAAAATTTTAACAAAAATAAGAGTATATTATCCCAATAAATAATAAATTTTACTATTGTCTCTTAATAAAAGTAATGCCAGAATTCCTTTTACATGCAAAGAGGTCAGTAAGATATCCGAAAAAAAATTTAAATCAAAACATTTCTCAAGTGGCATGGTATATGCGTTATTATTTTTGACTAAAATAATTAAATAATATTGGTTTGATTTGTATTTTTTGAATGTTTAATATATTATTGATACATAAAAAAATATATTTTAAAATGCATTTATTTAAATATAAGCGCGAATATTGCACGTAACTTGTTAAATGTATGACTTATATATTAATAGCTAAGATTTGTTGTATCGACAAAAAAGCTAAACTGCTAATTTTAGTTAATTCTTTAATCATAAAGAAAATTCATGATGTTAAATTGCCAGACAAGATCTGTCCTTGATTCTAACGAAATCGTTAATCGTATAAAAAATGAAATCCAACGTTTTAGCTTTTTTTGTATACTTACGTATTGTAAATATTTTTTTATAGTTAATAATTAGTATATAAAGCAAATTGTGATTGACGAATATAAATTTAAAATACAATCATTTTTTTTAGATGATCTGGATAGAAACACCCACAAACCCCCTCTTAAAAGTGTTAGACATTGCGGCAATTTCTAAAATAGCTAAAAGTCACAACAAAGACATTTTAGTTGTGGTGGACAATACTTTTGTCACAAGCTACTTACAAAGGCCCCTTGACTTTGGAGCTGATATCGTTATGTATTCCCTGACTAAATATATGAATGGTCATTCAGATGTTATAATGGGAGCTGCTATATTGAACGATAGTGCTGTTGAACAACGGCTAAGATTTTTACAAAATGGTAAGTTTTTATTTATTCATATTTTAATATTACACTAATGTTAAAAGCTAGAGCTCTTCCGATTGATTGTGTTTGTTTGGTTTGGTATCAACTGTAAGTTTTTTTCAATGTAACAGTTGTACAGTGGTCTAGTAACTTTAGAAATATTAATTGTATTTCTTATTTTTTAATAATACGGGCGAAACAGCAGTGAAAACTGATGTATAATAATAGAATCCACAATTGTGAATAAGTGAAAACGACAAAATGTTATTTTGGTCACAGAAAAAAGTATATTTATAACATTTTCTAGGTTTATTTGACAAGGGTGACTTTGGGTACGACTATTTAAATTTTTTTTGAAAATTTACCGCTGAAGTAAATGATATTTATAATGATATCATATATAGCAACGTATATATCGTAACTGTAACGTACACGAGACTATTTATTGCTTGTAGAACTTCAATCAGACTTAGTTCTACTTTCCTTTTCTATTTGTGGCTAAACAAAGGTAATTATAAGTAAATATTCTAATCATACTAATTTTTACATAAAAGTTGAGAGGCCAACGCTTCGACGTAGCTCATGTAAATGTTCTTATAAAATTAAAAATTCAAATGAAACTTGTACAAAGTTGCTTATTTATACCTATTTTGAAACAATGACCTTCACTGATAAGCTTCGGGCCTCTGTAATAATTTTCTTTTATGTAACAACGTTTGATGATGTAAATTCTGTTAAACATATCAACTTACAAAATTCGTTTACTTATCAAACATGTGTGATTGTAAGTATATAAAATGAATGTAGGTATTACACAAGGGAATGTATAATATTTTATATTGTTATTTGCATATTGTCCATACAACTATCAGGTTGTTACTAAGGGTAATATCGCCACAAAATAATCTATGAATTCTTACAATTGTATCTCTTTGTATTCGTATTCTGAGTATATATGTATATGTATAGCGTTAAGATACCTATATGTTTCTTGAGCAAATACGTTAGCAACAGACGACATTGTTCTTAATCAATTTGACATGTGATCACATGTTTTGGGACCGCACTTAATACCAATTGACCATAAAAAGAATATTGAATTGCGTCATCCTATTAGAAATTTGAAACTTTTGGTTTACCACGGAAAACCTTCAAGTTTTTTTACGTGTAACTACACTAAATCTAATGCTATCAGGTTTCTTCTTTACTCCATTTATATTATGTAATAATGGATACTTAATCACAAAAACACAATTACACAGTTATATGTATAGTTTTAAATATATTTTTCCGTTACAGTTTTAGGCTATTAAACTACTAAAAGTGCAAGTCATTGTATCATGTTCCTAGCCAACTAGTTGTACTAACTAAAAAAACTCTGTGAAGTCACTAATGACGAACTAATAAATTCTTTTAGCAGCATGACTTGTAAAATAAAAACTTACTATAACGTACGAGCATACATGAGCACTAAATGGTGTTTTATTGCGTAAGCCGAGGAACTGGCACGTCACGGTGAGGCGTGAACGCTACTTCAGCGATGACGATACGACTTGTATAGGAAAAACTTGTTTTTTGAGACGATATCATTACTTCAGTGTTCTTGTTAAAGGAAGAGGATAATAATAATCATGTATTATTGCACATAGTAAATTGAGTATTGCATAAATATGTGCAATAATCTAATTACTATGTGTGTTTTAAAAGTAATAACTGTCGTGGGCGCAGCGTCTTGTTGTGGATATGACGGTTGTAGATTCGATTCAAATTCGGGAGGATTATTGTCAGGATTATTGTTTTCTTTTAAGTAAGACAAGGTTGATTTTTTTCCTTTTTACACGCAATATCTCGAGTACAGAGAGTCATATCACTGGGCTCTCTCTGTTAAATGCTACTAAGAAAATTCAAGCAAGCTTTTTATAAAAGAACTGTCTTTGGTATTATCCGGTTCTTCGTTGATTGGATGAAGAAACTTAATACGCCATGTAAAAGATAAGATATGTTATTGGTGCTATTAAAAAAATCTATTATTTTATATTAGGTACGTTATATTACGGCTTCTTTGCTATGAACTTAATAGTAAATCATTAATCAAGTCAATTGTGAAAGTTAAGAAATTTAAGAAAGTTTTTAACTATGAAAGATGTTACTGTTGGGTCTATCCGAACTTTAAGTCAAAACAGTTCTTTCAGGGCAGGTTTACACATGAAAGAAAGTACGCATTCTGGGAATTATTTATTAATATACCTTTAATTTTTTAGCCTTAGGTGCGGTACCGTCTCCAATTGACTGCTATCTAGTAAATAGAAGTCTAAAGACATTAGCTTTAAGGATGGAACAACACAAAAAGTCCGCCCTTGTCGTTGCTAAGTTTCTTCAAGAACATCCGAAAGTTGTAGAAGTCATGCATCCAGGTATTTAAAAAATGTGTATTATTTAATAATTTATTTGAGGAAAATGATTCATGAATATGTATTCGATATATTTTCATATTTTAATCTAAGTATGTGTAACATTTTGTAAGATTATGTATAACTTGGAACAAAAATAATAATATGCTTCCCGTGTGCTGCATATTTGGTATTTTTATGAGATGATAAGCTTTTCCTGCTAAACTTGTATGTAGTTTTTGCCAATTAGGTCGCGAACCATCAATCATCCCACGGTTCTTCCTTTTTGTGTCATTAAATGTACGTAATTTCCAAGCTAACAATTTATAATTCTTGGCTGGGATTTAGTAGAGCAAAAAGAGGACCTATTATAATAATACCTATATAATGTATTGAGCAAAATTTCGTTTAAATTAATATAAAATAAATTGGAGTTGAGCGAAATACTTTGACGAAATGTTAAATTTAGCATAAAGGTGCCTGCGTAGGTAAATTTAATACAAAAAGTAATATGTTCTACATACAAAGCGTACATAGGTTTACCTACACCGGGCGAGTGTTTGAAGTACTTTTCAGAGATGATTGTTCAAAGCATATCAATATAAATTATGTTTGCTAGATATTATTTAATCCATTTAAGTGTTTTTATGACCGTCACTTGCAATACAAACAACACTTTTAAATGTATATGATAATTGCATAAGATAATTCAGACAAGTCGCACTTCCATTTTCTTGACAACAAATATTTTCAATGATATTACCCATTGTGTGGTGATATTTATTTAAAATTTATTTAATAGTTGTATTTGTTTTGTCATAATATCCGAAATCCTCTATTAATAATCAATATGTAATTATGGCAATGTAAGTCGATAGGCGTTTTTGGTTTTCGGGGTTACAACTATAAAAACTTGTACCCAAGCATTAATTTTACAATTTTGGTTAGGCAATATTAACAAAAACTATTATTATTTTTTTTATATACATTATTTTGATATTATTGATATTATTTTTAGGTCTACCAACTCATCCTCAACACGACGTAGCAGTGAAACAGATGACTGGACATTCTGGTGTATTCAGTTTTAAACATTCTGGTGGTTTGAAAGAATCTAAAAAGTTCTTTACAGCTCTCAAAATATTCTCGCTGGCTGAGAGTTTAGGGGGATACGAGAGCTTAGCGGAGCTACCGTAAGTATTAAGTGATATTCTTTATGTGTTCACGCTTTATCCTGCACATGGCAGGGTAGGCAGAGGGAACTGCAGGAACCATAGGAACCTAGTGTTAAGACACTCCGTTGCTTACTTCTCCGGCCCTGATATTACTTAATATGATATTTATTAGGCTGGCTGGTTAGCCATAAAATTAGCTATAGTACATATGCTGTCGAGTACTTTTTTATAACTTTTAAAGGAGATCCGATTTATAATACGTGATCAATTTCCTGTAACTTTCACAAACAATGAACAAATCAACACACGCAAGGAAAGATATTAATTTTATCCTCATCTACCCCTATTTATCACAGCGTGATGTTTATATAGCGTATAATAGCCTTACGGAACTATTAAACCGAAAGATAAAAAAAGAGCTTAAGTTAAATTAATATTTAAACAAAATTAATTTTTAATTTAGACTTAATTTAGATAACCGGTGCTAAAGCGTACGTTGAACTTAGCTATCCAAAAACACGCAATGGCTCTCATACATTTGGCACGTGAATAAGTTTCTATACTAGGTTCACTTCGTCTAACTCGCTTAAATCACGAGATACGTGAAACCTAAGTGTGTAAGAAAGTTACATACATTTATTAAACAGTAATAATGATTAATTTTAAATAAATTTATAATTTTCTAATATATTGTTATAATTAATGTTTTTCAGATCACTCATGACACACGCGTCTGTGCCGGCGGAGCAAAGAGAAAAATTAGGTATTACCGACTCTCTCATCAGACTGTCAATAGGCCTCGAAGACACTGAGGATATCATCAAAGACCTAGACCAAGCGTTGACAGCTGCATTTCAATAAATAAATATTTATAATATTATTAATACATAAAAATATCGAATACTATTATTATTAAATATATGTATTTTGTAAATATATGTATGACTCCAATGTTTGTTACTAGTATCCTTATAGTGCATTTGTGATACCTTATATTTGATCTGCTTTCATAAAATACTTATTTATTGTTTATTTTTTATTAAAATAATTGTATAGTATAGAAAAATGTGACGTGCAAAGTGTAGTTTTTATATTCAATTAATCATTGTGATAGAATATTTATTAAATTTACTGACTTTTATTTATATACAGATATATTGAATTAAAAATAAATTGCCTTGTATAAAAAGAAGTTTTTATTGTAGTAATATAAGCCTATAGTCTTTAGATTGATTTTTATTTTTATAATAATATTACTATTTGAATGTTTATAGTGTACACATATTTGGAGGTCTTGTATAAAGTGAGATTTTCCACTTTTCTTTCTTTTTTTATTCAAGTACAATGATACTACCTCATTTTTCTGCTTAAACAAAACTGTACTGCATTGTTTAGCTGTTTATTTATTACTTTAATTTTTGTATATATATTTTACAACATGACCGATATTTATTATAAATACTAAATTATACTTTTATTTATATAATAATTGTATTCATTAAAAATAGTTCACTAAACAACGAAACCTTATTTTATTTATTATTTAAATAATAATATAATAGAAATTAATGCTTGTCTAAAGACTACCCTACATTTTTTAAATTGAAAAAGTTAAAATTTAAAAGAGGTCATCTCGTAATCATAATCGCGTAAAAATTAACATTATATGTAGGTACATGGTTTACAAATGACTTTGAAATTGAATTATTACTTAGTACTTCTTATAACAGCTTCTAAACTCAGAGCTAGTATGTTCAATATAAAAAAGAGAAAATTGTGGTAAACTATTTCGTAAAAAACCTTACAAATTTAAACAACGTAATTTTTATATGTTTCCTTTAAGTATTTTTTCTATCCTCAGTGTGGATTGACACTTTAAAAACTATAAAAATATTTAACGTAAGGAATTGTGAGCCTGTTTGTGGAGCAGACTATTGAAATGATGTGTCGAGATTATGCTTTACATTGTTGTACATATGCATCCCAGATACTACTGGGATAACTGATAATTTTAATACTACCTTAGAACAAGTACTTGTAAAATTATCTGACTATAAGAAATTCAAACCTATATATTACGTTGATTTTAATATTCATTTGCTAGATAATTCCAACAATTTTACTAGATTCAGATCATCAAAGTTTATTCCACACTAAAGATAGAACAAATACTTAAAGAAAACAAAAAAATTTAACCTTGGATTTGAACACGAGCTTCTTGGAAACAGTCCAGCTCTGAAAAAACATAACCACGATCTTTTAAAAATTGTATTGTAAAAATTCCGTCGATTAAATTAATTTGACAAAAAATATGGAACTAGAAAGGCTAGCAACCATAAATTTGAAATTGTTTATTATTATCTGATATCTGCTATTTTAAATAATTCTTTGCCGATTTTGCGTCTTTTTTTGAATTATTACATAGTAATTGCGTACAGAAACTAAATACAGATTTTAAATTAGACTAAGCTCGAGAGACATTGTTAACATATTAAGTCCCTAGAGTCTCTAGAATCTATATCTATAGTCATATGTACGGGGTATTTCAGCGGATCTTAATGTTTTAGTGAAAAAGCCCCTTGACCCCTTAACAACAAATGTTCGAAAATCACGAGTAGTCCTCTTAAATAATCTTGATTCACCCAATGTTCATAAGAAATGAGCATATATCAGAACAGAAGATCGGCTGTCATGGTCAGTTTTAGGGAATAATGTTTCCTCAAAAATAAAAAAAAATCATTCTTTCAGAGTAGAAATTAAACTTACAAACCGTGGCGTTTAAGGAGAAAAGGCATGCTCTGTGCCACGAATTACTTAGCATTCTAGGGATTCACCGCGCAAATACTGGGATTATAGCGTTATAGGAAGAGGAGCAAAGACTGGAATACCCTAGTGTAGGTTAACTGATTTTGCTTTTAAATCTAATATGTATATTGTTTCATATTTGACACTGCAACAATACAACACATACAATACTGTTACAATCACTATTTATTTATTATTTATAAGATGTTATTTATGAATTGCTTCGAGATTTGTAAATGTTCATATAGAATCATTTTACGTTTGTTATAACACAAATTATATTAATGTATAAAATCAGTAGAGCAAATATACATTTTAATTCTTTAATCATATTATTGCAAAAGGCGCTTACTACTATCGTAAAACAAAATTTTAACTGTTACTAAGGTTGATAAACTTTGCTCACTTTTCAAGTGGAGATGATTAGATAAATAATATTTATATCAACGTATGAAAGACTTATTTTATCATTTGAGATTTTATGAGTGTACAAATCAATAATATTTATCTGTTTGTTCGATAGTATTTATTTGAGATCTGTGGCTTTCTATTCATTTATTTGATTGCTTTTACTGCAAGTGCATCTTGTGCTGCTTTAAAATATTGTTTTATTATATCACACGCAAGGTAAGTCTCAATTTAAAATGAATATATTAAAATTTAATTGCCAATATATTTTATTTAACTTTATATATCTAAAATAATAATAAGCAATTGTAGTTTTTATTACAATTTACATAATAATTATGTATAATAATTACTTTTTGTACTTGTTTAATGACTTTATGCCATTATACAAGTACAAAAAGTTATTATCGTTATTGGAAATAGTGCATGTAAAAGTCAATTTATATACCAAGTACTACATTACTTGATTTGTCTTGAAGTGTTATTGATATTTCTCTAGTTAAACAACAGCGTTACTTAGCGTTTATAATGTACACAATTTACTACATTTTTTTTTTTAAAAACTTCTTTTTTTACTTAGATTTCTACTTTTGCCATACTTAGTACATATTTTATCTATTGCTAAAATATTTGACACAGCTGAACATGTGAACAAGAGAACGGAGTGCCTTAACACTAGATTTTTTGCGCCTACACCTTTCTTGGTGTAGGATACAGCGTGCAACTATCAATGCTCATTTTACTTATTTATACTACCTACTAAATATTATGTTAGTATCTTTGAACTGCTACTACCTATAACATGAGCTTATCGACTAGTTGGTTGCAATTTATTAAGTTTACTTAAGTACTATTATCAAAATTTTCTTTTTTGACATAAACCTTTTGTTAATAATTATTTAAATATTATGTCAGAGTAAACACTAATTAAGTGCGAGACATCCAATGAATATTCCCTTTTTCTATTGAAATAATACTATTAAACTTTCTTGACATTACCTAGTAACTGATTTCTGTAAAAGTTTTTAATTTTTTCCCTCTCGCTTCTTTGTTACTAAATACTCCATGGCAGGCTCTAGACGAATGAGACGACGATCCAACCGGTCGTTGCTATTCTTACGTGTGGACTTATATGGTAGTATTTTTTTTAGATGACCATTCGTTGGGGTATTGTTTCGGCCGGGAAAATTTCCCACGATTTTGTCAACGCTTTTAACACGTATCCTGATATTGGAGACCAGGTTATATCTGCAGTGGCGGCTCGAGACCGGTCCAGGGCAGAAGAATTTGCCAAAGTTCACAACATTAAAAAAGTTTTCGATACTTACGCTGATTTGGCGAAGAGTAATGATATCGGTTCGTTAACATTTTTTTAATCTAAATTTTGTCTTTTAAATTTTTTTAACACAAAGGAGTAAGAAATTTAATATGAGATAATAATTATTTTAGATGTGGTGTACATAGGAGCTCTCAATCCTGACCACTATGGTATTAGCAAATTATTTCTTCAGTCTGGGAAACATGTACTTTGCGAAAAACCGTTATGTTTAAATTTAAAGGAAACAGAAAGTTTGCTCCAAATCGCCAAGAGTAGTAATCTTTTCTTTATGGAAGCTGTGTGGTCCCGGTTTGCACCATCATACATAGCTTTGGAAAAAAAGATTCAGTCAGGTGAATTAGGGGAAATACGCTATGTTGAAGTCAACTTTGGCGTTCCAATCATAAATGTTGATAGACTATGGTATGTAATACTATGTAATTATTTGTGGATATTTATGATGACTTACTGATGACTTATTCTTAAATTATTTACTGATGAATTATTCTAATACTTATATTAAACCGTTATAGGAAAAAAGAATTAGGTGGCAGTGCCATTTTGGACATAGGAATTTACACTTTAAATTTTGCACAATATGTTTTCAAGGAAGAACCAATTAAAATAACAGCTGTAGGTGAAGTAAACGACGAAGGCGTGGACGTTGTCGAAACTGTTGTCCTCGAATATTCCCGTAATAGACGAGCTGTACTTAATGTCAATTCAAGGATAAAGCTTTGGAACAGAGCAACTGTCTACGGAGAGTTTGGAAGAATTACAGTAAGTTTATAGAAGGTTATATATTATATTGTTATATGTTATATATTATAAAAACAATACATTTTCAAATGAATCAAAAAATCATAAAATTTAAATTTATATAAAAAATCATTAAATATTGCATTAATCCACAATAAGGATAAAAATACCATTTATATAGAAATTGAAATTTGTAGCGTATAAAAATTGAAAATTAAAATATCTATTTCTACAAAGATTCTAACAACGTTATAATGTGTAAAAAGCATATTAAGTTATCGGCGCATGATGGAAACGCATGGCTAACTACTAGATCAGAGCTACCTGAAAACTAAGCTTCCATGGGACGCGGGTTCAATTCCCGCTACACAATTTTTTTTTGTTTCAATTAAGTATAAAAAATTGTCAAGAAAGCGCAAAGAAGTTCCTTCCTTCCTTAAGGTATCTGAGAAAACTGGCAAAAAAATGGTCGAGTCAAATTTGCTAATAAGGGTTATGGCAGTGCTAACTTTTAGCACTTCACAAACTGTTTTACTTATTATTATAATAATTTTTATTCAGAGCTAGAGCTGTGCATCGATTTAAAATATCACACAATCAACACGAAAATATATTAACATCGCGCGAATACCTCACCTAAATTTATCTTTGTTATATTAAGATTAAATATAAAAATTGTAAAAGACCCTTCAGAGTGAACAAAACTAATAAATATATTTCAGGTAGAGGAACCTTTCCACTTTTCGGATACTTTGATACTCGCCGATGGAAAGATAGAGAAGTTCCCTTTACATAAATCTCATTTAAGTTACAATTTCCAAAACAGTGCAGGATTGGTTTACCAGGCTATTGAAGTGGCACGTTGTATTCGGGAGGGTGAGTGTAACCTAAACCATATATATATGTTTGTTCAGTTCGTTCAATGATAAAATAAGCGTTTAATGTTTTCGAATATATCAAATGCTAAGTAGGTAGGTATACATAATGTCATAATAATTATAAATTAGGTACGTATATAGGTAATTACATTTTAAAAATATTAAGGCATAAGTATATTATAGTGGAACTATTGTCGAGTATATACTGGTGATTACGTGACTTATGATAAATATTGTTAAGAATTTAAATAAATATGAGGCCACGCCAAGCGGACAGGTAAAAATATTAGACCTTTATAGGTTCTGAATACAATTGCATAAAGATTTTTGTAATATATCGTTTAGTTTAGGAATAACACGCGTTCAAAGTCGTGAAGGGCTGCCTGACATGTCCTTTTTTTTTAGCTTCATGCTCGAGGCATTGCGTGTTGAGTGGCGGAACTCAACGCCGCGCTTTGCCTTAGTTGCCAGAGCGAAGAAAATGGAAATAGAAAAATCCATCTTCCCCGACTGGGGATCGAACCCAGAAACCATCGCGTTAGCCGCGTTACAGGCAGACGTTGCGCCTCTGCGCCACGACGGTCCTCTCAGTTTAATTTTATAAATTTAAATTTGACGAACTTAGTCAGAATCATTTGTTTTTTCTTTTTTGTTCGAAAACAGCTTATGTTATGTAGATAATCCTCGATAAAGTTCTATCGTGGGTCTTCAAGAGGTTTAGGTACTATATTGGTTATAGTGGCGCAGCGCGGCGGCCATTGCTGCGGCTAGGTACCGGTTCGTTGATACTAGTCCACAGAGAAACTGATTATTTTTTACCTAGTTTTGTTGTTATTTTACTTTCCTAAGTCATAAAATACCAGATATATATAATAACAAAAATATTTATTTAGTATTCTTAACTTATCGGCGAACCGGTGCCTAGCCGCAGCAATGGCCGCCGCGCTGCGCCACTATAACCAGAGGATTATTTACATAACATAATCTATTTTCGGACAAAAAAGAAAAAAAAAACTATTCTGGCTAAGTTAGCCAAATTTCAATTTATAAAATTAAATTGAATTTTTACGATATCTTACGTCCGTATAATAGGACTCAAACAAGGACATGTCCCCCAGCTTTTCGCGACTTTGAACGTGTATAATCCCTAAACTAAACGATATATTACAAAAATTTAATTGCAATTGTGTTCAGTACCTATAAAGGTCTAATATATTTATAAAAATCCAAAATCGGAGACTATGACCGTTTTTACCTGTTCGCTTGGCGTGGAATGCCCCATATGTATGTGTCACTATTATACAGTGCCTTCTCAGTTCACTTTGGTGAGTTTGTGTGTATAAACTTTAGTTTAACTATCGTTTAGTAGGATAAGCTGTTATAAATATATTCATGTTATAATAAAATTGCTATTAAAAAACTTAATATATTATATTTTCGAATAAATTATTATTTATTTGTACAGGTTTGAAGGAGTCACCACGTATGTCTCATCAAGACAGTATATCTCTCGTTAAGTTAAGGGACGCCGTGCGCAAGCAACTTGGAGTTCACTTTGATGTTGATGAAAAAGAATTTTAAAAAAATATATTTTATTTTATTTATATTTTTTTGTTTTTTTTACTAAATATATTATAGGCACATTACATTCATGTCGTTTAATTTTTTAATTTATCCGGTAACCAAGAACACGAAGCTTCGTTGCGTGTACTACTCGCAATTTTACTTATTACAGTTTTGGCAGTGGAAGTAAAAAATATATTTTCCTTATGACACTATAAGTACAGAATACATTTTTAACATTAATTTTGAAAAAATTACTCAAATCACTGTCTCTACTAGTAATAAAGGCACCATACAATCAGATTAAAAAAAGTTTATATACTTAAGAAAAAAGTTTATTTACATAAGAATGTCTTTACGAAAGTTTAATGATTTATAAGCTAATTTAAGTTACCTACCTAGGTTGGCTGGTATGTTTTAGGTTTTAGATACATATAAAAAACAAACTTACATTATTATAATTAATATACTAATTAATTTCAATTTATTTTTATTAATTCTATATATTTCCTCATTATTTATCTTTTTCCAATATTATTATATTGAGAATGAGCTTGGTCACAGTTATAAAAATAATTTTCATAGAACACATTCTTGGCATATCACAAGTGTTTCGTCAATTTATATTGATTATTCAATCTGCTAGATCATATTGCCTGAAATATCTTGACACTAAACATATAAATATGTTCAAAGGGGCTGCTGATATTTTTGAACTGCCATCATCTGGATTTAGATGTGACCTGAAAAGTAATTGTCTTTTCTTTATAAAGGAGCCTGCAGATGATTATAATTATTTTATATTTTCTTTTTATACAGTAGAACCACTGTAAGTAAAGTGTCAAAGAAAATACCAAAAAAATTGAGTTTCAGAATTTTCCACACATGGAGGAATACTATTGAGGCACATTTCAATGTAACATAAAGTTCATACATATAAATTTGAAGTTTAGTTTTTTTCTTAAAGTATAGAAGTAAGTGTTTCAAACACTTAAATTGTAAAGGTTATATATAATTTTGATACAGAGGTACATTTAAACTTGAGTTATGGAAGGAGAATATGCAGCAATTTGGGTGGCAGAAACAACCAATAGAGGGTTAAAATTTTGAGATTTTTTTGGTTTGAAAGGAATTAATTTTTTCAAGATACAGAGATTTTCATTTTTATCAAGATTTGACTTAATAAAGTCCTACGGTAAAAAGTAAAACCTTTATGATTTATGCTATACCTTATTTCTGCACATTTTCTTGCCAAGTTTCTTAATATGCTAACTGTGTCAGATACAAGTGGTTGCCTTATACATGCAAGGAAGGCATAAATCCATTGACCTACAAACAAATTTATAACTTTACAGATTTTATTGCTACATAATATAAAATTTTAAGCAATATAACAACAAAACTTTTACCCATTTTTCGACTTATGGTATTTCCTGGTTTTATATCTTTTAACATTTCTATCAGAACTTCCAACCCATTGTCCAACATTGCACTATGCAAACCTAACACACTAGATAATTTAGGATTGGTTTCTTCAAATAACAATTTCCAAGCCAATACATTTCCAGGTTCTATATTTATTTTGTCAACTTTACTAGGCCACAGAGATTTTTTTGAGGACAGTCTTGAAACATACATTCTTACTTCAGAAAAATCAGCAACTTGGATATTTTGCCACTCTATGGTAGGCTTCAAATTATCTGGTGCCTTAGCGTGAGGAAGCTAGTATCAACAAACAGTAATCAACGAAATATCAATAAATAGTATCAACGAATAATGATAGTAAATGTTATATACCACACTGTGTTAACAAAAAAAATAATTTCTTACCTCATTAATAAAGCAAGACTGATTTCTAGCAAATTTAGAAAAATCTTTATTGCATTTTGTAACAATAGCATAGTTTTCTCTTTCTTTCATCACTTTCAAGAGAAATTCTTCTCCTGTAGTTGGAACTTCTTTCAATTCCACATCAGAACTTATTTGAAAACATGGAGACATAAGAGGATCAGAATCTTCTTCGTCATTACTATTAGTTTTATATAAATGCTTTTTTGTACTTGACATTGTCGTTTTATGTATTAATAGATAAATTTTACTATATAGATATGTTTATTGTTTAATAAAATAATTTAAAAAAGTAATAAATGTTATGTTATAATTAATCCTTTATGCGCATTAATGAAATACACGAATAGCTCACGATTAAAACAGAAAAAAAACCTTTAATTTCAATTATGTATAATGTAATACTATGTATTATTGAGAATTGAGATTTGATATTTACAATTTGGACAGTGACGTATGAAACAGTCGTCCTACAATAGCGATAGAGTATTCATTAATTAGTCTACATTTAATAATTGATGATTTATGAAAATTTTATAAAAAGGTACTATGCCCAAAAATTTTGAAATTAAGATTCATCTATAATAATTTATGATTATTCAGCATGACTTTATCACCATCCAGTGTAAAATAGCAGGCTTCAAAATTTTACCGCGTTTTCTATTAGTAGATATTATCAGCACCACGGACTAATATAATCTGTGAACTGTGAAGTTTACAGTGTAATTTGAAAATGCTTTATTAGTTTTTCTGCGGACAACTAGGCGTATTCTAAGTCATATTACATTAAAATTTTATTAAATATGCTAAAAATATAAACATATTAATTCTGTTTTATACATCGTCGGGCATGTCTTCTTCGAGTAATATATCTCAATCTGGATATTCGCCATCTGAACCAGAAACACCTCAGGTAGTTTTAATTTTGAATTAGTGTTTTTTACTTTTTTTAACTTTAAGTAATTTCATTTATTATTAATTATAGAGTACACCACAAACAAGAATCCAGAATTTTGATCAATCTCTTAACAATGGGGAGCATGGGTTTGAACAAACACTAAAGAATGCACATAAAGAAATGCATCAGAAGCGAATTCAATCTCTACGAAAGGAACTTGATTATTTAAAGTCTACAGAATGGAAATTTGACTATGACAAGGGTTTTATGCAGTAACATTTGAATTTTTTTTAAATTTACCTTTGTTATATTTTCATTTTGTCACCAATATGTTTTCCTACTTATCAAATTTTTTGAACTATTTACTAAATAATAATAAAAACAATGATGATGAGAAAGAAAATTTTCTAGCAGATGAATTGTTAGCATTAGAATTGCAATCTGAAAAAGAAAAGGGAGAAATCTTGCCTGAAATTCCAGAAATGGAACTAACCAATACAGTTTGCTTCCAGAGAACAGGTTAGCAGTGAATTTAAATTGTATATAGTATAATATAGTTTATAGTAATTATTGTAATATTTTTTTAATAATTGCTATATTTTAGGTATAATAACAGATTGTGGTGATAACTTTGTAATGATTGATGGCTTAATTTATTTTGATCTTATGGGATGTCACTTAAATTTAAATGTTAATGATGTAATTACATACTTGGGCTACAGAAAGACTGATAACACTACAGTAATTGTTAGAATATTAGAGAATCAAGGGCCATTTTGGGGTGATGAAGAAATAAAAAGTGAGGAGAAGAATTTTGACATAATTGAGCATGTCTTAATAGGACAAGTTCAAAATAGAGAAGGAAGATTTGTTTATATGTCAGAAAGTGATTTAAAATTTAACTTAGATGATGTTGAAGGGTCTTTTATTCCAATTAAAGGTGATTGGCTTGAACTAAAATGCTCAGTGCAGCAAGACAGTAAAAAAATGTCAGATATTTCTGCGACTCAGGTATTCATTATTATAATTAAATATTAGTATTTTAGTTAAATTATAGTTAATCAAAATAATTAAAAGAACATTACTAATTTGTTTATTAACTTGAATATTTTGTATTCATTGCAGGTGTTAAAAGTAAATCATTTTAATTATATAAGAATGAAAATAAAATCTGCAATTGTCACAGAATGTTTTGCTACTGATGGTGTTTGTGACAGACAAATTTATTATAACAACAATGTTGTTGTAAATGGTCTTAGACCCGATGTAGGTTCAAAGGTAAGCTAGTCTACATATTTAAAGTACTCTATTTCTATCTTTAAGCAACTTGGGAAAGTAAACGAAAAGTTAGAAGCCAGTTAGCTAGTTTCTTATTAATTTTTGAACCAATTCAAATATATTTTTTTCTAAGGATGAATCCCAGGAAAAATTGTATATTTGGTTCTTGTAGTCATCATAAATGAAGATATTGATAAGCTGACAATGAGAAGCACAACCTTTTAATAATTAGGAGTTATAAATATAATTCTTGTCTGTCTGTTGGTGTCTAATGGGTACTATTGGATTAAATAATTCAATAGCTTTCAATTCAATTTTATTTGGTTGTCTCATATCTTTTGCTTAAAATATTTAAAAAAATATATGTTATGGACCTGACTGGATCTGAACCTGTCTGGTTGTCTAGGCAAGTTACAGGTGACTGTATAATAGAGCAAAGACATTTGATCTTGAGTTGTGTCCACAAACTAAGAATAATTTTTAAGAAAGATAGTGATTTAAGTATTAATTTTAGGTATTAGTTGAAGCTATAGAAAGTACACAAGGAGCATGCAATTGGCGGGCTTTAAAATTATTAGTTATTGATGATGGTTCTCCAAAAAAAGTTATGAATGAATTACCCAATGAAGAAATTACAAGTCTCAATTTAGAAAAAGAAAAAGGTATAGAAATGTCTTATCCTTTGTGTTTTGAAATGAATTTCAAAGAAACAGGAAAAATTACTTTAAATATAATGAATACTAGTAATCAAGCTTATATTTTAAATAAATGGATTATGTTAAGTAAAAAAAGAGATTCTCAGCTAAACATAAAACCATTCATTAACCACCCAATAAACTTAGGAAGTGGACAGACATTTAAATTAACAATAACATGTATCCCAAAGTTTTTAGGAAATACAAAAGAATGCTTGGTGGTACTGTTTAGAGGCTTTCAACTTAAGAGATTTATAACTATAAATATAGTAGATGATGTAGCATTAGATAATAGTACTAATGATAATAACAAATACAAAAATTGGAGTGAATCAGAAAAAATTGAAGCAATGAAGAAAATAAAAAATAAAAGTGACTTATTTGTCCCTGGTGTGAAGCCAATCAAATCACCTGCATTTGTTTCTGTAAAAATTGGCCTCTTTCCTATTCCACAAAAAATATGGGCAGTTGTATTGGGAGATTCCGATCAAATGGTATATACTAATGAATTTAATAAAATATTACACAAAATTGAGACCCATTTGCCATTTTTGGCTCAGGAATTAAATATTAATAACTACACAGATAGATGGCACACTCTTTTATATATGGAAGAAGTTCAGGCAAATATTAATATGAGAATTCATGACAAAAGTAAAACATATTTAATTAGACATAATGAATATTTAGCTATTGAAATAAATGGTCTTTCTGAAAAAAGACCATCTTTGATAAAAGGTGACAAAGTAATTGTAAAGGATATTTTTAATAATAGTGCTTCGCAGTATGAAGGTTTTATACATATTATAAAAGGTGATTTAATTTTGGTAAAATTTCATCCCCAATTTCATGAATTGTATAGTGGTTATGATGTATCAGTGGAATTTCACTTTAGTAGGGCAATTTACAGAAGATCACACCATGCTATAAATTTAGCTATATCGAATCTTGGACCTGACATACTTTTTCCATCCAGAGTTAATATAAAGTCTCCTCAAATTCCATATGAGAACATTAATAGAATAAGTTGGTTCAATGAAACTTTAAACAAATGTCAGAAAAATGCAGTAATCAACATAATTAAGGGAGAATGTCGGCCATTGCCATATGTTATTTTTGGTCCACCAGGGACTGGCAAAACGATCACAGTTATTGAAACAATTTTGCAAATTCTGACATTGTTTCCAGAGAGCAGGATATTGCTTGCCACACCATCTAACAGTGCAGCCAACTTAGTTACAGAAAGATTAATTAAATACAACGGAACCTTCTCTGGTTCCATCATCAGGTTAATAGCTAATTATCTGATCGATTCTGACGCCATTCCTGACATTATACGCCCATATTGCGCCACCCTTGACATTGCTATAGAAAATAGCCAGAAAAGAACATATACAGTTAAAAACCAAATGCAACTTAATTGCCCTAAGTCTCATATAGGGAGGCATCGGGTGACTATTGGTACCTGCTATTGTCTTGGTACTTTAAAGTATTTAGACCTGCCTCAAGGTCATTTTACACATGTTATTGTAGATGAGGCGGGTCAAGCAACTGAACCAGAAATATTGTTGCCGTTAACTTTTATTGATAAAAATTATGGTCAAATTGTACTCGCAGGTGACCCGATGCAATTAGGTCCTATCATCATGTCCATGTATTGCAATGAATATGGGATGAATGAGTCATTCTTATGCAGACTTTTAGAAAGGGCGCCATATCTAAAAGATTACGATGCATTTGATACTGGTTTTGATAACCGACTAGTGACGAAATTAAATGATAACTACAGATCTCTCGACGAGGTGATAAAATTGCCAAATGGGATGTTTTATGACGGAACACTGGTGGCGCAAATAAATAAAGATATGCCATGGACTGCCAAATTTATCAATGCTGTGAACGCCATTTTTGATTCTGATTCTGATACTGGAGGAATTTTTGTTTATGGCATCAAGGGCCAAAATTTAAGATCAGAGGAAAGTCCATCTTGGTATAATCCACAAGAGGCTGCAATGTTGGCTCTTACTGTATGCAAACTATACAAGAAAAATATTACAGCTAATGAAATTGGCATAATAACACCATATATAGCACAGGTAATTTAAAGTATTGAACACATTTTTTGAGGTTCTGTAGCCAAATGACAAATCATCTATATCTGTCTGTGTACTATCCTATACTACCCAGGAAACCCTCTCCACGCCATCGCCACTGGCAATGCATTGCAATTACAACTTGTGGGAATTACTTTTGACGATAATTCCTTTAATAGTTGAAAGTACCAATTTTTTTAATATATGATCGATATAGTTAAACAAACAAAAATGTATTTGTTTGTTAATATATTTTATCGGTGGTAATGGTGGCGAATAGGTTATAGATTATCTATAGATTTAGTTAGTTACTGAGTTATTGTTGGAATTTAGAAAATAAAAATTCATGAATAGAATAAATTGTTTATGTCTTCACGTTTTATCCCGCACACGGCAGGGTAGGCAAAGGGAACTGCAGGAACCGTAGGAACCTAGTATTAAGACTCTCCGTTGCTTAATCTCTGCTTTCTGCCCTTTTCAAGGCATTGCGTTTTAAGTGGCGGAACTCAACACCGCACTTAGCTTATTTTTTTTTCACTAATTAATTAATTCACAAACCGTCGCGTTTACAGGTAGACGCTACGCCTTTGCGCCACGACGGTCCCCAGTAAATTAATTATTTTAATATAAATTTAAACATGATTCGTCTAAGTAATATTATGTTGTGTTATTATTTTTAGGTAAAATACATTCGCATAATTTTCGAGTCTATAGGGCTAGAAATACCCAAAATAGGAACAGTCGAAGAGTTCCAAGGACAAGAACGAGCTGTTATTTTAATATCTACAGTAAGATCTAATGAATCCCAGTTACAAGAAGATATACGACGTTTTTTGGGATTTGTAAAGAATCCTAAGAGAATGAACGTCGCCCTAACTAGAGCGCAAGTTGCAGTTTTACTATTTTGCAATCCGCATCTTTTAGCCTCGGATCCACTTTGGAATAAAGTCATAAAATATGCTGTCACAACAGATAAATATATGGGTTGTGACTTACCTTATGATTATAATGTTTAGATTCTGTTAATATTAAATATAATTTTATATTTGAATGATTTATTTTTATTCTACAGTAAATTGCTTTATAGAAGAGGCACATTAAGATAAGTATATAATAATACAATTTAAGATATAGATTTTTCATAGTCAATGAATTATTTTTATTTTTGTTTATTAAAGAACAAAAATGTAATGTTCATAAAAACTTTGGCATTAAAAATAATTAATCACACATAATTAGATAAGACGCTTACACTTATAATCCGAAAAAAAGAGGAATTTGCAGACCTTTGCTACGCACTAACGCGTCTAATAATTTAAAAATTTTAAAGTCTTCAAAGGTTTTTTGTGAATTGATGAAATTATTAATTTTAATTTAAGTTGATTATATATAGTTTAGCTGCATATTTAGGCTTCACTCATTTTTTATTCATTTATATTAATATTTATAAGAGACACGAGCTTGATCTCGGATTAACTCCTGCGGGCTTGAGGTTTTTCTGTCTAAATTCTTTTACCAGATAGAAAAATAAATGGAGAGACAGTATATAAATAATAGATATATATAGATTTATTAGCATTAATTCAAGTGTGATGTCCTATATATTTACTTATTTGCAACTTACAGTTTGTCAATTTAAATATATTTTGTCATGTACATGTGTGAAATTTGCACACCGAGGGTTTACGTACTAATTTTCTTGCGCCTGCGCTATTCTGTAACGAGGACCTAAACGGTGAGATATATATGTACTTTCTTCAATAATTTTATCAAACAACTGCTTTTTTACTTCTAATTCTATAAATCCAAGTTATCAGACGATACTCTAGCTGATTAATTAGGAGTCGATTTTATGGCAGGAGAAAAAAAAATAAATCTACTAAAAATGTGGGTACTTAAGTCAAATTACGTAATTGTAGGATTTGTTTGGGAGCATTAAATTTAATTTCAAAGTGAGTAAGAAATATTGAGTGTATCCTGATCGTATATAACATCCATTTATAAATTGCCGGATACCATTAATATAGTGTGGTGGAATTTTCTTCAATTCGAACCAAATAAGCAGATTTTATTTCTTATTTTAAAAATGTTTTTGCCATATAAACATTTTGCTTCCAATGTTGCGAATTTTAAAGCAAATATTGTCGAAAAGCACATAAACCTAGACCAGATATAAATATTAAAAGAGTGTTTACACATTCTATTTGCGCCGAGCGCATATTACCGTTACCAGATTTGACAAAGGTATCATTTAAAATTGATATGGGGAAACAATATATAGTGTACGAAGCTATAGAATACATATTCGATGAAATATGAATTAAGAGATTTCTCCAATTTAGCTATTGTCACAAGACATCGATTGATATTATATTTATTAAATCTATTTCTCTTGCAATTTGACAATCGCTGAAATGAATAAAAGGCCTTTACTAAACATAAAACTACTACTAACATACTAACTACTAGTACATATATAACTTTTATAAAATTAATTCATTAAAGTAACAATATTCTTTCTTTTCAAGCGTGCCAGTTGAGCATCACGTTAAAAAGAAACAGCATAGCTTTCCATGGATTCACCTTGCGGGTGTCGGGCCCATAGTGTTGTAGGAAGTGGAGCTTCGAGCAGCGCTTAGGACTTGCGACCCAAGTGTAAGTTTAAAGGGACCCTTTAAAATGCATTAACGCTCACCTTCACTGTCCGAGCTCCTCTCACTACCTAACCAAATTTTAAATGATTCTATCAGAGCCGCCGTCGAAGTGCGTTCTAGAAATGAATTTGTGATAGTTCTAGACAGGCCAGGATCTTTTAGAAAACTATAGAGAGATTTCGCTGTTATACCTCTCGCTCTAACTTCAACCGCATATAAGCTAGCTCTAAACCTATTCCTGGTCAGTTCATTTGTAAGATCGAAATACTTATTGAGTTTAAGGTGGTGACTTTTCGGAATATTTGCTTCCCACGGAACTGTAAGTTCTACCAGTAGGTACTACGCGTTTTAGGCTTCGAGAATATAGAAAAATATCCGGTCTGGATGACAAAACACAAATATCCTCAGGGATTCTATATTGTTTCTCATACTTGTCCATCACAAGTGTCAAATCAGGAACTGGATCTAATATAGAGACTTCTTTAATCTCAACCCAAAACTATTTTTGTCTCTAAATAAGGTTGAGGTGTTCGCGAATGCGCTAGTCCAAGCCAAAACTTCAGCATCTTTATGACGCTTACATCTAACTTTGCCAAGAGGGTTTTATTAAAATCATATACGAGGAAAGGCCAATTCAGACGTAATGGTAGAAAATTGTAAATCCAAGCTTGACTTCTTGACATTACTTATAGGTTGATGGTCTACTTTTCCAAGATCCGTCATAAAGCTGTCGACTAGTACATCTAAAGATGGAGTTCGGCCTTTGTAATCTATTTTCTTACCGAGAAATTTAAAAGGTGCCGCCTCGGAAACTACAGCAATGCTTTCGCCGCCAATTTTAAGTCTCGGATCGTATGAGGTATATTTTGTGTTTCGTCTTCCAAGACATAGACAGTGACACTTACTAGGTTTTGTCCTCATTTCCTTCATCCACGTACAAAACTCGTCTACTTCATCCAATAGCAGCTAGCATCGCTTTAGGTTCCCAGTCAGCATCGCGAGATCGGCCGCAAAAGCAGGAATGGATTCCGTGTACTCGTTATTGAACTTAAACCGATAACCCCATTTTTTCTCGTGTTTAATTAGAATATCAAGAAAAATATTAATAACGATATTAAATATTACTGGGGATAAACAACACCCCTGAAAAAGACCTACATTATAGCCTAAAGGTTTTGAATGGCCGTCTTTTGAGGTTATAACAAATTTTAATTTAGAATAGTATGACACGATTATGTTGCTTACTGTCGTAGGAAAATTATACCGTTTTAAAGCGAACATCAATAGATCGTGTTGTACTGATCCAAACACGTTTTCTAAATCTATCCAACATACCGTAACTTGCCTCACACGTTCTGGCGTCTTATAAGCTAGCAGTTAACAAACTATTATGCTCCAGGCATCCAGAAATTCCGGGTAGAAACCCTTTCTGATATTTCGGCCTGAAGTACCTATTGCTAATCATGAAATAGGTAATTTTCGTTTGAAGTATTAAGAAAAATATTTTAGATAAAGTATTGGAAAGACTAATCGGTCTAGTATCCTTTGGATATGTTACTCGGTCTTTTTGGGAATAAGGACAAAAACTGTTTCTCCAAAAGACGTAGGTATTTTATCATATAAGTTATGGAGGTATTTACGAAGTGATGAACATTTTTATACACTATATAGGGGATAAGATAGTCGTAACAGATCGCGAGTCGAATTAGAAAAGTGATCTATAGTACCTCATTGGGTCACTAATTTTGTACAAGAGTCTGCACATTCATTCCCATTTCAGAGTGACCTGGAATCATTACAAGAACGACCTCTAAATCCTTTAGATAACATGTGTGAAATTTTTCAGGAATCTTTATAGCACTGGAAGATCTTAATTTACATAATTTAATCTTAATGAAACGGGTAACTCTTTATAGCCATTAAGCAGCTTAGAGAATGGAACTTACAATATTCCTATGTGACATTAATAAGATAAATTTGACTTTCTATTTATTTGTCTATTACTTATTTCAATCTGTACAACCATAGACATGTAAACTTTTAGCTAAGATGTCAGTGAGTCGTCAAAGAGAAATAAATAAATAAGTAAACGTCATTTTACGGATCTCCGTATCTAGGAATTTTACAAATATATATGTATTTACACGTATTTATTTAGTTTTATCTAGGAAATATGTCTTCACAAAAGTAGAGCTAAGCGAATATTTTATACATATAAATTTATTTTAATGTGTGTTTACGCATTCGATCAAAATGGAAGCAAATAGCGCTGTTCTATGTGACAATCTCATTAAATGGTTGCAAACCTTTAATCTCTCTGCCAAACATGGAAGTCCTTCAGGTACGGTTTATTAAAATAGAATTTTGATGATTTCAACAGCTCCAAACATATTATGTATAATTTTGTAGGCCGCATACATTATAATCACAAACAAAGTCGTTACTGAATTATTAATTTCTAAAACTTTCTGTATTAAACAAAGATTTTATTAAAATATTTCCATAAATGATAGATTAGAGCTTTAAGATTTGGTTATATATTTATTATATATATTTTTTATTGTATAGGATGTCTGATATTTATATGTGTTCTAGTGAAAGTATCTGTAGTTAGTGTTTAATCCACAGAACTATCAGATGGTGTTGCAATAGCTGAGGCGCTTACTCAAATTGCCCCTGAACATTTCACAACAACTTGGAATTCTAAAATAAAGACAGATGTTGGGCATAACTGGCGATTGAAGGTCAGCAATTTAAAAAAGATTTTAGAAGGTGTTGTTGGTAAGTGCAATAATGTAAGTGAGTATAAATAAGTAAAGATGTAAAAAAATAGTAAAACAAAAATATGTAAACACTGGTAGAGATTTTTTTGTGTCTTTATGGTGTATCTATTGTTACAACTATACAATGAATAACATATAATATTACAATACGAAAGTATATTGAAAAAACTGATCTTTACAAATTAACAAACTAGAGTCCTCCATAATCCATATCAACAGTTATTATGATTACAGTAGAACAGTATGTAATTGTAGTGAACTGTATAACTTTGTATCTCATACTCTACTGCACATTGACATATTAAGCCACCTATTTCTGTGATTTATAGGCATTGTGTGGTAGATCATAAAGCTTTACCTTTTCTAACCAATTGATTTATTTAAAATTTAATGTAATTTATAATACTGGAGGACTTAGAAAGGAGTTCTGCTGATAACAGCTAGCTAAAAGCTCAAGAGTGGAAGATCCACTCTTGAGATTTTTATATTAATGTTATAAATTTATTATTTAATATAACAATTATCCTGCATAAAATTGAAATGTATTTAATTTGAAATTTTAAATTTAAAATTTAGAGTTTCCTAAGTGTAATTAGTATTATTTTGAAATTTATTGATTAAAAATTTTATTTTTATCTATATATAATAATATATCCATAAATAGAATATATACTAAATCCATGCCAATTGTTATAAACATTTTTAAGGTTTACTTATTACTCAACTATAAGGAAATTACTTTACATTTTAATTGACTTTTAGAACACATCTCATTAATACTAATTAGTTTGATTATGTTTGCAGAGAAAATTAAATTTTGTGAAAGTGATATTATGCTGGTATTTTAGTTTTGGTCATTTAGCTATTATATAATATCAAATTATAAACACATGTTAGTTAATTTTTGTTAGATTACATTCATGTGTATATCAGAATAATTAATAGTTGAATGTTTGACTGTTTTTTCATATTTTATTTATTCTGATGCAATTGTTTTGCAGTGGCATAGTATTTGATTATAAACATGATAGTTGTGATCTTGATTCCTGTCAATAAAATAAATATAACCGAATTAATTGCATATATAATCATGATTTTGGAAACCTGTTTTGAAAACTTTGCAGGAGTAGTCATAGGTAGACAAGACGGGTAGGCTCAGTCATTTACATAACGGGATCTTTTTCGCGATTTTAACACATTTTTGAACACAATTGTTTTATGATTTTAAAAATACAAAGTGCAAATGAATCGAAGAGGCAATGTATCAATTTAGATCAGGAAAAAGCGAAATTTGAAATTGTGTACCTATGTCATTATATTGTAATTTTACAATTTTCAAGAATTTAAATCTTTTCAAATCACTCTATTATTAAATTACATCATATATTGAATATGTTTCTTACAAGAAAAATATAGTTGTGTTCCCATTTAATATATATATTATCTTCAATGAATAAAATTAATCTTTCTGTACTTTAATTTGGTCTTTAGAGGTATTTTAAGAGTTTCTAGAGATTTTGAGCAATATTATTTTTCGAATCGCTCTACGCTACTACACTACCAATAGATTGTATTCGATCATAAATGATTAAATAATCTACTTTCCGCTAAATAATATTTATAACTATAGCAATACCGTTATGTTGACGCGTGCAATAAACTAATTTGTTAAATTTATACTCAAAATAACAGCATTCCATGGTTTAAGCTTAATAAGCTATTTGTGGAGTATTTGAACGTGATAGTACCCCGCGTTTTTAACCACATAATTCTAGGATTGGGATCGGCATAAAAGGCAGCCTAGGTCTTTTCTCAAGGTTTCATCTATTTCTATATCAAAGCGCGGTGTAGATATGAAAACGTAGTGGAGAGACAAAAGCTACTTTAACGTTTATGATTAGTAGATAACATCCCTATACTAACTTACAGAATAATAATAGATATTCGTGTATTTTTTTGGAAGCAATACGTTCTGAATTTCGATGACATCGATTTAAGCTGTAAATGTATTTGATTTCCTATGACTTAGTGATTAATTGTGGCTTATATTATAAAATATAGTCTCATTAAATAAAACGCATGGATTAGGTTCCATTTTTCAGCACGCAATGCTTATAATTTCCAAAAAATACACAAGATACGGGGTAATTTACGACTCTGCAGTCTGCTTGATATATATATACAAAGATGAAACTTTTTTTTTCAGACTACCATCAAGATATTTTAAACCTAAGTTTGACTGGATTTTCTAGACCTGATGTTGTAAACATTGCTGAACATGCAGACCCATCTGATATGGGCAGGCTCCTGCAATTGGTTCTCAGTAAGTACTCATCTTATTACTAATGTGATTTTTAATATAGTTTTTGATAATATTTTTTAATAACAGCAGCAATATTTTTAGAACAATAAATAAGTGTCCGAATATCAATTCATATTTTACCAAAAATATGGTACTACCATTGTACTATACAGCCATTACTCTGCACTATGCATATCTAATATTTTAAATGCATGTTGTTTGTATAACATTTTATATCTAAAGCAATAAATCTAAGAAATTCCATCAACAGGCTGTGCAGTCAACTGTATTAAGAAGGAAGAGTACATCACGCGAATTATGGAGCTGGAGTTATCGTGTCAGCGTTCGATAATGCAAGCTATACAGGTAAGAGAAACTTAGCCGACAAACATCTTGTACTCAAATCAAATGCTTCGAATCCGTTGGAATCGTAATCAGGGCAGATAACCGTAATAGTTATATGTTGTGAAAATAAATTAGCAAATAATATTATTACCCAAGTGCACTTTCGATGATGTATGCTCGTTAGTCGCAAAGAAATATGTATGGTTTAGTTACGCACACTAATGTCCTTGGATCACGAATTGTACAACGCTTCACGTAATGTTAGTTACAGTCGAAGTGTTGTTATTGTTACACGAACATTATAAATTACTTTTTTTGTTGATGAGAAAAGAGTTTTGTTTATGTGTTGACTTTTTTGTGTTTGTGTGTTGACTTTTTTAGTGTTTTTAGTTTTAGTGAATAATAATGGGTGGAAAAATTATTTATTATTGTTCTGAGATTTATTATGTATTTTTTTTCATATAAGGAATTTGAAAATATAACATTGGGCACAAATCGAGGTAGTATACCTTCAGAGACAGCTGCCGGTGATCAGACGGATGCTGATATGAGAGAGGCGCTTGCGCAAAGATGTCACGAACTTGACACTCAGGTCAGATTTACTTTTAATTTTTTTTAAATATCTTTTATAAATGTATTAAGTGTTTAGCTTTTTCTGTTCACACAACATTTGAGAAAATGCTCAAGTTTCTGAACAGTACAAGGCTATGATATTGCGGATACATTATTTTTTTGATTGCAATGTGTAACGATAATAATAATATCCCGAAAAGTTACCACTTTTTTCATAAAATTCATATATAATTTTAATTTTTTTATGACTCAAACATATTAGAGAAATGCATATATGAATACTTAACTGTGAAATTAAACCGTAATACTTATGATAATTTGTAATGGAAATTAGAAATGATTCAAACAAAAATATTAAATATCACATAGTTAATATTTTTGTTTGTCTTCGAACTTATTAGTTACATTATATGTTATTTAGTTGGTTGGTTGGTTAGGTCTTACATTTTGTTACAACATTTGCTTTTGGTTAACTTAATAAATATTAAATAGCGGTTCATTTATCGTATAAAAATATGCTGTAAATACTATTAATTACGTAACCTTTTAGTTTTTTATTGCAGTATCGTTATTGGTATAAAGAGGTATTTTTTATATTTATATTACGGGCTTAGGTATACGTCTTTAAAATATGAGGGGGCTTAATATTTGCTAAAATGTTGACTGAGTTATTTAATACAACGTCTATTATAAGTCTGACTCTGACTTAGATTTTTTATCTGGATTTATCGCTATTTTTTGATATTGTGCATAAATTGCTTGAAACATCATTGGAAATGTGCAATATAAAACCAACTAAACAGCTAAACCATTTCAAAACTTTCATTTAAAAATTTGTGAAAATGACGAAAATCAAAAACATTATTATCTGATTTACTGATTACTTACTATCTATTACAAGTGTTATAATTGTATTTTATGTGTTGAAATATTCACTACCAATCTCTGTTAGGTAATATTAAAAGACGCCGCTTTAATGAAAAAAGCGCCGCTGAAAATAATGTTATAGTTTTTGTTACGATTATGAAAATCTATGTACATTATACCGTACCAGTATATATTTATAATTTAGTTGCAATTTATTACGCAATTTCAATATTGCAAAGAGGTTTCGCAACGCCTTTAATTTTTTTATGCATCCGCTTTCAGTGGAATGAGCATGTGTAAAAAGTCTAAAAAGTTTTCGTAGTCGTCATCACTATCAAAATTATACAGGTAAAAATCCTCCAAGAAGAGAAAATGACGCTTTTGAGCGAGGTAAGCCGTCTAACGGCAGCTCGAGAAGCGGAAGGCGAGGACGTTCGCGAGCTGGACGAAGGCGGCACGTCACTAGGGCCCGCCCACGCTGGGACACTGCGTTACAGCCATATGCGTGCACAGCTCGATGCATTAAAAGACGAGCTAGATAAGATCGAGCTGCAACGAGACGATCAGAAGGCTAGGGCAGATGCTTTTGAACGGGAACTGGCGATTAGTAAACTGAAGAATGAGGAGTTGCAGGTTCGTATTTTTAAGGTTTATTTGTTGCAGATATTTTTGAGTTGCATTCAATCGAAACGTTTCTTATTACAGTTAGTATTTATGATGGATTTTTTTCTTAGAAATTTTACGTACAATAAACAATGTAAAATATTATGTTATATGTCTTGAATTTATAATTTGAATTGGTTAAGGAATACATGGAAATTTTATGTTTTATTAATTTTTCAGATGGCAGCAGCTGAAAATGTAGCGCTCAAAGATGAAGTAGATGCGTTAAGAGAAACTGCAGCAAAGGCGGCGGCGTTGGAGGCTACCGTTGCGTCTTACAAAAAGAGGATGGAGGAACATGTGGATTTGAGGAGACAGGTTAATTATATTAATTGTTTGTATTTTGTTTAAAAATTAAATTTTAAAAATTCGAATCTTATGAAATTGCGCATTTACTTCTACTGGTTACCTTACTTTACTAGCTTTGAATTTTGAATAATAATTTTCTAAAAATAATGATAGTTATTTTTATGATTTTTAAAGTGTTAATCCACACTGAGGATAGAAAAAATACTTAAAGAAAACATATAAAAATTTGAACAAATTTTTATGTTTTGAATTGTTCAAATTTTTATAAATTTTTATAAATTTGTAAAAATCTCCCTACAGAGATGCTAACAACGATATAAGTTGTATAAAAGCATATAAGAATTTTAACGCGGCGTGATGTAGAACGCATGGCTCAGTGGTGAGAGCGCCTGCACGGTTCGCAGGAGGGCGCGGGATCGAGTCCCACTGCGTTCAAATTTTTATATGTTTTCTTTAAGTATAATGATAGTTATACATTAGATGAGCTAGTCTAGCGCGTAACAGTATTGCTAATAATATATATTTTTTAAATTTATTTTAAAAGTATCTCACAAAATAGCTTTATATTTTATGGAGCACTATATTATTACTTATAAGATATTGTTTGGCGGACGGACATTTTATAACTATTTTGTATTAGACATATCTATAAACTAAACAATAATAATAATTCTTTATTGAATACCCAAAAAACTCTTGCCTTTGTTAGGCAATTTTAATACAGAGGAAATAACAAAGTTAAAATAAGGATAGGATGCTATTGAAATGTATAAAGCGTATTTTAAAAGTAAATACCATGAATTATGTGTATATTTTAATACAAAATAAGTATTATATTTGTACAAAAATACCTACACGTACATTGTAGGTATTTTTGTGTACACATTATGTAGCATATATATACTGTATTATATCATCATTAAAGATCGAATTAAATGCACATTATAATACATATAATTAATATAGATTTATTTATTCAGAAAAAATGTGACACATACAATCTAAATATATTTATGTTATCATATAGCTAAAAATTTAAACGTAAGCAGTGGCAGCCGTACCAGTGTAAACTGTGTTACAGGCCAGCGTTTTTGACTCTTAACAATAATTGTATTGGTACTACTTTACATTGCAGTGATACAATAAAATTAAAAAAAACACTTCACTCATCATTGTGTTGGAAGAATGCATGTATACGCGTTGCGCGCGCGTTAGTATGTATTTTTGTGGACGTCAATTTCTATTGACTTACATTTTTGAATGCATATTTTTTACAATGAAACGATGTTAGTGGATAAATATTGAAAATAAAAAAAATATAAATAAAATGTAAAATATTAACAGGTAAAGCTGCTGGAGCGCGCCAACACGGAGCACGTGCAGCGCGCCATCGAGCACGAGCAGGTGGCCACGCGCGTGCACGGCCTGCGCTCGCAGCTCGACATATACAAGAAACAGGTACGCGAACAGGGACACAAAATTCTCAACTGTTGAATTGGACTTGCTATTTTTTGATTTTTACGCAAATTAATTTTAATTTTATTTTAAAGCTTGTCTAGAAAAAAGTCTAGTACTTGTTTGATGAATAGATAGGAGAATTTCGAAAATTTTTAAATTTACAATGTAGTTTATGTTTTTGTCTCATATAATGCAAAGAATACATATGATGATATTTTTATTACATTTTTTCGTAAATGACCATTACAGAGCATTATCATAAATGAAAATAAAATTTTACAAAGAATTTCTTAAATTATAAGAGCGAGTGTAGCTGAAACCACTTTCTATATATAAAAAAAGAAGAAGAATTTCAAATATCCTTTCGAGTTAAAAATGAAAAATATCATCCTACTATCTACACACGTGAATAACACCGAGTAGGTGACGGACCTCAACGAGAAGCTGGACGCGGAGATCACGAAGGCGGACAAGCTGGAGATAGAGAACAAGAAGCTGAGCAGCGGCGCCGCCTCGCTGCAGCGCGAGCGCGACGCGCTGCGCCACGAGCGAGACACGCTGCGCGAGGCGCTCGACGAGCTGCGCTGCTCCACCATCACGGCGGGTACGCGGAGTAGCCCCAGATTTTATTTATGTGTTCACGCTTTATCCCGCACATGGCAGGGTAGGCAGAGGGAACTGCAGGAACCATAGAAACCTAGTGTGAAGACGCTCCGTTGCTTAATTCCTGCTTCCTCCGTCCTTGCTTGCCGCATTTTTGTAAACATTGCGTATTGGGTAGCGGAACTCAACGCTGCGTTTCTGCTTAGTTTTCAGAGGGAAGAAAGTGGAAATAGAGAAATCCATCTTCCCCGAGTGGGAATCGAACTCACAAACCGTCTCGTTTACAGATAGGCGCTACGCCTCTGCGCCACGACGGTCCTGAATTTTATTTAAACTGAAATTCATATACAAATCATATACAGGTGTATCTGATAACGCGGTCTTTGTCAAAATTACCTATAGGGTAAATATTTCAAGGCTATATACAAAAAAGTTAACAATTATCAATATTTTAGGTACAACATCATTTTTCCCATTTCACGATATTTATATGTAACGAGCGATCATTAAATATGAATGACGTAATGATCTCGTACTGCAAAAATACTATTAAACGTTGTCAAACTGTTACCTTTCATAAAAAAATATCCGAATGTGAAAGAGATATATCTCCTTGTTGCTTTGACAGAATAGTGAATAGGCGCTTGCGTCGTACTTGACGAATGGAGTTTTATTTGGAACAATAATTTTATTTGTGAAAACAATACTTGTTTTATAATTTTACCAAGTGTATAAAGGCTAATTAATACTAGGCTTTAAATCAAGGCCACGGTTACATCCACACCCGGTAGAATGATTATAAAAAAAATATTTGAACAGGTGCTAGTGAAGATAATGTGTCGCGAGAACTGATACCCAACGATCTGAAGGAGCGTCTGATCCGACTGGAGCACGAGAACAAACTGTTGCGGCAGAACCAAGGCGCCCAGCAGGACCAGGCATCGGTTCAGGTATACGTTTTACAATATTTAATGTAAGCTCAAGCAGTTTACTTAAGTGAAATAATTTTATTCCGGATATGAATTTATAAATTTGTAGAGAAATACTCTATTGGTCTTTATTTAAATGCTTCAGACCTGAGCGGGACCTCCCTTTTACATGCATTTAAAATAAATAAAATGACAGCAACGCCTCCAGTTCCTTACTTAATGATCAAATTTCTGCTGAATTTGGTGTATTCGTCAAAATATCAACACGAAGGCTCCATTATAATTTTTTACTAATACGGTTATTATCGTACTAAATTTTTTCCTTGTATATTTGCTAAATGTTATGAATAAATAAATAAATAATGATTTATATATTGTATTTTTTAATAAATATGGGCAAATAAAGACAGTATTCTAATATTTTATTTTTACAATCACAGTTATTGCAATAGAACCTGAAAGGATTATTATTAAACCTAAGATATTTATCGGTTCTACATATTTTACGCACAATATCTATGGAAAAATGGAAAAATACATAACCTAACACATTTACAGGCCCTATTAGAGGATTACGCAGCGCGGCTAGAGAAGCTTCGTGCGTTGAACCGCGAGGCTAACGCGCGTATAATGCAACTGGAGGCCACGCTGGAGGCGCCGCACCCCCGCCTGGCGTCCGCCATAGAGGACAGTCAGAGGAAGTGTAGGTTTCTTTACTCACTGTTCATTTTATATGAGTAGATGGTACTCGTGCACGGAAAACGCTCTCGCTGGAATTTTGCTAGATGTTCTATAACTTCAATATCGTAGTGAAATTTTTTTTTCCGTTTTAATTTGCGATCAGTGCTTTCACTTTTACCAAATATGATGTGCAAGATATTCGTGACGGGTGTGTCCTCCAGTGAGGATATCTACCCTTATGCCTTTACAGCTGATTTTTGCATCTGAGCACATGTTTATAGATTAGTAATTTTATTTACATGTTTTATTAATTTACATGTTTAGCACTACAAGTAGAAGAGTTACAAGCCGCATTAGGCGAGGAAAGGCGGCGCGCCAGCAAGCTGCAGGAAGCGCTCGCTGCACGGGAGGCTGAGCTAGTTGCTACCGAGGACAAATATAAGAAATGTGTGGAAAAGGCCAAGGAAGTCATCAAATCATTGGATCCTAGAGCTACTGGTGTGTTTTAATAACTTGATTTTTAGTATGCCAGTTAAATATGTTATTAGAGGGATTTCGGTACGACGACATGTGTTGTCCATACTGTTATTTAAATCCGAGCCTGCTTTGATTTTTATTAAATACACAGCAAACTGATCTTGCTGTAGTTTCCTGGCAAAATAAAATCAATAGAACTTGTAATTGCACATAAATACCGTTTTTATTTTTATAGGCCAGCCTTCCCTGTCCGATACTACTTTGGGCTACTCGCGCGGCGCCGTCGCCACCAATGCCTCTCGAGCTGAACCCGCGCCTACAAATAATAATCGACACGAGTGAGTTTATAAAACTATTATATATTTTATCATAATCAATAACTTTATGACTTAATAAAAAATTAACGAAACATACAGTAAAGATTTTTTATTAAATTCCTTAGTAAAATATTGTCGTTAAACACCACCATTAATTTAAAATTATTGTTTGACCACCAGATGGAGTGGCAGCGGCAGCGGCAGCGGCAGCGAAGAAGGCGGGCGCGGCCTCACAGAGCAGCGCCTGCTGGCGTCCGCGTGGTACCAGCTGGGCGCGCGCTGCCACCGCGACGCCGTCGAGGCGCGCTTCGCCTCGCTCTCCGCCGGGCACTCGTTCCTAGCGCGGCAGAGACGGCAGGGCGCGCGCCCTCGCCCGCCGCCCGCCGCCGCGCCGCCCGCCCACGCCGCCCAGTGACGCCGACCCCCGCCCGCCCACGCCGCCCAGTGACCTCGCCCCGCGCTCACAGAACTTGTGATTGCATTGGAAGTAACAGTGTTTCGCACTCAATATTTATGTATGTATGTTTCAGGTGAATGCTACAAAAATTGTGCCCGAATTACATTTTACACTTGTTGTCTTTATTGTTGGTGTTGAATGGTGTACTAATTCCGGGTGACTATGAGTGTCGAGTACAATAATTTATGAATATATATTTTTAAAGGAGAATCAAATGTTATCTACAGACATAGAATATAAGACAAAGCTTAAATTATTCTTTTTACAATACTAAACAGTAATTTAATTTTACTGTACTAACTTCAATCAACATCATTTACTTTTAAGCTGTTTTTTTCTGTAACAGATTCATGAATTGACATGAATATATAGAACAAATTTAATATATATAATAAGTAATACAATCAATGTGAAATACGAGCAAAAGTTTAAATGTTGAATAAACATAGCTCTAAATACCTCTGTGTCTTATTCACATAAAATTATGTAGAAAATACATGATTCAGAGTAGAATTATATTAAGAATGTTTCATATTACATTTACAAGGTATATCAAATCATCTTGTTTCATTTCATGAATATTATTTTAAATATACATGTTTAATATTTAAAATGCCCTCCTACATGTCTCTCACCTCATGTATTGATTATATAGAATATTGTATATATTTTTAATATATACATATATAGATTATATACAAAGTTTAATTTATGTGTTCAGTTGTATAGAGCAAAAATACTTACATCAAGAACAGCAAGCAGAAAAAATATATTTATAGATTCAAAGCAATTGTGGTTAATATGTTTTATTTTATTACTAAGTAGTGAATAATTGTGATTAATTTTACTTACCATCTGAATATTTTTTCCTAGGTTGTTAATTTGTAATTATAAATTGAACATATCGAACTCCCAAATTCGTATACTCTCATAAATTCGCCTTAACAAAATATTTAAATTCATTTTAAACTGGAAATTTGCAATTTTCTCTCGTTTCTCGTTCTTTTAAAACTGGTGATCGCGACAAGAATTTTTTTTCATTCAATTATAGATATCAAATTCATCTAAGTAACAAAAGTAATAACTCCTAAGGTACTACTAGCATAATAACAAAAAGAGTGTTAAAATATGAATTTGGGAGTTCAAATTCTACAAATAATAATAAAATTTAACACAAGTATTGATTTTGCATTTATTCAATACATGAAGTTTTTTAAAATTAAAAAGGTGGTATTTATAATTTAATAACCTATTTCATTTTTAAGTAAGCTGTTTTTATAAAGACAATATTATAATAATTATGCTGATTATTGATTGTTAAAAATTTATTTTAATTCTTAATAAATTAAAACGATAACAAACATTTTTTTTATTTAAACAAATAACGTGATAAATTGCGATGGTGTTTACGTTTGTTTCTTTGCCAAAATGTTTAGTCATAAACTGACATTAAGAAGATGACTTCCTACTTATACCAGCTAATAAAAAGTTTATTAGCGATTAAAGTATTTCATTAAATCATTAAATCATCAAATTGCTTACTGATACTTAATGTGATAAATATCTAAATAAGTTTGTAATTGCATAGATAAAAAACTATTAAGATTTTCAATTAGTAATTCTTTACCTTGCCTATATGTACTTTCTCAGTGCAAATATGTTGCTAAATTAAAAATACCTAACTATTAATAGTTTCGATTCAAGAGTATATAATGCCAGTTACTAGCATCAATTACAAATATCTACTATATACAGTATATACAGTATTAGACAAAACAATCTGCTTGGTATAGAGATCCTAATCAAAAACCAAAAAATGTTGTTAGCAGGTAACCAAACGCCTTTTTAATGTAGATTATTCTTAAAAATTAAAAAAATATAATTGAGATTACTACCTCATATTGTTTTGTGCAAGTAAATTTTTTTAGCTTCACGCTTTATCCCGCATATTGCAAGGTAGGCAGAGGGAACTGCAGGAACCATTGGAACCTAGTGTTAAGACACTCCGTTGCTTAGTCCCTGCTTTCTCTGTCCCCGCTTTTCGCCCTTTTCGAGGCATTGCGTGTTGAGTGGCGGAACTCAACGCCGCGCTTTGCCTTATTTACATAGCAAAGAAAATGGAAAATAGAAAAACCCATCTTCCTCGAATGGAAATCGAACTCACAAACCGTCACGTAAAATAAATTAAAGTAAAGTTATTGTAGAAAATTCAAAGTATAAGAAAAAAATTCTACTGATGTATTAGAAACGAAATCATTGCCTATTAAATACAATTTTTTTATACATACATTTTTCAATTGTTTTTCAAAAACTAAGTGATCCAAAATATGAAAGGCCAAGAACAAGGTGCTAGTTAATTTATAAATGTGAAAATACCGAAAACGCAACAAAATAGCATAAACTTTCTTGTTTTAAAAATATTTTTACATATAATATAAATGTAAAGCCTGAAATTAATTATAGGTTCAGTTGATGCATTAAATAAGATTGGATAACAATCCATCAACTAGAGCCATCATATTTTAAATTAAGCGGTGTCTACACTATCAACATTCCAAAATTATTTTAATTTTTATCTGATAACATCTTTTTGTCTATGATTAATTTATTAAGTAATAAAAATATTTTTTAATTTTTAATAGTCATAAATTACTTTTCTTGATCCATAAATAAACGCTTTTTAAAAACTAATATGGTAAGGGAAAATAGCACAACGTGTAGTGAGATACATGCCCTGCGGTTCATTAATTTCGCTCTCAATACTTTCCAAGGCCAGATATCAATCATCCTGTCTAAAACGAAATCTTTCAAGTATAACTTAGGTGATTATAGGGATGCGAATTCTTAATATATGTAAATTATATTTAACTGGACTAAGGCAGTGTATTCACAGGTTTAAATTTAAAAGATCTTGTGATAATATGAACAATATAAAAAACACGGTTATAATTTTTTTATAATAAATAATCATCTACAAGGTATTTATATACATTTGAGCTCTTTTTATATATATATAATTTGCAGAAAACGTTTTTTATCTAATATTAAAATTTAAATTATAGTGCGTGAACGAGGGAAATGCTTAATTCTTTTTGTGGGAACGTAGATACTTATTTGTTAAAGTTTCGTTATTTTCAAATTCAACATGAATCATTCCAAAAAGACGAATATTGTCATACCGTCTTTGGTAAAATAAAAGATTGTAACAGCTTTTACCTTTTATTTTCACTGAGATCACAATTCACAATATCAATTTAAAAGTTACAAAAAATTCTTTATAAATAAACATCTATAAATCACAGACGTAAGTACTTAAACGTATAATTTTAATTTGTTACATGTGAGTAGGAACAAAAAATATGTACACTTGTACAGCAATAGTATAATTACAAAATAATATTTGATATCAAACTAGCAAATTATTGTAAAATAAATATAAGTGCATTACATAACATAAGAGCAATCAGTTATTCTTAACATGCATGCACCTACAAAAATGAATACCTCGATTAAAATATTATTAGTCAGTGAGGCCGTAAGTTCAGTACACTTGTAAAGTTAGGCAGTATATTTTTAATTTATATAGGCTAGTTGAATCCAAAGCTAGTCGAAATCTTCGTCAGAGTCCGTTTTGAGTACACTGTCAGATCCAGAACCCGGTTCGCTGTCCACTGCTATTTCACTATAGACAAAAATAAAAAAATTATATATACATTTTGAGCGTCATATTTCTGATACAAACAACATTTCATTTGTGTAAAATATTTTGTTATACACTTGTGAGGATATTTTTCAACATGCGCAATGATTTTAACGACAGAAAGAAAACACAATTCTTAACGATCTATACAAGTTAGTTATAATGTTAGTAATCGTAAAAGTGCTTCGTTCTATGTAAACTATTAACTTGTGTCTAATAAACAGATCATAAAGCAAGCTTTAAAAGTAATTGATTAGGGAGAAATTATCCAATTTGTTGAGCCTTCAAGTCCATAGCTTAAGGCTCATATATATCCACATTAGCTTCATTGTACTGGCCGGCCAAAAAAGAAAAGGACGAGCAAAGACGAGAGCGAGTTATTCTTGTTTGTGTTGCAGAAAATCGATGGTTATTAAGGTTGGTTAGCTTAAAGTGCAATAATTCACGTGACGCGTAAATAATAATTAGGTACCTCGGCGTTAATTTCTTCTGAACATTTACGAGTTTAATTATCAAGTGACGTATATTTTCAGTATTATGGCATGAACAAAGCGACATTAAAAATTAACTTAAAATAAAAATAAAAGTATAATATGCAATGCGTGTAATGATGATTCTGTTTAATTAACTTGCCTGTTTTCCTCGGCACAGACCAAACGAACCTCTATGATATTTCTGCCAATCAAGAAAGAACACAATAAGACGAAGTCGGGCTGGTAAGATTATTTTTTTGTTGTGATTATTGTTTATACGCGAGTGGTATAATTTCAGTTCGATATAACAAGTCTATTATAAAAAATATGATCAACTTAGCGCCAGTACATAGTTGTAAATGACAGATCCGTGACCAGAAATTTTTAATAGCGTCGGTTGTCCCTATTATTTAATAATCCGTTGTCTGTTTATTCTTACTATACATTTTTATTCTCATGCATACAGTTCTATATTTTCTTATTTTTTAATTAAAAAACATGGATGTATTTATAAGTAATTTAAAATAAAGTGACCATGCTGAGTTTATTTGTGGTTTATTTTTATATATTTATTATATCAATGCATACTAATATTACCTATTTAGGTGGTAGATCCTTCCAGTAAAGTTACATCTTATGTTATGCGAGAGCGTTGTAATTAGAAGTATTATAATAATTACCCGTTAAGATCCTTAGTGAGTTGAATGTCTACATTTGTGGCGTTATCACTCAGTCCGTTGAGGGCCTCGCAAAAGTCGCTACCCACGCTTTGCAAATGCTGGGTATTCAGGTGGAGACCCTGGACATAATAAATTACATAGAAAGACGTCTTGCGTAGGTGGTCTTAGCCGCTGTAGGAACTGTACAAACAACTTTTTATTTGTAGGTAAAAATCTCATAATCTCTTTAATTTTCATATAATGGGATTCGTTTAACAAACAAGTATTAATAAAAAGTAATTATTGTATTTTTATTTTAGACACAAGTCATGCATCGAATTGAACGAAAGATGAGTAGACACAAGACATGAAACATCCTTCATAATTGTTTTGTTTTGCGAGGTTTGCGATGTCAGTGTACTATTTTTATAACAGTCGTTTACGGCCAACATGATAACAAATAGTGAAGTGTGAGTAAATTTCCTGGCATCTTTTAATTGAAAATATATTACTCATCTTATCTGTAGATCTCAAAGGCCTAGACAACTCCAGATGTATGAGTGTACGTGTCAGGTACTTAGCGTCGTATTCATTAATCTCAGATATGCCATCTTTTGTTATTGGAAAATAAATGCTCTGAATGATATATATTATAAATAATTATAATCAACAATATAAATTATATATTAATTGAACTTTCCTGTTTACATAGTTTTTTATGTTTCCAGTAAAAAAAGTGTTAGTAATCACAATCTAAAGATTTAGTTTTATCTTAACAGTTATTCGAATATTTTAAGATAAATAATTAGATGAAGGTTAAACAATTACAACACAATCTTCATTTGAGATGGTTCAAATTGAGTCAATGTCTTAAATAATGGACTTACAGACAATTTAGAGTAATAAAATTTAGTTTTAAAGACAACAATTAAATGTGAATAGTACCTTAAAAGGTCCTCTATCGAAGCCGCAGAAGGAGGCTTCCATGGTGTAGGAGCGCGTGACACCGAGGTGGCGCCATACGGTGACACGCGCGGTGCTCTCGCGTTCACGCTCCACGCGGAACGAGCACGAACCGAGCGCGAATGCCGCAGATATGCGGTGCATCAGCGCCGGTAGCATCTTGTCGTCATAAAAATACATAGGTGATGTATTTTTAATAACTGTTAAAAAATCAAAGCAGTCTGCAAAATACAGCAATGGTCCTGTGCTGTATGATATATATCATATATGTGTACTTTTTTCTACAAATAAATAGTTAATTCAATTCTTCCCTGCATCTTATTTTCTTTTTAAGAGTGTCTGTATTAATTAGTTAGAACAGTAGTCAGTTGTGGTATTTTCCTACTAACGATGCAGTAACGGTATTGAAGGAAGCTTATCGAAGAAAAAGCACTAATTAACAGTCCTTACGTAATCTTAACTTGTATTGATCGTGTTTTATGTAACTTACAAGGTATTTCACAGGCTCGTCCTGTACGATCCGGTCGTTGCTGCACCAGCTCTCTGCGCCGGCGCATCCATAAAAGAACACATTCTTCTTGCGCGAATGTCCATGATAGTCGCAATACACTAACGGTGGTTTCTTCCAAACACGTACTAAGTACTCTATTAACCCCTTTACACACCAAACAGTATACATATAAATAAAATAATATCTGAGTAAATAATGTCGGTCAAGTAGTATTTTTGTACGCCGAATGTTTGGTACAAATTTATTTTGATTTTGACGGGCTGGTAGACAGACTGACAGTAAAGTTTTATAGGATTACTTTGTTGTTTTTTTTACACAACTATCAAATTAAAACTAAATATACATAGTATACATTCATATGAACGTTTATAGCATTCAAAAAAATATAAAACAAGGCTACTTTGTTTAAAAACTGCGCAAAGTGACTACTTACGTTTAAAGTACTTTTATTTTTTATCAGCATATTTATGCTCGCAGAAAATTAGCCTCGTAAATAGAATTGTCTCACTTTAATCACTAATGAGCGAAAATTCTTGCCATAATTACCTTGGTATGGTAAATAGAAGGATGTAAGACGGGGCTCGGCTTGGACCAGCGTCGATTTAAATCTTCATTAGTTAAGCCGCAGCGATAGCTGGAACAACATAGACGTTATCCGTATTATATAAATATTACCAGGAAACCCGGCCTTGACAACGATAAGTAGCGTGGACATGTTCATTGAAGTGATGAGACGCTCGGTCGAGACAGCTATAGTCATTTTAATATCAGGCTACGAAAGGATTACGTAGCTGGGTGACGTCCAATTCTTTAGTTTTTAGCTCTACCGCACCCTATCAAGATATAATTGTAAATCACAAAAAATAAATAATATATCTTGTTGCGGATGAAAAAGTAAAAAATCTTTATTAAAGTTATATTTTGAATAGTAAAAAAACTCCCTTTGTAAAATTCCCAGCGCTATATTGAATTTATGGTTCAATACATTAAAAGTTTCATAAGATCTTAGATTTTCGCGATTTTTATGTTAAAGAACAATTTAAGCAGGTTATTGGTGTATATTTAATTATATTGTTTCATTTAAAACGTATAAAAACGTGAAAATCAAATATCTTATCATAGGAACGGACGGACGATACGGACTGGAAAACGCATAATAATACACGAGAATAATCCCTTTAAATTGTTTTGTTTAAATTAAAACTTTATTTCATGTTTATTTAAACGGTTGTTATATTTAGAAGAATGCTTTGCAAAAATGTTTGTGCTCGCTGTAATAAAAGACATAATTCTAGCAAAGCAAAACAGTGAATAATTTAACACTAAAAAGTGATGGAGGCAATTATCAGCGTATGTACCCACTTATTTGTTCGTAACTTACGTACTATTAGTAACAAAGTCTTTATGTAACGTATACTTTTCATTTCGCATTATTGCAAAGTCGAAAGATACATTTCGTTACATTTTCTGCGCCGCCTCGTTCAATTAGAAACAGATGAGTTAATAGCAGTTCGGTATAATAATGTGCCAGCATGTATATAGGCATGGTAGGTGTAGAGATAATTCACAATGTATGCGTGACACGACTTCACGGTTATAAATTCTTTATGAAATGATAATTGATTCAACGGTCATATAAGGTTTAGCGATCGACGAAGAAAGCTTGGAGGGCAATTTGAAATGACAAGCTATTAAATTAAATGATTGGCAGACCACGTAGGAATGTAAAGTTGCAACGCATATATGAATACACAACAATAAATGCAAGACAGAACTTTGAAGCACTCAGTGTAGGAATAACTTTTAGGCTTAATTTATTTTGTAGTTGCTTACTAAGTTACTACTAGCTAAACAATACAATTTTTATGAAAATATTCACGAGTTTAGAGAAACTAAATTCGTAGACTTTTTGGAAAATAATGCAAAACATAATAAAACTCTGCTCCATAAATACAAAATAAAATCTTGCCATCCAGAAAAGGCCTGCACACTTGCTAACACCCTTCGATTTGTTTTGAAGCAAATGAGTACATTATTATTTTAACACTGACATTATTATTTTAAGCAAATAAATATTTTTAACCTTTTCACTAAAAATTAATTGAGTTCCGCCATTTAGCACGCAATGCCTTGAAAACGGCGGAAAGCAGGGACGGAGAAAGCAAGGACGGAAGCAACGGAGTGTCTTAACACTAAGTTCATACAGTTCCTGCAGTTTCCTCTGCCTACCTTACAATATGCGGGATAAAAAGTGAAGCTAAAAAAAGATTTATCGTGTTGTAATTGTAAACATATAATTTCACTACTACTACTTTGTAGGTTTATTATATGATATGTTATATTGCAACTTGTGTGAAAGGAAGTGTGTACCGTTGAGGATTCATTAGGTACTTCTACGTTGATTAACAAAGAAAATTTCTTCAATTGTGTCATTATATACAGCTAGATTCAGTGCGTCTACAATCTACGACAATCCCCTATGTTCTCGTCCGTTATTACAGAATAATTCTAGTTACGCGTAATTCTGCTACTTACGTGTTTCTCACATAATCATATTTTACTAATGATTGGAATCCTGCAAGTATGCATCTTGTCATATCCCCTGCTTTGTTCAATCGGATCTAATAAAATAAATAAATATACTTGTGCTTATTTTTTTGTTAAACTCTCGGCACTATTATAAAAACTATCATTAAGATTAGATATTTCATATATCCACTTTACACATTACTACTATTACTCATGTGCAAAAATAATAAGACGATAATATTAAAAAGAGAATTAAAGCGTTGCAAAATCTATCAATAGAATAACAATGCGGCGTAACAAACCGTGGGTGCATATCATGGCCCTTTTTTCCTGATGGTGGAACATTCAGGCTTCGTCCAATTAGGATCGGTTCAACGAAGGACATCATTAGCGGGCGGCAACGCGGCGCGAGCGCAGTCTGCAGGTTCTCGACTTTGTAAAAGGGGCGCACGTCCTTCTCACGCAGCGGCCTTCGGTCGGGGACCGGTTGCGCATCTTTTACTCTAATCAGGGAAAAAATAAGCGTCGGCCGCAAATGAAAGCGAACAAGCGAGAAACTGCACACTATCCGCCGTGTTTTATGGTAGACTATTGCGTTACAATAGCAAACAGTAGGGCTGCCATATAACGAGTGTGTGAGGTTTGTGCCTGCACATTTTAGCTGTTATACTTTACTTGAACGTATCTTTATAGAGTATGATCTTTTTACGAATATTTCAAAGTTTGTACCAGCGCAAAATACGTCTAAAAATGATATATCAGAATAATAAGTATAATTAAAAAGAAGAACATCAATGCGATCTATGGTTACGATTGACTTTGGTATGTGGAGAATATACAGTTGTATCTCTTTTAGAAGTACTGATGACCGAGGCTGGTTCAAGGGTCCGTCTGCCAGCTATTTATAGAACGCGCCGCACCGATGCTATCGGCCCTCAGCCGTACCTCGGCCCCGCACGAACCCAACCCGCCCCTATGCACCCCTCGCATAGCGTTTGCCCAATAAAAGAGATCAAAGAATTTCTACACTATGTTCGTACAAGGTATCCATGTGATTATTATGTCCATTGTTTCAGATAAAAACCATCATCGCCCCAAGTTCTTTAGGCTTAAGATACTTGTAAAATGATATATGGATTGGCTATGAATCATTATTTTTATATTAAAATCAAATCGCAAGGGAAGTCTGTGGGGAAGAATTAAAAAGCGATAAATATCAAATTGTCGAAGGTAAAACTTCTTGGCCACACATTAAACTCATCCGTATGCTCACCGCGGAGGCTGTTTCCTGCGAGCAGTATGAGAGGGAGGTACTAAACGACGGGTAGATGTCGTTTTATGTTTGTTTTTAAATGTATTTGTCTCTGTCTTACAGCTATGCAACACTAGATAAAGTTAGAATGGAGTGCCCACAGTTGAAGATTACGATAGAGCGTAAGCGCAGATTGTTAAGATTGGTATGTCAGGCGACGATGGCAACTCTGTATTCCTAGGCGATACCGGACACAGGGCGAGTTATTTACGATAGTCGCGAGACAATCGACTAGTCGCAACACTTATCCGGTGTCACCGACGTGGTGCCAATAAAATGACGTGGCCATCTTCATTAAACACCAACCTTTAGAATGATCACACGTGCCTAGATTTTATTTATAGAAGCGCTGACTCACCCGCTGACTATGGCATGGAATGGTAGTTATAATAACTTTCGAATGACTAAAGGAATTGTTCTTTCAGTTTACGTCCGAGGCTCATGTTTACTATTACTCTATTGAATTGTTATCGTTGGTGCTGTAGATGTGGTGTGTTGATTGTCGTCGCATTTTCCCATAATGTTTGCGTAGTCCGGCCAACCTAACGGCGTCGTCTCCACTAATTGATTTTATTTGCCGTCTGTTGCGGAAGCGGAGCAATTCGCTACAGGTCGGTTCAATGACACGATGCTTCTCGAACAACTGTCCCTACACCACTGGAATGCAGTCTCTTTATATCACGTATCACTTCATTATAAGAACGAGCTAATACCATAGGTTATTTATATCACAAATAGTCGTATATTTCTTGTCCATTTTGTAAAGCAATCGTAGTGTATCATTATTGTTAGTTATGTTTTGCTTAATATATAAAAAATATTTTATATTTTTATTTACATCTTCTAAAGTAACAAGAATTAACAAAAAAAATATTTTTTATCATTTCAATGTCTATAACCATCTATTTTGGGGTTTTATTCTATTGCATACTCTATAGAAAATGTTTCAATCGTCTTTTTTTATTTTTTGGTCTAGGAAGACAAAGTGCCTAGTTCCAATGTCTCAAAATGGGCGGAATTTATAATCTGAATAACGATTGTCTCAACGTTAGGTTCAATCAGCCTACCGTAGTGAATGTGAGAGATACGCGAAATTCTTACTCTGATTGCATCAAAAGCACTATTGCGTATATCTTACGTATACGTGTACAATAACACAAGCTATTAATACTTATGAAAATTAATTAAATTAATTTAAGATAGGTGTAAACATGAAAACTTAGATAAATAATAAATATAGATGTTTTGCAGTGAGTCATAAAGTAAAAGCGGTAAGAATAAACATATAATAGGCGGTCAGCGGGTGCTCGAGGGCAGGGCGCAGTACTTTAACGTAATGGCGCGAGCCTGATGACCTTGGAGATGCTTGACCTTTCTTTGCACCCTTTGCGGCAGGTTAACATTTTTCATTACGTGAAATGACTTTATTATTGTTACGCAAAATCTCACAAATGTGGTAGACGTAACAGTGAGTTGATTTCGTGTCACTGACTCCGTTGTGCTCTCACAATGATACAATAAAAAACGGCATGCAATATGCAATCACACAATATTTATTTTTGATATATATTTTAGTGTTATATATTTTTTTTCATTTGGAAAAGATTGTAATCAATACAAAAATTTATTTATATGTTGCTTAGTATAGATTGATTTGGAACGATGCGGCTCGCAATGGTGACAGCCGCGGGCTGTATCTCCGCCTCTATTATAAAAGGCTTGCACTCTCAGGCATCGTAATTCATTAGCTGACTCCGTTCGCCTCTTATTATTTATGGTCGCTTAGGTTTTGTCCTGGGTTATTCTCAACGTTGCAGCTCTCTTAATGGACGTACGAGAAAGGAATAATAAGGACATTTGAATACAGTCAGAGCATCTTAGGTCAAGGTTTTCTTTAGTACGTCGTCCTTTTCATAGGTTTCTTCCAATGACTTTTTGTGATTTATTGCATGACATGTTATTTTCTAAGCCGTCTCATAAAATAAGATGGTAATAACTTGAGTTCATTTACAAAGTTTATTAAAATAAATAAAGATCAAAAGTAATTGTTACATTACGAAAAAGTTCGCTAATATTTGCTTGTTTTTTACCGGGGATGGCTAAGACCCATTATTCACATTATAAATTATATATTGCAAATTTTTATATATGTATGAAAAAAATGTTATTATTTCTATATTTCATATTCATGTATAAAAGTTTGCTATTAAAAAAAACTTAATTATGAATAATTGGGGAAGACGTTAATGGCGACTCGAGACGAATTATCTCAAATCAAGAATTATAAATTACTATGTTAAAGTGATTTAAAAATATAACTTCCGAACTATATTAAATCTTTATGCTAAGTTTTTTTAAATTTATTAAATAATAAAAATTGAAGTTGTTGTAGTATGTCTGACTGAAGACGTGACGATTGTAGGCTCGATTTTTAAGTTCATCTCTTTGATAGAACAAAAAAACGGCATTGCGTTTAATAATTATATTTCCTATATTACATACTTTTTACACTACATTTTTTTCGACCTGATAAAAAAGTGACGGTTTTCTTTCTTCTGTACCCCATAAATTGGAAGAGACAAACAACGACTAAAACAATCGTGAATAGATTGTATAAGGAGCTAGGTCTTTTTAATTTTTTTTTTTTTTAGCTTCACGTTACTTAGTCCCTGCTTTCTCCGTCCCCACTTTCCGCCGTTTTCGAGGCATTGCGTGTTGAGTGGCGGAACTCAACGCCGCGCTTTGCCTTAGATGCCAGAGCGAAGAAAATGGAAATAGAAAAATCCATCTTCTCCGACTGGGGATCGAACCCAGTAACCGTTGCGTTACAGGCACACGTTGCGCCTCTGCGCCACGACGTCTTTTTCATAATCTCCATATATTTAAATTATAACTTTCTCATTAATACAAAAATAGCTTAATGAAGCTGTCTTTATATCGCATAGTATTTAATTTACTTTGTTAATACGATAAAGGCTTTGTGTGTTGAATATGGTACTAAAGCAAAATAATCATTAAGCCTATTAGTTGTTAGTTAATAATTACTAGTCGATTACCGGCAAAAAGAAATGCTATTTATAATTATATATTAAAGATATAGTAAACGAGCAAACAGTTTAAGCTTTAGTAAAATTTTAAAAGATTTTACTTAAAAAATAATTTAGTATTCATATGCTAAAAGTTTATATAGGTATGTGCCTAGTTCTGTTAGAGGACAGTAATTAACAATTTCTACTGCATATCATACACACGTACGGTAAGTAATAAAATAAATATCACAAAGAAATTATGGAATCTGTATAAAGATAATATTAGGTACATACACATACACATAAAATTTGGTGTGAACACATTAAATTAGAGTTTCTTAGAAGGCCTACTCATTTAAAATCGCAGGGCGTTGATGGCCCCTATCCTTGGAACATTATTCAAGGTGAGATGTTATGGATTTATCTCTGAAGTCACGCACGATTTAAACCTTGTCTGCACTTGGTACCTACTAGGTTAAGATTTTTATTGTCGAAGAACTTTAATTTTATTTATACACCACATATGTGTATTCTTAAAGATTTACAATTTTCTTATTGATTATTATTTGATTTCATAAAGCTCTAAGGCAGTTTGCATATTTTGTTTTGTGTAAACACTCTTGCAGTCCATATTAGTATAATTGATTCTTTGCTTAATACACCCATCTGTGGTAAAATTTGAATAAATTATGATAAACTTTTATTTGTATTTCTTTTATTTCGTAATTTGTATTAGCCTCATGTTTTCTTCCGCTTATAACATGATGGCGGTGGGACTATTTTTTGAAAATCATATGTTCATCACAAATAAGCATGTTTGTGGTGGAAACTCATTGCCAATTTTTCTTGGCATAGACGAGAAATAAATTGGATTCTTTAAATGCCACAATATCTTAAATTCCGTAATATTTATTATAAGTTTCTTATGCAGTCGCGTGAATGTCTCATCGTCATACTTACTCATGTTCGATTTAAGCATGAGCGGTGCTGGTAATTTCATCCGATATCGTGACTGAACGTTCAATATAATAAGATGTAGCTATTTATGCAATACATCTATGTATGATGGTCTTGCAAACCAATCTTGATTATAAATTTGGATTAAACAACTTTTTTTTTATATTTGCTCTTTTTTGAATTTGCTGTTTTTCAATATTTATACCTGTTATATATTATACCTGGTATATATTATTTTCTATGTACATTTAGCTGTATATTCATACAGCTTGTAGAATGATATAAAAAATACAAGTTTATTTACATATTTTCTTTCCTAGAATAACATAAAACATCACTTAACATTGCAAATTAAAAATTATAATTATAGGTTTTGCTGAGAGCAAGAAACTAGTTAAAAGACGCACGCTTTCATGCAGAACCAAAAACAGAGGTTATGAGCGAAAGTTTAAATGTAACATGCATCATTTTATGTTACAAAATAAGTCTTAGATATACCTACAGTCTAATATTTTATTTATCTCTACATTTCACGTCAATATTTTAACATATATATTAAGGTGATGGTTAAAGTACCATGTGTAGGTATATTTTTTTAGACTTGTTTTAAAATGAAGCAATAAAACCTAGTAAGATCGCAATCAATGCAACCAACAAACACTCGCGGCCAGCTAAAATCAATATTTACTGGAGTTTTCAAACCAACATTGATAACAAAGGACTAGAGAATGAATGCTAAACATTGAGTTCAAACAAAACACTTATTATAAACATAAAAGGAGACGCTTTTTTTGAATAAATGTAGCAACGTTAAGGTGAGTTGATCTTAAATTTATACACGTTAAGGATGATTTTGACATTCATTGTGTTCGTGAGAAAGCTTCGATTGACTCTGCAGATGGGCTATTCAGATTGAATTTACGATATTTCAAAATCACGTTCATAACCTTGAACTCCCGAGAAGCAAATTCACACTTCGACATCGCCCTAGGTACGGCGTTGTTTCAAGTTTATCAATATGTTCTATGTTGTGTATTTCAAAGATAAAATATTATTTGTATTTGTTTAACGTCGACATAGAGTGTGATATTCTGTTACTTAGACTTACTTCAGTTATCGATAAAAATGATATTCATATTCGCATAAAATGGAAATGCTAAATAAATAGACATAATGTGGAAATATTATGTAAAAGTAAAATATTAAACGTACTGTAAACAACGCCAATGACCTCTCTTAATTACAACCACGCGAAACAGCGTAATGATGCAACTTGGTAATGTTAAGTCAGGTCGTTATCCGCTGAATTATAATGTTATAACGGAAAAGCGAGATAAGCTTTTACATCATAATATAAAAACGTAAAGTTCTCCTTTAATATATTCGCAAAACAAATTTTCAAAATATGTTAAATGGAAATTATAGGGGGATAGACAAACGGTACCTTCGCGTCGCGCACCAGCTTTCAGTACTGACACCTCTCTCAGACAGCCTCCTCTCCAGCAAGCCTATGCCAATTATAACGGGATCCTATCCTACCTCGATCAAATACAGCGACTGCTGGGAGTAATTGCTTAAACACATAATCACCTATGTCACGAGAGCGCGAGGCGAATCAATATCACAGGGCTTATCGACGACGATATTCTACCATGTTCTTCCTTTATATTAATAGTGTAATTATGCGTAATAATTTCCTACATTAATTTTGTTTCAAATCAATTTTGCTTAGTAATCTTTAATTCCATTCCATTTCCAATGTTCGAGCGGGCATTCAGCGGGATGAATTGGAAAGGGACGTGGATAACACATTATGTGATGATCTCGACTAATCTTTGATTTACGATTGAAGATAAACATTTTAATATAATTATTAAAAATATAATGAACATTTACATTAAAAAGTGGATAAAATGTCTAATTTAATATTTCACTAATGTATATTGTATACTAGCACCTTCACATAGCGTACACTTATTTGTTTGCGAGCCTGTGTCGCAGAATACCGGTTGGGCGTGACTCTTTACACTGAATTTGCGAACAAAACCTTAGAAACCAGGTACTAGTAACGATTGGTATAATTCAAAACGTTGGTGGAAGTTTTGTCTCAAGTAAGGATGCAACTAAGGTATATCTAAGGGCATTGTGTACTGCTTGTTCAGTTTATTTATTTGCACTTAATTTTTTTATTTAAAAATTTAATAATTAACAACATTAATTAAAAAATCTTTTACTTATAGAATGAAAATAGACACAGTCTCCTATAATAGACAGCCGATATCGAGCCGAGGTTGCCTCACTAATGTATTGTTTAGGGTATACGTGGGGTCCTATTATAGCGAGTATTCAAACGTCGGAGTCATGCACCCGTTCAATTAAACGCTGCACTGTCCGAACCTATGTAAGGTCTCTCGAAAAAAACGCATCGTTCGAAACTCGCCTATTTTCTTTTGTAGCTAAGCTATTAAAGTAATATAATTTTTTTGTGAAAGAAAATAAAACAGTTAATTTTATTTTATCGAGTTACATCGCATCGCTGGCAAACGTAACTCATCCGATGTAAAACAATACGATAGGCATCGGTTGAATGCGATTAAAAAGAGATTTAAAAACCTTCCCGGGGGCATTAAGGCAATTTAAGTTTCTTCTGGTTGGTTTTAAGTGCAGTATCTTGTTGTGAATGGTTCAATAGTATCGAATACACATTGTGAGTGCCGATAATGATTAGATTACGCACACCGATACCGAGCTTTAGCGTGCAATCAAAAATAGTTATAGTTTCTAATGATTTATAGAAATCAATAATTGTGAAATAAGCGATGACAAAAATGTAGATCATGTTTGTGTTGTTAGTAGTTATATAGTGTTGCATAATAGGTAAAAAAGTTTCATATACAGTGAGCCCGGTGGCCGCGGCGGACAAACAGAGTGGCACCAATTAACGTGGCTCTCAAAGGCACATTGAGGTGACGCAGCGGCGGTGTCTTTTAACTCTTTACAGTCATCGTGCTTTTATTGGAGAATAAATCTAATATTCAATTGGTATTATACCTATATTAGTGTGCTTACTTTTTATATAAATTTTGTTATTTTCTAGATTACAAATATTATACTATTAAATTTATATTGCAAATTCTTGAATATAATAAAATCGTTGGCTTTCTATACAGACAACGTAAACAAATATTTGATAAACTTTAATAAAAGCTTTATTTATTCTTTATTACAAGTGCTTCGAGAAATATTTTAGGTTATATAGCTCTCGACCTAAACAAAATTTGTGTTTATTCATGTTTATTAAAATCAGCTATAGTCTTTAACATTGAGCGAGTTAGATGACGTAAAAAGACATAACCAGTGACTTCTTATGAAATATTTAATGAACAACGATAATAGATATGACAGCGGAGAAGACTTGTTCTTTTACGGACCATTCCATTAAATTTCAAAGGCAAATTGTACGTACAGCAATAGATATAAACATTATTCAGTTAAGTTTACGCATAAAGCAAGAAAATATTAATACTTAAACGAGTTATATTGTAACATTGATTAGGGGTACAAGATAAATAGGATACTTTGTATGCTATCAAGGAGGCGGAAACGACGACATTCTGTTTTTATAAGCTATTTAATATTTTACATTGTCTTTATTCGTATTGTAAGTAGCATTTTTAGTAACAATGTCAAATATCGATATTAATAAATCGATTTTAGAATATAATCAGTACACATTTATATTTTTTAGCTGTATCACACATAAGCTCATGCCAAGGTAGGCAGAGGGATGTTAACTTCGTTCCCTGTTTTCTGCCTCGAGACGTTGCATGTTGAGTGGTGAAACTCAACACCACGGTTTGCTTTGCCTTACAAGAGCAAGGAACTAGAAATAATTAACTTCACTAAATACGAATTTAACTATAATATGTAACAAAAGCGGAATTTATCTTAGTTAGATTACTTTAAAACATCAGCATTATAAGTATAAGTAAAAATTCTTACATATCTAAAATAAAATCGTCTCAAAATAAGTGAAAATGGAAAACCTATATTATGGTCATCTATGTTATACAAGCTGCATATATTTTCTAGCTTATACTGATTATATAAAATATATAGGTTACGAAAACAAAACATAACAAGGAGTATTGTATTGAAAAAAAATGTACATAAAATAAACATTTGACACTGACAACCATAATTATTTACTGACATGTTAGATAAAGCGATCAATGTTAAAATGCGCCGCTAAACTGATCACCGCAAGAAAGCGAGATAACCACCATCGATGAGCTCTCTGATAGGTTTTGCAGATTGTAAGACATTTTATTCTTTCTATCAATCCTTAACATTTAGGCTTTCATTTATTATGTACCACACTAATATTTGATGAACTATATATAATGGATATATTTGACGCCATTATGAATGCCAGGTGAACATGCCTACACAGGGAAATGCTTATATTTTCTCTGGTAACAAAGTACAACGTTGGATTTCGTCAATTAAATCGCACATATCTTTTAAATTGATAAAAAGCCTAAAGTTTACCTATGAGAATAATAATTTATAATATGAAGTATAGTTACACAACTAATTATAATATTTATATAACATAACAGAGTTGTTCAAAATAAAGGAAGTTGATATTTTATGTTTTATATATATGCAAAATTATAAGGATAGGGCTATCTCACATGATTTTTCCATGATCTTTTCCTCGCTGGTGTATGATAATATATTTTTTTTGCCTTTAGTAACTACATGTTTTAACTTGTTTTACACAACAGTTGTTAGTAGTTACAATTCAGTATCTACTGATGATGAGAGCAGTGAGTAAATAAAAATCTCCATACGTTTTGATTATCAGTTTGTCCTGGTTATGCAGCAACCATATTATAGGGTAATTATCTGAAAATTTAATGGAAAAAAAAAATGATAATTGTCTCATTCAATAGTAGACATTTCTAAAAATAAAAGTAACGCCTAAATGAATTACATTGGACTCTTAACCAAGAAAAATCTACGACAACTCTTTGGACAAGCGAAGAATTTGCGAAGATCGCAACAAGAACAAATTGAACACAAATGCAAGTACTATACTTGTGGTACGATTTACCGAGATAACTCCTGTGTCGTGAAGCGCGGTTGCGCGGGCGCCGAGCGTCCGTCCACCGCCGGATGTCCGCGTCGTTGTACCGTGTGCCGCGTCACTGTCGGAGCGAGCCCGAAACACGTTGTGTCACCATTACTAGTTCGCCTCGTAACATTATCGATGAACTCTATCTTAGAGGGTAATGTACATGATGGAGCAGAAGGCGGCCGTCGAAGCATCGCTACCATTGTTCGCGTAGACGTGCGCGGGACGCGTCGCTGTTATAAGGGGGGGTTCTGGAGAGCGCGCGTTCAGTGTGCCCGAGTGTCCCGTGTTGCGTGTGCGCACTCCAGCGAGTGATCCCGCAATAGTTAGAAGAAACGTACCCGACTCGTATCAAAATGCTCTTACTCGCCAGCTTTTTCCTGCTTTTCGTAACGACCCTTGGCCCTGTCGCAGGTACGTCAACTACTACTAACGATAACATTTAAAATTTTCGATAAGTTCTAATTGGTAAATAAAATGAAAATAATTTTACTTAAGTATTCATCAAACTTATTAAGTGGCTAATATAACTTATTATTATATAAAATAGCCAAGACTAAACTACAACTAAAATAATATTGTAATTTGCGACTCTACATTGCTTTTCTACAACTACTGGGATGTCATTCTAACAAATGATACTAATGGGCTCAAGGACTACGTGTTTGATTATGGGTCATTTTTGTTAAGAATACTATTAGTATTAAGTATTTTTATGTATGTATTCATAAAGGTTAAATATTTAAAGCGTAATAATAAATTTTAAACATATTTAAGACCATTTTCAAAAGTTGCTCTTTTGAATTTTTTTCTTTTGGTTTATGCAAGACATTTCACGTTTAGGCCTTATAAAAATTAATTTTCAAGAATATTTCCTTATGTCTTGAAATCCATATACGACGTTTATGTCTCGAAATGATGTTACGTAATAATTTAATGTACATATTTAATTTATATACAATGCATACTTTTCAAGATAGCCTGTAATATGATGGTAATCAGGATGTAATAAAAGCTGGAATGGTTGTTTGACATTCCAAGTTTACGGCTAAAGTCTTGACGCTGCTGTTGTGACCCGCGGGTCCTCGACCTTCATTGTTCTGTTTAGATTGCAGTACAATGGCGGTAGGCAGCTAACAAACTCACCTCTTATTCAATGGGTTTTTCATGTAATGTTTTTTACATACCGTCGAAAAAAAAAACAATAAAAGTATAAATGTAAATTCATAAGATGCGGATCATAAAATTTAATTACCTTTTATATAACAAGTAATGCTGTTTATAATAATATTCGTAAAATTTAACCCATTAATAATTTATGTAGTCAAAAAATTTTCACTTTATAGTTATTCTTATTAAAAATATATATTTATTGACACAAAGGTGAGCGATCAGGAATTACTTAACAAGTACGATAATTTACCGAGGCGACGTTCGTTTTTTGTTAAATTACGAGCAACATAGCAAAATACCGTTAATGACAAGAAATATATTTATAGTAGCAAAATGTTATCAGCAGATTAAACATTACGCAGTTATTTGCTATTATATATTATAATATGTCATTTAATATTGCTGCGAAAGGAAAAAAATATCCCTTTACGCTATATCAATTCATATATATATAATTAACTCAATCTTGATCTTTTATTCATTTATAATCGACATGGGGAAATGATATAACGCAACAATAGTCAAGTTCAAAAACCAGTTTTATAAAAAAAAATATAAAAATAACAGATCCGAGTCCATTTCCATTTATACATTAAAAGAATTCATCAGAATAAATAATATATTATTAGTATTATCAAACGCAATAAACTCTAATCAAATCAACGGATCTCTAAAAATAACTTCTTTAGTTAGAAGTATATAATTAAATAGTTTTACGCTGTATTCCGCATAGTGGGCTTCAGGTGCACCTAGTACTCGTATTTTCTACTTTTAGCAAAATTCTGGTGACATGGTCAGCCATGTCACTTGTTACGTGACTCAAAATAAAAATAATTCACAATTCTCGAGAGCGAATCGAACACACAACCGTCGGCATACAGTACGGCACTGTGTCGCTGCAAAACCACAACCTCACAAAATAATTTGGTAAACAACAAAAAGCACTTTGGTTGGTTATGCTATATTTTAAATTACTTTGGATGTATCTACAAAAAGGTGCGCTTATTGACTTTTTATGATGGTATAAATGCAAAGATAATGGTCGTCATGCCTTTCAACGAAATTGTAAAGAGTCAATGTCCCCAATAGTCGCGATTAATGTTTTATTGGAGTAACGAGTATTACATCGTCAATATTACTTTGTGAACAACCTGAGTCTTTGGGAACCGAACAATTTATACAAATCAACGTTGCTGTGTGTGATTTTGTTAATGAGGCGTATCCGTGGCGTTAGACAGGTTATCGACATGACAGCAAAAACTGTGGAACGGAAGTTTTGTTGGGAAAAAATAGCGAGGGTCGAGGAAGAACTACGACAGGTGTGAGTTCAATGACCAACAGATAGTCTCTTAAGATAGCTACAACTTTGCAGTTTCTTAGGAATAAAATTATACTTTATCTGTATACGTCTCCGATAGGCTGTAGTTCTACTACCGGTCTTGCAAATGATGCGGTAGTGATATTTTTATGACTTCTCCTAAGGCAGTGCTTTTTAAGGCTGTTAATTGTAGTATGGGTCCACTTTGTACGACGATGTCAAGACGTTGTCCGTCGCGTAGAGTTGTATTTTCTATATTAGTATTCTACTTCATGGTGCAATTACAGGGTCTATTATGCAAAAATGCTGTAAGTTAGTTAACGCTTAATGCAAGAAAATAGCTTTTATACAAGTGTGAGCAGCTAGATACGTTTACATTTGTACATACATACTTATTTCGTTTATATAGGTAAACAAAATGAACTATAATAAACAATAAAAAATCTTACCTTTATTTACCTTTCAATAGATATATATTATAGAGATTAAAGATAATATTTGTGGTGACGTGACTATTGTGACGCGACAGTTGTGGATTCGATTTCCATTTGGGGAGAAAGAATAATAATATCATCGCTCTAGTAATAAAGACACCCACTGACATTGTTTGTAGAGTGAGTACTCTACGTGCAATGTCTTGAAAGGTGAAAAGCGGAGAACATAACACTAGGTTATTTTTGGAATGTAGCATAAAGCTTAAAAAGAAAGGAAACGAAGAGATAATATTTTATTTATGAGAATATCATACTAATGACGTGATGAGAATGCACCTTTATTCAATTTGTAAGCAGCTTAGAAATGTCATAAAGTCATAAATTTGTATTTATAAAATGATAACTCCAATACTTAACTTGTAGAAAACATAAAATTGGATTAGTTACAAACTTACGATGACGTTTGGTTTTAAACTTTATTTATTATGATCTTTCTACTGTTTTCGTTAAATTTTTTTGGCCAGCAGCAACAGCAGATGGCGATTATATCAAATTACGGGATTCTATTTTTTTTTCTTAAACGATATATTATATTTTATGAGGAGAAAGATTTTTTATTTCATTGTTAGTTTTTACTCGTATATTAATTTTAAATAATTTATCTGTATATATATACAGGTATATGTTCCGTTTATATAATAAAATACTTATACATATGAAATTTCGGCGTATTTTTAGGAGATCTTTTTATATACCTTATTAAAGATACGTAAGTATAGTTACTGCATCGTTGCCTCGGTAGGGCATTAGCAACCGCGAACAATTGTTTGCCTTGTTTGGCAAGTTCGGGTCGGCATCGGGTTTTGATGACTAAAAATAGTACAGCTAGTGCATTCCAACGTGAAGGCGAGCGCGGAGAGGGCGCGAGCGTAGGCGTCCTTGAATTCGTCTTCTGCACGTTCATACCCCATTAACTCGATCCCTTTTTTGTGTTTTGATCGTTATCTGACCGCAAACAATCCGATCAATTTTCCCACGGATGGGATCAATCAAACATTTCAATAGAGCTCTAAATAACAATTTTTATGAAGGCAATTCGCGGTAGCTTGGCTTACGTAATTTTGTTAATTTATAATTTTAATATTCCAGCAAAAGGCTACATTAAATATGTAAATCTTTACAAGTACTTCGTCTTAAGACATCTCAAATAGTTATCATAGTTTTATTGCTTGAAAAATAGTCAACATATACTAATAAAATAGTCAACATAGTTTTTTTGTTTGAAAAACTTCATGTAAGAAAAAAAGGTATCCCTATCTCGTATCTCCGTTATGGCCGTGAAATGGCGACTACCTTGCCCTTGTACTTGGCGGTAACGTAACTCAGTCGGTGAGGACGAGTTATTGCGACCGATACGAGAGCGACTGGTTTGCATTATGCAATCATGTAATGCAATGCAGGGTTACACACACGCTTAAGCGCCGCTTGCAGCGAGGCGCGATGACGATGCAGCGCTTACATGTACCGCATGTATTGGCACCACCGTCTACATTAAATATTTATATGTATATGTGTATATATATATCTCTTTGCTATACAAACCAGTTCATTTTGTAAATATTAAATCTTGTAACATTTAAATAGGTTAATGTATCGGCAACTTTTTTATAGAAATTACCTTACGAAGAGTCACGTTCGTTATAAATGTAGTTATGTATGGCCACAACTAAGAGTACTATTTTTAGAGCTCAAGTTTCTTGCATCGGTCGTGTACCTTTGAATCACAACTAGCTTAGCTCAATTATAAATGTAAAATATTTTATATAAGATGTTATAGATAGTATAGTATATTTTTTATTACGAATTACAAAATAAGTAAAGTATGTATTTCGAATATCTAAACAAAATATCGATGACAATTAAGTAAAGCTTATAATATAACAGAAAATAATTTCAGACGAGATTAACATTTCAGTGAGTAATCGACAAATTAGGTAGATATTGATTCATTCAGAAATAGAGATGCTTTGAATTCGATATTTAAACAATAACTTGCTACAATCTCATTTGTATTCGTTTACAAATTCTCGCGACGGAATCCCAAGTACCCAGTATAATAACTACAATTTCCTCCTATTCATTCCAGAGTATTACATGAATTTTGAGCGTCGTCATTTTTATAGGCCAACACCGGAACTTAGGATCCTATGTCGTGGAAACTTGTACATTGTTTAATAAAACGGTTTGATCATGAATAATTTATAACCCTACAGTCTCAAACAATATGTAAAATTACGATAGCAAACGAAAAAAATTGGTTGTAAGAATTTGGTTTTTTTTGAGTAACCATGCTGATTCTACAAAGCTTTATAAGTACAGTAGTGAAAGCACTACTGTACTTCATGTCAATTTAGATTCCATGTTTCGGGACTTCCAAGATTACACATGCTAATATATTTATATGTAGGACTATATCTGTAACTTCGCACAGTAGGTATAGTGCGATGCGTCATTGCGAAGTGCATGGTTTTGGGCAGAGGTCCGTTAGTAGCGCGTCCGGTACACACCGCTGGATGAGCGGGCGGATATCCAAGCGGAGGGGAGTGCATTCACCTGGCAGCTATGTCTTGTTACGAAGCGAAATGAAGTCAAGGGATATTAGAAATGAGAAATGATAATTGCTCTAGTTATAACTAAAACAGGCTTTTTATTTCGCAATTTATATAAGCGATTGATAGTTTAGTTATAATTAAAGACATAGGTACCAAGGAATATTATAAACTCATAAACATGCTTTAGTGATAGTAGCATCCTGGTAGGTGCAGAACGTGCGTGTCCGGGGGCAGCAGTGTCGCATCAGTATGCGCTACGCGACCTCACGCAGACGTGACCTGCGTCCTATTTTCACACTCCCTCACACGTCAAAACCAGGACCATTTAAGTTATATATCATTAATCATCATAAACGAACGAGGGTATTGTTTTAAAACGAATATCATGTTATATCCGTTATAAAACTTAACAAATTATATACGTACATAAAATATGCAATGCTTTGTAATAAAAATACAGTTAAGTTTTGCTATAAAAAAGCAAATACAGTTAGACCAGAGCTGGAGACACTAAATAACAGAATTAATTAGTGAATCGGTACTGTACTTATGTTTTATATGGTGGTTAGTTATAAAAACAATAATTGTAGAACGATTCAGATTTTATAGGTAAATTTTAATAATTTAGTGTTTTTTCATGTTACACAAATTCACCGAGAAAAACTTTACAGAGACTTTACACGAGAAATATGGCTAATATAAAGAAATGTAAACTATCAAACATACTATATATAATACAAATAAAATATGTCTAAAGTACAATTTTACAGGAGTTTGTAACTATCGTGAGAAGGTAAAAAGAATGACGCGATAAACACGCGACGTTGTATATGCATAAGGTTGCATTATGCATGGATTCTGAGGAGACAGACGAGTAAAACTTGGCGGACGAGATAAGCAACAGTTTTATATGTCTTAACATTGTACTTTATAATGTTTGTACATGTAACACAAAATAGGTGTGATTGAAAATATTTTAATATCAGCTTGCAATTAGCATATTTTGACAGATTCGCAAAATATTAAAATTTATTTATATACCAATCATTTTAGTGAAAGAAACTAAGCTCTATAAATATTTTTTATAAGATATACCTTTTATTTACTTGTGTATTGCTGTTTCTTGTTAAATAAACACTTGTTTACGTTTCTATGCATGCATACGCATATGCATTAATTTAAAACAAAAAAATAAAGACATTCACGTAAGCATTATCTATTCACTGGTTAATGATACAAGCACAAGCTAGCTGCATGCAAATGGGACGGATGCAGATTAACTTCCGCGTCTATTTCGTCTGCTTATTGACCTCGCATAGGATACATTTAATTAAGTTCACACTTATTGATATTGTAAGTTTAAATAAAAAATATTCTTTCAACTTTGTGGTAACACAATTGCAAAAACAAAATTCATTTCATTTAATGTAATAATAAGTTTAACGTGACCATTTAGACTGTATGTCCTGGCAATATACGAGACATTAGTTTTATTATAGTCTGTCAACTGTAATGGTTGAGTTTTAAGTAAGGAGACGAAGAGACCAACAATAATGGCGACATTATATTAAAAATAAGTCGAGTGCATGGTTAAGAGCGTAAGTGAATGACAATGCACTTTGAATGGTGTAATGACCGTAAACCTTCGTGAGAATGCGCTTATTACTCTATACGACTGTATAAAGTATTTTATAATACATGCTGTATATTGTATGATGTAAAACGAGGTAGTCCGCCTATAGTGTATATATATTTGTACATATTAAATAACACATATTTTTTGAACTGAATAAGTATATCGCATATGACAGTTTCGCACTAAATTTACAAATTTCGGCTTGTTACTGGGAGAGCGTACAGCTAAATTGGTTTATGATTGGATATTGTCCAAGAGTGCATGTGAACATACACAGCCCTCGCGTTTGTACACTTGTTTTAGCATTTTACTAGTTGTATAAAAACACTTCACATTGTTGTAAATGAATACAAATAAATATAATTGTTTTTAAATATAACTATTCGCGACATATGGCGTTTAATGAATTAAGTGGGATGTTTTTCTTAATATAAAGAAAATATATACGAGTATGTGATGGTGTTTTTTATTATATTACGTAAAGTAAGAACCAAAATAACGTAAACAATGAAAGCTCTTCCATATTTTGCTTATATGGACTCAAAATGTGTAAAGTTTTATTAAGTATAATAATATCTATAAAATATTGTTTCAGCTCAAAGGATAACGACGATACAGCTCGATGGCGTTCAGTACTTTATATCAAGAATGAATCCCTACAGTCCCGAGCTCAACTATTTCCTTGCTTATCAATATTGCAGGTAAGCTTATTTTTCAATGCTAACATTATAGTGCATCGAATCGACCATCGAGATACTTTACAATGACACACTCTCATAGTTCTGCTATAATAGTATCATATTTCTCCTGGCACGTTCCATGGATATAATAGTAGTGTCGTGACTAGGACTGCTTATCCACCTTATCTTAACTGTTGTTCTGCTATAAGAATGTTGGACTGGGCGTTAACAAGCAACCCTAGTAAGCTTTTAAGGCTTACGAGACGATCAGGAAATATAGGGACATTAGCATTACCGTTATTGGTTCTGGGAAAACTTGAGAACAATATTGGCGTTCTCGCGAGCTACTTCCGCAAGCCATTCCCACTATTAAATACGGACAAAGAACGTGAGGTTTTATTATGCCACCGCTCCCACGGATCCCGGGTTACAAAAATATTTTTCAAAAACAAAGGTGTAAGGTTCATTACATGAAATGTTTTCCAGTTTCACGAGATTGTTATTACAACCAAGTTCTACGTATGTATTTTGTTTGTCAATAATTCAAAAAAGTAAGGTCTCTAGTAATAAATAGATATTAATAGTACAATAACAGGAATTACTTTAATAGGTAACGTACGATACTGATTTTTCTATGTGCACGCCTACACTACTAAAAGGTTATTTGCCTCAGAGCTCAGTCACGATGTCTTTCTGTTGGGGTTGTATCACGACCCACATACTTTAATATACAAGATATAGTAGTACTAGTAGTTCTGATATCGAAAGAGTAGATCTTGAGATCTGAATACTTTTACAGTAGTCTCATCTGAATGACACCAACGCCTAATAGTTTCCCGCATATCATGCCATCTTACAGTAGTATTTACGACTTTGTTTTTCATATATTTCCCAACGTTTGATACAATCGTTACATTTTTAATATTACATCGCGCATTTTACCTATGAATGAAATCTAAGACCCTTAGTTATAGCAAACCATCTTTGACTTGTACAAGTTGTGATTGGAAATATGAAAGCTTTATTAAAATATTTATACAAATTGTATCATTTATACAAAACTAGGGCTTCGGGGAAGATGATGGAGAAGAAGATGAGTCAACTCTGATTTTGTCTAACACTACGTTTATAGCAGCCAGCAGTATAAGACGTTATGGACGTGGAATAAAAATAAATAAACTATATTACTAGTTGTAACTTACTGCATATTTATAAGAAGTTTAACCATACTGCAAGGTATTTGCTCAATTTCGTTTAAAAAATTGCCTTATGCAATCTTCAGTAAAACTAAAGACCGTTTTGTAAATAGGTTTTCCCTGAGATAAGCGTAACGAAGGCACAACTCTTAACTTATGTCATGCATCGTTTGTGACCCTAGACCGTGGATAATGCAAACTGCATGTCACGTGAAGCTCCGGCTAAAGTAAATTTAGTGGAAAGCACAGATTGGCTAACGGAACGTGCAAGGAACATTTTTGATACATTTTTTACCTCACACAAAATAGAATGTTAACATAAATTGTTATAAAATTCAATAAAATATTGTATATTATTTGTATATAGTTTATTGCAATAAAAAGCTATAAAACAGTTATGGTGCTATAATATGTCGATGTGTTCCAAGATGGGAAACACAATGGGAAAAACAATCGTTTCGCAGCACTGTCTAATTAATTCAATTAGAGTATAATATATTACATTTTAATTCAGCGCGAGCAGTTTTTACGTGTGTCGAATGCTTTTGTATTCAATGCATTCTTTCTTTTGCAACGAAAGAAGTATGTAAATAATGTGTGTATAAATTATGTGAAAGTATCCTATTTTTTTTACTATTATAATAGCAACCTCAAATGTAAATAGTTCTTTATCATTTTAGGACTTTCTTAAACATAAAATATTTAAGAAAATTTTAAAAAGAACTGGTTTTGCATTATAAAGGAAGTAGTAGCTACTTTCTGTAAAAAACATGAGGCTAAATATGGTAGGTGACCAATACGGGACTTCACTAAGGTTTTTAAACCCTGGGTTGCATCTGGAATGTGGACTCGTCGTAGCAAGGCCAAAACGAGTGTTTTGCGGATAAATTGCTGCTTGCTAAACTGGCTTCGCGTGAGGTGCTATGCAAGTTCACGCGGCACTTATGCTTAGGTCTTTATATCATACTATTAGGTGAAGATGGTTTTATCGTGCTGTTTTAACGTACTGTGTAAATGTGTAAATGTTTATATTCTTACTTCAAACATCATGTGTATGCCTAGTGAAACAATGCAGTATTCAAGAATATATCAAAACATAGTAATATACTGGCCTCACTCATAATAATACACTTGTTATTATTATGTTGTACACGTGGTGAATCGTTGAAAATACGAAGCTATCAAAACTTGTATTTTAAGATTTTAGAACGCTTGTTCATTCTTAGCCAAATTAACTTTCTTATTTTGTTAACTCAGGTCCCTAGGATTACAGCTGGCATCCTTTGAAACAAAAGAAAAAGCGGATTCAATTACAACCTATTTGACTAATGCAGGTTAGCAACTATATGTGTGCAATAAATTTGGACGCAATAAGTAATTTTTTGCTATTTTGAAATTAATCTTAATACTGTTTCTAATTCTAAATTGCAAGTATTCTAAATTGAAATTAAAAATTAATATTTCATCAAACTATAGAATTTCACGTTAATGTAGTTAATCAATATGAAAATATATTTATGTATAATTATTGCAAGTAAATATATAATAATATTTACAGGCTACAACAAATACGACTTCTGGACATCTGGAAATAATCTTGGTACTGACATGTACTTATGGATGAGTACAGGATTGCCTTTTAACGCCACTTTTAATTACATGCGTCGCATGACACTCGATGCTCCCAGTCAGCATGCTGATGATAGCATGGATCCCCTAGACGTGCCTCAAGGAAGCACTGCTCCCCAACGTACTGCCAGGCATGGGTACGTAGATAAGACAGAGACTACTCCCCCATATTTGAAGGAACAGTTTAAGTTCCTTCATGACACCCACTCCCGTTCCTTACGTTCCGATAATAACTTACTACTTGAAATTCCTCTTCACTCTTCCTCTTTTTACTCCAATTCCTTTACTGTAAAAGCTGCCAAACTATGGAATACTATTCCTATTAAGATCAGGCGTGCTAAAAGCTTACACATTTTTAAAAAGAGGCTTAAAAATCATTTTTTAAGCCTGTAATATTGTATTTTTTTAATTCTTAATTATTTTTTCTTTTTGTTGAGATCTTGATTTGTACGGGGTATTGCTATGTATTATTTTCAATTTAGTATAATGTATGTCATATGTGTAGTTTTATATATAAATATATATGTATCTATGTGTATGTATGTATATGAAAGCGTGTATGTATATTTATATGTGTATGTATGTGTATATATGTATATGTATGTATGTGTATATATGTGTATGTATGTGTATATATATGTATGTATATGTATATATATTTATGTATTTCTTTATTAATGCACCGCCCATCCTTATACAACTCCAACTTCCAAAGGTTGCCTGGAAGAGATCGCTTTAAGCGATAAGGTCGCCTAGTTGTACTTCTTTTATTTTATTATTTACTTTTTTTTTCATTTGTGCTCTTTAATTTAAGTTGTGCAATAAAGTATATTTATTATTATTATTATTATTATATTATTTTCTTTAATCATAATTTTCGACAGTTAATACCAAGCAATGAATATTATTAAAAAAATATATGTTTAAAGTAAATGACCTGCGTTGCATAAAAAATAGTCTGTTTTCCAGAACCGAACACGTGATGACAAATGGCTGTGTGGCATTAAAGGCACCATCGTTCCATTGGGAGCCTCAGCATTGTGGGGAAATCAAGGACTTTATCTGCGAACAAACACGCTGCTACTACTACAACTACGGATCCATTCCCGTTTCCTCGGCGCAGGGGTAATGCCAGGTGAGATGCCAACCGTCTCCGGAGGCCCGCTCCCCGATTTGCCACGCGCTAATAAATTTCTTTCTTTTACATGCACAGCTTAAATTTCATCACTTTTTACAAACATGTCCCTTTGACGACATATTAGTAATAACAGTAGATATATAGCACTAAATATTTTGGTATTATTGTTTCTAACAAAAATCTATAAGTTTATACTATTTTTTAAAGCGCGTATTCGGTTCTCCCGTGGGATAAGGTCTCTGCGTCAGCCCAACCACCAAACAAGAGCCCTACACCCAGCGAATTTGGCATAGTAAAATACTACTAATAATAATAGATATTCTAACATTTTCAAAATTTATCATAATATTTGGTGGGTGGGTGAAGGGGGCTTTGCTTGGTATCTCCTGTAAAATAACATTTCTTTTAATCAGTATATTTAAATATTGACTGTATACTAGTCACATACATGTGTGACTATTATAAGTAATCTGAGGCGATTTCCTAATGTGAGAGCCCGTATTTTCCCGATTTATTAGGAAGCCGCTATCGATGACGACCACGACGACAGCCCACCCACTCACGTCGTCGTCGCCACCGCCCCCGCGCTCCGAGCACCTACCGACGCACTTCACTCTAAATGATCTTATCGGAAAGATGCGTCCGTCTTCTCTTGATGGTCTTCAATCACCACATCTTAAAACAAGCGCGCTGCTCAAGTCACCACCTCAAATCGACTCCCACTACTCACGTGCGGCCGACGCTCATTCTAAGGAGCCAGAGCAAGAGCCAAAGGTGGAACCTACTCAGGGTCCTTACGAGGCTGATGAGGGCATGGCAGGTGATGACCCCGCAGCGTACTTATCCCAGGAGGCTCGAGACGCTCCCGCTGCCGAAGAATCACCCTCCACCGCCGAGCCGGACGCAACCGAACATTCCGTCCACGCCAGCGGCATGTTGGCACCCCCCGCCTATTAGTGTCCGACTCGACGGTCACGATCATTTTGTCTACCGTGACGTTTAGTTTTATGTACTACCAAAAGTATTATTCGGTATTTCAAAGCAATTTGTGTGTAAAGCTTAGTATTTGTTTATGAGGGTGATATAGCTTCGATTATGTTTATTTCTTTAATGTAAATGAGATTTATGTACTTTAGTTTAAGTTTACACTTAAATATGAGTGGTGGGATTCTCTGAGTATTATTTGGGCAATAATTTATACTAGTGAAGGTGCTGGCGACTCGTATTACACGACTTGCCTACGTCTTCGGATATTACAACGAATTTTCTACAATATATACTTTGCGAGTTGAATGTAACCGTTTTGTCCGATCTCTGATATTTCCACGATAACCATAATATGTATTGATATCATTAAGAAAATTTTTGAATCGAATTCTGGACATATCATTTGGTATAGTGAATTAAGATAGTGTATATGTGACGTAACTAGATAAGTAGCTTAAGTTAGAATCGAGTCGAAAATTTAAAGAGTAGATGTGGTGAAGTTAATAAACATGAATAATAAATAAGTTGTTTTATTTAATTAATACCAACTAAAAATTTAAAAGTAAAAAGATGTAATAATAACTTGTAGTTTAAAATTTTCACGTAAAAGGAACGTTTGACATATTAATACATACCAAAATAATATTACTTACCACCCATTAATAACTCCTTCCACATTGAGCATGGGCACTATCTTGAAGACGTACTTGGCTCGCAGGGCGGCGGCGAGAGTTGTTGCTGCGAGTAGACACGCCAACGTACCGTCCATCACCCACGACGCGTTGCTCTCGCCGGGATGCACTCGCGCTGATAGGAATATTATATCTCTGTCCTGGGAAATAAATTTTCATTTGTAATTTCGAAAATATAAAATAACTATTATGCATACGCTAAATTCAAATTCACAATATTCATCAACTTTTTGTTTAGTCACTATTAGTCTCTGTGTATTGGGTGTGTATTTCATTATTAAAATTACAGTAAAATCTTAGCTTTTTTAAGATTTATTCTGTCGAAAAAAATATATATTTAATATTAAGAGCTCCTTCTAATTGTGAGATAAAATTAACTACTAATAATTATTAATTTTAAAATTAATAAGTCTGACCATCTTGGCAATATGCTTATTGGCTTTCTTGAAAATTCGGTAAACGGGGATATGAGTGTATTGACACAATTTACGCCTACCACAGCTAAAACAATGAAATTACCCTACCACTATTGGATTAGATGGACTATCTTCAGCCGAGATCGTTAAAAGTGGTACTTCATTATTGTTTAGGGAGTAACAAAGAGGTTCTGCACGAAAATATGTGTTCGGAGGTAGTTGGGCGCTCCACTGCCATATTCTCGTCTGCAACGTACAAAGGTTTTTTTAAATAGGAAAATGGATTAATATCTAACATATGCAATAATTTAATAGGGAAATGTTACCTTAAATTATTTATTTTTTCTATTAGCATTACTTAAGCATTATTAACCAAACAAAAAAATATTAGGGAATTTTTAGTTAGAATATTACAATATTTACCGTAAAACTTTAGCTATAACCGGATAAATGGAAGTAAATAATGAGAAATAAGTATTATAGACATTCAAAGATAACTTGAATAACAGTATACATAATTTTCGAATACGAAGAACTGTACTTTAAAAGCTAACTTACAGCTTTATAAAAAATATACATAATATATCTCACCATCATCATGGAGTAGGTAAAAGGGAAATGGTAAGCGATGTAGCAGACATCGTTGGTGTGTGGGAATTCGATATTAAAGGTGACTGTGAGATAGCATTTATTACTTTTCTGATTTGCGTAGTGGTAACTGTTGCGATAGTAACAAATTTCATGTCCCGTTCGTACCCAACCTGGAATTACAAGTTTTCTGAATTAATAATATAAGAATTTTATTAATTTGTTAGAATTAATTCTTGTTTAAAATCATCTTATACAAGAAAGTAAGATACTTGCAATTTTGCCATGTGATATACTATGTTGATGTACTATGTTGTCACAACTTTATATAGTTAAACATTTTTTCTAGAAAACCTCAAAGCTCAAATTATGACCACATAGGATGCACACATACGATGCACAATTAAATATCATGAAGTTTGTAAAACAAAACTCAGTATAAAAATTTATATAATTACTCTTTTACAAATCCATTTACATACTTTTACAATAAGTTGTTGAAATTATGCAGTACAGATTGCAAATACAATGTTATGGTACAAGTAAACATACCTACATATATTTATGTTCTTTTATTTCAAGATGTAGCAAGTGCTTAAGACAAGTATTTGTGTTCTCAAAAAAAAAACTATCTATAAGGCAGACATTGATGCGAGCTTTTTACAGACTACAATACGAAATGATTTTTTAATTACCGGGCCTTCCAAGAACGGCTTCTTTCACAGAATACATAACAGGCTTCATTCCGAAATTGAACTGGCTATCAGATTTCTCACAATTGACAATATTAAAGATGTATGGACGACCCTGTTGCATGTTGCGCACTTCAAAGTAGAACCACTGGTGCCGTTTCGTGGAGTTTACGTCTGGCATTAAAATTAATTCATACTCTCTTGGGCCTACCTGAAAAAGAATTATAAATATTTTTTTGCAATACTCTTATTATTTCTGTAAATATTTCGTATAACATAGTAAAAATCAAAGATCTAAATTAACCCAATTGTAAAGGTTTACGCTTCGGTTTTGTCACAAGTGCTTGAAAATATTTATGCCATCTAAAACCTAGACGTACTTCTCGTGCTAAATATAATAGCATATATTATAGGTTTTTTCTGTCTTACACGAAATATTTTACAGTAATTCAACGAGAAATTACTTCGTGATTTTGAGTAAATGGACAAATTACAAACATGGTTCTATTTCTTTTCTTTTGAGGTAAGACTCTTATTACTTACACGACATATCTTCTTATTTATAAAGACATGTTTACTTGCAAATGTTTCATAGTAGCAGTAGTGTCGGTATGTACTACAGTGTCGGAAGGTTGTGAATTCATCCTATATTCGAGTAAGTAAATAATTTTGCTTCTGGCAAGATAAGGTCACGTAATATTCCGAACGCGACAAAGCGTGTAGCTGACAAAGACACAATAATAAAACATACCTGAATAACTTTTCGCAGGTTGCCAGACTCAAATCTTGATTCGAAGTTTAAGCGAGATGAGAAGGTGTTCACTTTCGTGATCTCCTGTTCATCAGTGTTGTTTAGCAACACGCTGTCACTACTTTGGCTGAAAATATATTCTATGTGTTTATAAATATTTTATGACAATTTAAAAAATAGTTTCTTATTAAAGACAAGCTTATTTTTAGTATTGAAGACAGCTTTTTAATAATTTACAATTTTAATCCCTATTTAATTACATTTAATAAAAGTTGTGCGTTACGTAACGTACTATGTTTGTAACGTTGTACCTTTTTTGAGCTGAAGAGTCGGATGTGCTTCCAGTACTGCAAAGTGCATCTAAGTCATATATAATTTCATTCATATAAGCTTCTGGATTTATCGCACGTTCCACACAGGCCAGAAGTTTAGTCCTATAAAAGATATTGAGAAATGCATAATACATTTTCATATTTATTTTACAGAGAAATATATACGTACATCTAATATATGTATTTATGAATTAGGTAAACCGTAAAACATAAATTTATGCATTTATAGCTGTTCTAGTTTTAAAGTATAGTTAATATAATTTTTAAATAATTTCAGAATTTATTTAATATCCATAATAAAATTTAGTAAATTATACTTTATATGTATATGTAAATAATGTAAATAAATCTGTAAAGAACTTCAATTTTGCCTCTAAATTTTTAATTTTATATTTTCACAGATAAAAGAAGGAAAGAACGTGGAGATCGTTAACTATAACATAAATTTTGTTACATTTACCGGCAAGCTGTTCGTTCCATTTTATTCAAAGGTTCCGGTTGTATGGAACCCTGACCACCTGTCATGTCAGGATAAGCTACTTTGACAAACGGTATTATACTTTTGACTCTAGACGATATAGTCGAGTAAACTGTTGCGAAAGATACATATTTTGATATATCTTTGTGAATTTTTAACGAAGAACATGATATAGTAGCTGAAATAGAAATATGATAGATTAATTGTTACAGTTGCATGTTAAAAAAATATTTAATAACAAAAATATTTTTAACAAGTAAAATGCCGCAGTGTGATTTTGTTTTTTGTTTGGGACATGGCCATAAATTGTTTGGAGATATAGTAAATATAATTGTTTAAAGAAATATTAAATTTCTACTATAATTGAGAAAAATAAAAAAAAGATATACTATTTCTTTATATTGTAAATAGATAACAAAATAATTATATATGCAATAAATAGAATCAAAAAAGCAAAAAGTTCATATTTTTTCATATTTTTTGAAGAATAATGTAAATATGTTAACACATTGATTTATATTATTAAAATAATGAAAAAAATATTAGTGAACACTTACAAGAAGTTTCATGTATTTTATGAAATCCTTGAAGAAAAGAAAACGTTTGCGAACCTAAACCGTTTTCATAGTCCGCGTTACCCAGATATGTAGACAGTGAGGGGGATGAAGGTGTGGGTTGATTTCGACTATTGAGAGGCCCAAATGCATCGTCTAAAATTGATCCTCGGGAATTTGATCTGCTTTTGACTTGTCTTATTTGCTTGTTATATGAGCCAAACTCTTTAAAATAAATACAATATCTGTAAATAAATCATTGTCAGCTATAAATCGAAACTTTATATATATTTTTAAAGTAATAATGATATATTTATTGTCTATAATTATTGAAGAATACATAGTACTAAGTATATCTGTACTGCTGATAAATAAATACCAAATAAACAAATAGGTATTAGTGTACACATACAAAGGGTGAAGGATATGGATAATATATATGACACATGGTGTTTATTAATTAACAAACAAAATGTTAATCGAAAATAGTACACACTTTTTTAAGTCTTCTATATCTCTCTCATTCGGGTTAAACCATAATGTACTTTGTAAGCTTTCTCCTCTCTTAACGGGTGTTTTTCCCACGTCATCACTAGTTTTAATATCATTTTCCTCTAGTTCTACGTCCTGAAAATCATCTGTGCCATCAATATCACTATCAGGTCCATCGTCGTCATCTATATCCGAATTTATTGTTTTGGTGTCCGAATTTGCATCATCGTCTTCATGGCAGGGCCATAAGGTGTTCGTGTCTAAAATTAAAATAAAATGAAATAATCCATTACTTTATACATATTTATTCAAGCATATATATCATCAGATAATGTTAAAGTGAGATAAAGGGAAATTGTAATAAAATAGTAAAGGTAAACATACTTTTTAATATAGGATTGAGGTTAAAAGATGCAGGACTAGATGCTGGTACTGGAAGAGCTTGATGTTTCAAGCATAGGGTAATGACAGAGCATACTCGTGCCAAGAGCCCGTCAAATTCAACCTCGTCCGGACATTGTGAACAAAATCTATGAAGAGTCTGTACGTGCTTTTTTGTACATAAAGCTCGGCGACCAGTCTCTAAAATGTTTAATATTGTGTATCATTGAACAACTGATGTTTTAAATGAAACGTAAGTTTATTTGTAACAAAATAAGTAAAATAAACAAATTTTACACGTGTAAATATAAAAATTTATCTAATTTTAAGGTCATCCACATTCCAACTCTCGAGAATTATATTTTTTTAAGTAATAATTATAATATAACTAGCTGACCCGGCAGACTTCGTACTGCCTCATCGATAAAAAAAAACCTAATCTTTTGTATAAAATCATTTTAAAACAAACAAATCGTATTTAATAAAAAAGCCATATTTAATAAAAAAGCATTTATTGAATAAAGCATAAAGATTTATTATTATTTTCGATACATCATGTTGCTTACTTAGAAAACAGAGTTTACCTGAAATACTGGCTATTTATAAGGTTTAAATTTGATATACACAGACACACACTGTTAAAATACAGTCTGTTAATTAATTTAAAGCTTTCTCATTAACTATACTTTTTGTTTTGTTTTGTGGTGCGTAAATAAACAAAGAAGACGGTTTTCCGACGCGCGAACACGCGACGTATAATTGTCCATGCGCGAAACAGGGAAATTCCAAGTTGATTCCACAAACTTCTAACGACTGCCCTTGCGATTTATTTATGGTCATCGCAAAGGCCAGACGTACTGGAAATTGTAAGCGTTTAAAATCGAATGGTAAGTCCATTGGAATCATCGGTATCCGCGGGATCAAGACATCCTCTCCTTTATATTTTCCTTTTAAGATTGTCACATCAATGAAGTTATTCATCAGTCTTTTCACAGCCAGTCTTGTTCTATTGCATAGTCGAGGTTGATTAATGTTACGGAGCATGATGACGACTGATCCTACTTTTAACTGCAAATTGTGAGGTGGTAATTCAGGCAATTCCAGTGTATTTAAAAGCTCAGTGGGATATTTGATTACGTCATACTGGTTCATTACGGTGTCGACTGATTTAAAGGAAACCAACTGTCCTGGATGAAAATTCTGAATGGTCGCATTAAGATCCTCGACATCTTTATTTTTCGCTGCTAATATTGCTCGTTCACTCAGCCAATTATGGTTATTGAACTTTTGCGCTATATCTGGGAAAACTCGCTGAATAAGCTCCACTTTTGAGTCTGTGATGTGACAGAAATCTGTAGGTAATGTGATGAATCCGGTCGAGGTGTCCACTGCAACTTTATTATTTCCAATGTCTAACAACTGCTTCGCAAACACATTTGCAGTTTCATCTTGTTGCAAAAATACTCGCACGTTAGTTGTTAAGTGGAGTGTCTTTACGTAATGCCACAAATTTGATCATTTTAGGCATGCATTTAGTTGATCAGCAACAGTTGATCGGAGAATAACTGGAAGAGTCTGACGAAAATCACCAGACAACAGAATCATGGCCCCACCGAAAATATTTTGGTTGTCACGAAGATCTTTCAACGCTCTGTCCAGTGCCTCCAGTGACCTCTTATGGGCCATTGTGCATTCATCCCAAACAATCAATTTGCATACCTGTACGATCTTGGCCATTGCGATATTTTTGGCGATGTTGCAAATTGGTGTGTCGGTGATATGCATGTTTAGTGGTAATTTCAAGGCAGAATGTGCAGTTCGCTCGCCTTCTAGCAGAGTTGCAGCTATTCCAGATGAAGCCAATGCTAGAGCAACATCATTTCGCGTTCTGATCCTCGCCAAAAGCAATGAAATTAAAAATGTTTTTCCGGTTCCTCCGGGAGACAAATCTTTTGGATTCGAGGGGAAACATGTCGATATGATAATCGCAAACAATGTATGAATTTGATGCGGCGATGAAGATATTACGGAATCCTTGAGCGTATCATCCCAGTGTGAATCGTTCTCAAGTAAATGTAATAGTTGACATGCCTCACGGTAAGTCGCACACAGCTGTACATTAACTGTTCTCAGTTGTTTAAACGATGTCGGACCACGAACATTCACCAACAACAACCGCAAATAATAACATTCATCGTTATTTGGATGTACTGTGTAGATGCGACCCAGAGCATCTGAAGCAAATACATTTGGATGTGCTTCAACTGGTGTTTAGAATCATTTCCAATCCCAGAAACTAAAGAGCGTAAAGGATCTGGTGGTGGGACCAATTGTGGCAATTTTACTTTGCCTTCAGCACAACATAATCCAGTAGATTCACCAGTGTATTTTAACGCCTTACAATATTTACAAATTGTTTTCATTTCCCTAATTGTTACCGATTTGTCGGCACAATAATCAATTGCCGGATCATAGTGGAATGCAGCTCGTTCAAGAATCACAGGAGCACTGCGTCTGCGGATTCGCTCAAGTTCATTATGTCTAGGTTGCTGTTGTTGTGTTTGATGTGCACGAACTCGTTGCATTCTAAGCCTATCTCCTACATTGTCACTCACTAAAGAACGCAATTCTGACATAGCAATACGACTATTTTCTTGATCTGTCTGTCTCCGGTCATCAGTGCGGTTAGCACGTGAGGTAGCTCTTCGCACATTTGATTGACTACGACGACCTAAGTCAGGTTGTCTTCTCCTCGGCATCGTAAATTGTAATTAATCAAAGTGAGAAAATTTCCCGCTTATTTAGCAGTAAAGTGTCACTATCACAAAAAAAGCACATTACTTGGAATGTCACTATCACATAGGATCACCAAAGTAAAGAAAGTTCTCGCGCACGTATCCACAAAGATAGATATAATATCGTAATACTTTTCCATGCTCTGAAATGCGACAGGATGGATTGACATATTAGTTGGTTGTCAAATCAATGTCAAATATTATGATTGCGTTCAGAAATTTAACTTAAGATTTATAATTTAATTTGTGACAAAATTTAAGATTTATCTTTCGATCTCAATATAGTCTTATTAAAAAAAATCGGACAGATTAACAACTGAAGTTAGCTGAAGTTAGCCGACCACTATGTATTTTGAGACTATGCAATTTTGTCGCGTTCGTAATTCACTTTCACTTCTGTTGAATTTCAGAACGCGATCCTCCAACGCGCACGCGAATTTGAACTTTATGTAGCGGTAATAAATTACAAATTGACTATTCATTTTATTTAGAAAACATTTGTATGGGAAATAGAAAAATTTTTTCGGCAATTATTCGAATTTTTCTAACCTTTTAAACCTTCCCTAGACCTCCACGAATAATTCAAGACCAAAATAAGATAAATCCGTTCAGCCGTTCTCGAGTTTTAGCGAGACTAACGAACAGCAATTCATTTTTATATATATAGATTTATAAAAAGTGCTCATACTTATGTTGCATAGGTGTTGTAAAGTTTGAAGGATGTGTGCGCAAATCTTGAGCCTCATGCGACCTTCGTAGCGATCCCAGCGGTCAAACACCCTGAGAAGAACGCTACAGAGCCCTGTCTTCACGATCTGCATGCAGCATACCTCTGCATGAGTTATGCATAGGTGAAATAAAGAACATGTAATTCTTTAGGGTTGCCAGATTGGAAAATTTAAATATAATTAGTATACGAGTACGGGAGTCAGGAATTCTTAATGTTATCGAATAATACTGAACTTATTATCAGTCAATCAATCTGTCAACCCTATTCATACAATTTTGCAAGTGTTAGTGAACAAACATAAATAATTTTGTTGTGTTGTGTTATTTGAGAGGTTATTTTAGTTTAGTGGATTATCTGATAAAAATTAAATAATTTTAAATTAAAAAGGTATCTAAGTTAAATTTAAAAAGATAATTGAAATTAAATATAAAATTTAACGATGTTGCCAAGAATGAACAAATTACACAATGCAATAAAATAATTAGTATAAAATGATAACTTTACTGTTTTTACTGAAGTAATCGATAGCGTCGAGACATAGCCGGAGCCTGGCGGTGGGGATGTAGCCAAGACTTACTAATATTCTCTCGTACGTTGTGATTACACCGTCTCGTATCAAAATAGACGTTGTAACAGCTGTAAAACAAAAACATTGGACCGAACTAAATACACAACAACAAAGTTATAATGGGAAAATTATTTGAAAAGTACATACCGTTTTTTGCAAGTTGCTTCATAATGACTAGCAAAGGAAATATTAACTTATTATCTGTATAGTGCCCTTTTAATATTAAATGGACTGTTCTAACGCAGCCCAACATTCTAAGCTTCATAGCGAATTTTGGATCTGAAATTCATATAAATTATATAATTGATTATAATATTTTACTTTTCATTTCATCTTAAATAAGTGAAACAATAATAAAACATTTTCGCTACGGTTTGTTTCTGACTTTTAAATTTAAAATATTGTTTATACCTTTAGGTGCAAGCGCTGCCAGTATCCAGATCAAGTCTTGTAGCATCAGTTCGGTGCTTACACTGCTGTCTCTTTTGCTATGAGTAGCGAGCAGGGTTCGGATAACGATCTGAGTACCATTCAGTGAAATGAAGTGTTGTGAACATTGTTGCCTCGCGATATTGTTTGCTAAAGTTAAAAACTTGCGCTTTATTTTAAGGTATAAAAAAGTATAAATAATAATATAGAAACGATAAGTTAGTATACGTTGATTAGTAACATTTATAAGTTACAATTCATTCCTCTACATTCCGTTTCAAAATTATTTGATAATTCAATTATTCATATACCATGATGCAATATATGTGTTGTTTTAAGTAGACCAATGTCAGTATGTTTAAGATGCGACAATTTAAAATATCACCAGGCGACATATGTACATTGAAAGACATGATTTCGTTGTTAGCAGTAAACTATTAGAGCCAGTTTCGCAAGTCTCATATAGTAAGCTGGTAGTTAATGCTGTCTACCAGATAAAAGCTGATAGTTTAAGCCTGTCTTTATCTGCTAGATAGTCATATCTAAGACTTTTCAAGCGAAAATTTATTGTTTAACTGCTACAAGGAACATATTTGTTATCTGGGAGTTTATCAGCAAGTCATGAAACTGGCCCTTAGTGTCGTAAATGTGTAAGATAAATATTAACATTATTTATAAAGTGCTACTAAAGTTATAACAAAATGTAAACAAAATTAAAAGATTCTCTGTCTTTTATTTGGTTTGATTTAAAGCGTGTTATTATATAGCAATAATTTAAGCGCCACACCGTGACATACCCCTTTTCGCGACAGGAACCTTATTCTCTTTGCCTGTCTTTTTGTTTTCTTTTTTCTTAACCCCAACTGGTTCAATGGCTACTAATTCATTTAAGAATATAAATATTCATTTGTTTTGAACTTAGCTTATATACTAATATATATTAAATATAAAGTATACCTGAACATTTTTTTCCTTTTCCTTGTTTTAAACATAAAGCTTCCCGTAATATGGACGTAATGTATGTTAAGGTTGCCGTATCTCGCGAGTTCTATATGACAAAATGAATTATTTAATTTAAGTTAAATTATAAATTTTATTTCTTAATATGAAATGATTCTCACCTCTAGAATAGTCAGTAACATTTGAATCGCACCGAATTGTTTGTTCCATATTTTGTCAAGAGTGCCTTGCCGTATATGTTTATCTGTAACAATATTAATATATATGTATAAGAAAATTAATAAAAATGTACGAAAAGGAGATTTACATAAAATATAATATAAAAAATTGTTGTTGAAGTGAAACATGTGCCTGGAACACGTAACGACGGCCTCGGGCGTATCCAGTCTATATGGCTTCCGTAAGATTCTTTGTTGTGTCAACAGCCAGTATCAACGAAGGCCTACAAGTGGTCTTTAAAGTAGTTTTATAGTCTGCACCTTTATAAACAAGTGCCTCCTGACACAAATTGAACCAATATTTTTTATAATATTTAGGTATTTATTACTTTTTATCTAACAAATTTAAAAAAACATAAATGCCAGTACGTTTCATCATATCTAGTCTAGTCTTAGCTAGCATATACCAGTGCAGATTATAATTGTGTTGGACACTCCGCAAGAGCAAAGAGATAAGGAATTAAGATTTTTTTAGAAATTTACTCTTATCTAAAATGCCTAACGTGGATTCTTTTGCGATTTTCTTTCTATAACTTAAAAAAAATTCGTGAAAAGTTTAAAAACTAAAAGCTTATCACACCGAAAGTTTCTAATAGAATTATGAGTTTATTCTAATACGTTATTGTAAAAGAAAGACCATGGTAATAGAGTAGTGATAACAATCACAAGCCGTCTCGTTGGTGCTGGCGTGTGGCCAGCGCGGCACGCGTCCTTACGTCACTGACGCTAAAGAACGGCATAATACGCTAAATACTATAGAAATGGATTAAATAATGTGTAATGCATCATTAAATTTCATTTGCACACGCATTCTATGTTCTATAAAAAGAATCTAATAAACGTTTTCGGCATTAATTTCAAAATCTCGCAACAAAAGCGTAATTGGCACCGTATATCCAATGTTGTCACGTACGTTTAACATACATTTATTAACCCAAATACCTTCGTGAAATATTAAGACGTAAACAAAGTAAATAATGATTTGAAAGTTTAGGCCAAAATAAAATTGTTATTATTTTAAAAACTATAACGTACCTCGCCATATTATTTATTTAATGCTATTAATTTAATTTATCATTTAAAATAAGAAGCTGTTAAATTTATATACAAGCAAAAACAGTAATAAATTATGTGCGCTTGATGAATTACTACAGGTCATTTGTGCCGTTCCGGAAAGCAACCATCATAAAATTGTTTGGAACAGTTGCCAACAACAATATGGTGGACATTTCTACTTTTATCAGATCATTACATCTATTTTGTAAAATAATAATAAAGTTGTCATGTATGAACTACCAACTCTCAGTGGTAATAGATATCGACATCTAATATGTATCGGCAAAGATCATTTGCACAGAGGCTACCGCACAGATTTGGCACAGAGAAGAAAATATTTATATTGACCGCATAATTATAATTGCAAGTTATTATTTTATATTTTGAATTTGTGACATAGGCACTAAATATAAAAATATACGTTCTATTAGTTTGTGTGTCGGCGATATTAAAAGATGTGATAATTCTTTTTACCGACGAATTAGTTGTTTTTATTGCCGGAAGTTCAATTTTTCGTAGCAATATTTTGTTAATATATTATATCTGTATATAAAATATTATCAAAAAAGTATCATGCTTGATACTATTGATAATATTTTAATATTTAAAACATCAAAAATAATAAACTTAGATAATCTCTTTCATTGCGTAATTGTATGTTAAAACCCATTATATTGATTTGTATAACATAGTGCTTTTCATAGCCACGGTTATAAAAAGCACGGTTCGCGATCTGAAGTCTAAACCAATGTCAAGGAGATTCTTGATTTATGTTTAGTATGTAAAAATAGAACGGCTAGTCAAGACAGATTAAAAAATTAGCGCGTTGCGCTTACTTAAGTTAAATTATTTATATAAATCCAAATAAGCTATAGTATTAGTATAGTTTAAGTTTATTTTAGTTTTAAATATTTAATTAAAATTTATATCCAGCAAGGATATACATTTTTTTTACATATTTAATTTTAAACGTACATTTTGTTGTTATTGAATGTTACTTTGGATACACCTTTAGCATTACCTGCCTTGCAATGACTGACAAGATGAATTAGTGCCAAGATTATAAATTGATTGTTCAATGTAATAAATATTTTTACGAACATCACCTGTAGAATGGTACAAGCATTTTGTTTACAGTTACATTTTATTTTTATATCAAATTAGAGATTAATATGATAATTTGTTTTTTTGTAATATTTTCTGAATATCACTTTATAATAAATAAAATAGTTTAAAATGAAACCAAGTATGTAGTGTCGTAAGTAGTATATTAAGTTTGATCAGAATACCTTTAACAGTTATGGGACTACATTTGTATATATTTTATAACAAAATCTAGTTGTGTGTTTGCAATAACGCAAACTGGGTTTTTCCAACTGTATATTTGGTTAGTTACATTAGTAATATAAGTTCAGTTTAACTTAGTAATCTTTACACAAATAAAAATTTTCAAATTTAGTCTGTCTATCTTCGGAATAGCATAATAAAATGTTATATTTTCCAACAATAAAATAATTATATTGGAATAATGATGTTATTTCTTAGCCCATCATTGTCGCGGGATATATACACGAGAAAATAACGTGCTTACGAGAAAATAAGGTTTTTTTTTAATAAATACAGTTTAATTTTCTAACTTAGATGAAAGAATGATATTATGATGTTAGACGTACAATACATGCATATTAAATGACTGTTAAAATATATACAATAATATCGATCAAGATCACAAAACAAGATCCTTATAATTAATTTATTTTTAGATTTCAAATTTACCAAAATATTATACAGCCACTATGAGTTTTGATTAGTGTTGCGAAAGAAATATAAGAAATAAAACAAATTTCTTACTTATATTGTAAATTTATTAGCAGGTATAACATGACGTCATGGATTAGTTGGGTTGGCAACACCCTGGCACAGTCAGTACTTATTGTAATGTAAGTAATGGGGTATTTCCGATAAGGTATAAATTAATGGTAACACTTGGAGAGGGCACGGGGCGGGATTGAATACTTTACAGCCACTACGACCATACGACCATTCAACACGCTATACACCTGCAATGACACTTCCTTAGTCAATAATTAGAATAATTTAAATTAAGTTATACAGTTGCTTTGTTACATTCAGTAGTCATGAGTTCATATTTCAATGTTTTATGAAATACGCCAAGTTTTATTTAGTTAAAATAATGAAATAGAATATATCCTATTACTTTAGTTCTTTTTGTGCCTTATTTTGTAAAATTTTCAAAACATGTGGATGTATAAAATATTTGGATAAATTAATTATTGATTTATCTTAAAACGTTGTTATAAATATATTTTTAGTTTAGTAGTATTCATGTATTTATTATGTATTAAAATAGTTATTATTTAAAGTCCTATCCAATAAACATTATAACCTATATTTAGATATAAAACACTTAACGCTTTTAAATAATTTTACATGCCATTAGAATGATAGTTATTAAGTTTATTCATCTATACGGTGCCAGTTACTAAGTTACCCTGTAGTTTTTTTACAATATATAAACGTAATCAGTCCTTAGAATAATTTACAAAAGATAATAGAGTCATTTAGCTATACTGAGGGAAAAAGTCTGAGTGATACCAAGACCATTCAAACTTTAACTATTTATAATCACGCGAAAACTTACAGTAATGATTTTCTAACTTTGTTACGGATTTGTGGTTTGGTCTATATAATTTGCAATATTTCACGTGGCAAAGAAAAACATTTGCTCAAAGAAAAGATTTTTAATTTTTTTTTATAGAAAATAAAGTTTTATTTAGAAATATCAAAATAATAATGTTCTAGCCTTTACCTGCGATATCGCTTGCCGGTTCAACAAACAACTAAGAGTTTCATCGAAGTAATAAATAATGATAATATAGATTAAAGCCCTCCTCAGTATAATAATAAAACCGGAAACTCTAAGATTAGAGCATCCAAATAGGAAAAAACATTAATTTATCAATATTAATCTGGATGTTTCATATTAATACATGAAATATGTCTGCATTACATTATTGTGCAGCACCTTAGCGCTGGCGTAGAAAGAAACACAGCTAGGGAGTCACGCGACTACCATAATCGTAAAAAGGCATATTTATTACACTTACTGTATCACTTTCAACTACGAATATTTTTTAACTTTGTTTTGACGCGAGAATTTCAATAAATTTACTGTGTAGAAGTTATAATCAAGTAAATTGTAGCATTACTGCTGGCTGAAATTAATTGACATTGAAATCATTTTAGAGATGGACGTAATTTGTGTGTAAATAACAGTAAAATGAATTAATGTCTCGGTTCCATTAAATCATCAATTATTACTTATCTCCCACATTTGACATGTTGTTGGATGTTGAAATGTCGAAAGTTTTAATATTTCATAATGGCCTCAATTTAGTAAAGACATTTACAAAAAAATATAGCATGCGACATGTGTTTGAAGCAGCTTGCAAAGTGCTTAAGTGAATTTGAGGGGATTCAAATCTACAATCACACTCATACAATGTCTCAATTTTTATAACATTAGCGCAGCAAGCCGCGTGTGGTTTTAGCTATCTGGGTAATAATACGATGCCTCTAAATGAGAAAAATTGCCTCGAAAGAGGACATTGCCTCGAGAATCGCCAAGGGTAGAGCAACCTTCGCAAAACTGCGCCTTTTATGGCAGTCCCGGAAATTGACCAGGAGAATATAGTTCAAAATATTTCGGTCCAATGTTAAATCCATTTTGCCATACAGGTGCAAAACCTGGAAAATCATAAAAGACATCTCGCGCCGACTTCAAGTCTTCATTAACTGGTGTCTCCGCCGCATTTTCGGTATTTACTGGCCAGAGAAAATCTCCAACACACAACTTTGGAAACATTGCGCCGAGACTCCGATTGACCAGCACATCAAACGTCGCAAGTGGGGATGGATTGGCCACACGCTCCTAGACTGGAATCCTCAAGGCAAGCGTAAACGTGCCCGTCCTAAACAGGGCTGGCGACGGACAGTCGTCGCAGAGGCGGCGAACATATGGAAGACCTCAAGACCGGACGAGATGGCGAGGCACTGTGGATGCCGTCCATCTAGGGGGACCTAGGATTTTAAGTAAATGAAAGAAAAGAAGAGGAAGTAGTGACTATAGGTAGGGCAAAGATTACCGAAAATATAAGACTAAAAATATTTTATGTAGCCTACCTACCTACATATGTATAACGCATTACTGTATTATGTATTTTTTTCTTTATTGTTATTAATTATTTTGAGCGCTTCTGTCATGTTCGTCCCACACAACGAAAACTGGTGAATATAAGTAGTTCTTTAAAATAAGGCAAATTGGCGATTAGTGACTTCATATTTCCATGAGTATACCTCAAACATCACTCTTCACAGATTTTTCTTCATATTTTTGAGAGACATTGGCGAAGACATGTTGGGCGAAATGCCAAATAGAATAAAGTGTAACTTTATGCGGTAAAATTTATTGTGAAGATATTGTATTTCATAAAAAGTCGTGTATTTCTATAACAAATCGCCATTATTATGTAATAGTCAGCAATTCTTAACTTGTCAAAAAATTTCAATATACGATTTTGTAGAATATCTCCAAACATCGGAGGAGTCCTAAAAGAACAGACAGTATTTAAATAAAGAAGATCCGGCATGTGTAAACAAGGAACTTAAACAAATAAAATACATTAAACAACGCATATGCCGCCTGACCTACCATAATGTGTTGAGTTTAATGCAAGCTGTATTGGCTTATCGTACTTATTGGATTACGGATCTATAATTAAATGTCAATGTGAATCTTGTAAAATGTACGAAGTCTTACACTTTCTTACTACGACCACTCGTCTCTTTGGTAGAACGTATAAAGAGAAGCTAATGATAAATTACATCGCATATAATGTATGTAGTTAATAGCATGAGTTTACTGAGTTGTAGGGATCATTTATATCTGTGGCTTCGTTTCCGTGGTCGAATGGAAGTAACTTAAGAGTTGTGTGTGGTACATGATACGTTTTAAGTGCTTAAGGTAACTGTGAATGCAATTACAATGGATACTTTGATAATTAGACTATCTACCTAGCATAAAAAAAAAATTTAAATCAGTACTTCCTGCGGTTGGCACGATCATCGAAACAAATTTTTAAGTATACATTTCTGTGGTAATATTTATAAATACATCTTTTAAATATTCTGAAAATAACACAAATTAATTTGTTTGAAGTTGATAAGGGCTATTTACTATATTCAGTTTTGAAAGTTTAATAAGTAGTCATTTGTTAGGATTAGTGGTATAATTTATTATTTGATTCAAAACATTTGGCGCCTATTGGTAATGACGGCATTTGGTATTAATAACGTGTTATTGAGTTTTACGCGTTGCAATTTCCACCTAAACTTTGCAAGTTTCGTATTGTGTTGGAATAGTGAAAAATAGATTTGTAGATTTTACGCTACATAAATTGTTTGACGAAACACAAGCATAGGTTGTAAAAAAAGCAAAAAGCAATCAGCAATCACATCTTTTAACTAAATCTTTTAAATTGAGATATATATATATATATATATATATATATATATATATATATATATATATATATATATATATATATATATATATATATATATATATATATATATATATATATATATATATATATATATATATATATATATATATATATATATATATATATATATATATATATATATATATATATATATATATATATATATATATATATATATATTCATAATACATTTTTAAAGCATTAGAACGTTAACCTTGGACGTGAATTTCCTAGTTCTGCTAATCAATATATTTATCTTTTAATTAAATTATGTAAGTTATGTTATGTAGATAGCCTATCATATTACACGATATCGTTATTAAGAGTGTTCGTTTCATATCAAAGTAATTCAGGCATTTAGTATTGTCCGAGTGCACGGCAAACATTTTTATAGATTTCCGAGCTAGTATTTAAATCAGTGACGCTACGACAAGGTCATGTGATTTTTATTGCACTCATTAAATTATCGCTTGCGTTACGGGATTTTTTGGTCAATATGTATATTTGAATTAATAATAACAAATTAAATTAGAATAAAATATTTCATTTCAAATTTTAGTTTTTTTTTTGTAATAATTTTAATATATATATATATATATATATATATATATATATATATATATATATATATATATATATATATATATATATATATATATATATATATATATATATATATATATATATATATATATATATATATATATTACATTATATTACAAACGTATGCTTTGTGGGGTTGATAAGACAAACTAGCAATATATTATAATACTTTAAAAAAACAAATCTAAATGTTTACGCAGCGGGAATTTTATTATATGTTTTCTTTGCCTATTTTCCTATCTTTAGTGTGGATTAATACTAACAATAAAAGAAATATATATTGTCATAAGTAATCTGTCACTCTGAATACGATTGAAAAACACCATGTATTTAAATACCTCGAATGGGTTTTAAGTTCAAATTCTTAGTGTGCATTTATGTACAAATACTATTTAACTCCAACCTTAACAAAATGCAAGTGAAGTTGCAGTTTATATTTGTTCAACGTATATCATTGCTTAATGTATTTCCAAATCGACAAATTATTGTATGTTATTTTTACCCAGCCAGTTTACTGATCGTGGCCTAGTAACAGCGATGAATAACAATAGGCCCGAAATGGTTTCAAGTGTGTTTGGGGGTTTTAGCAAATATTTATTTACGATCACATCAAGATTACATAAGAATTAATTTTAACAAATCTTTTGTGTTTAACAGAACGGACACGGAGTGTACATTACGCCCTGTCTTTTGAACCCTTTTTTTTCATTATCTGCCAATTTTAAGACATAAAACTCTTAAATGGTAGAAACTCACTTTGTTCCACAAGATTGACTGTATGGAAATTATTTTAGATTAGATTATAGTTTAGAGACTGCATCCATTCCAATTTCTTATTTCAGTGCGGCTGTGAATGTATGTGCTTATGTGTTATATAAAAGCAATAATAAAGCATGCAGGCGTCCTCTGAATTTATCAAATTAGAATGTATCAAAAGATACTTGAATGTTACCATCATTTGAGAGCATAAAGAGATAACATCTTAGTTACAATTGATTGGTTTTGTTCAGCATATAGAATATAAGTTACAAGTGTTATGAAATTGAGTTAAGTTAAGTTACAAGTGTTAGAAGGTTATGAAGGTGTTAGAAGGATATGAAAAAAAAATCATTGAAGGTTATGAAATTTCTAAATAATTGACATTTGGAAGATTCTTCTGATTTATACAGTACACGTAGTTACACTTTATAAAATTCTGCCAGAAATATAATTTTATTATTTACCACCCTTCGGGCCTCGCTTACTCTCTGGGGTCAACCGGTCAAAGAGGGTTACGTTGAAACTATAAACGTAATATAACGTAGCTTATATAGTTTTTACTTTATCACCACGAATAATTTTTACTTTATTAATTTCTGAGATTAATGCGCTTAAACAGAAAAGTTTGTCAGCTTTTTAATATCTATATAGCTATAAGAACATTTCACTACAACTTGAAATTTATTTAATTACATGAAAGTATGATCTATAAATTATAATCAAGATTTGTATTCTTTCTTACGGATATATGTCTCGTTACTAGAGAAATTACGTTATAATCATATTTTGTTGTATTTACATTAGATCGTCGCCAACCTTACCATGTGACGTGAGGCGGGAGTTGATGCGTGCCGTGATGCCGCGCGCTACTTCTGTAGAGTCTGGCGCGCGTTGCTGGTGCAAGCGTAGCCGCTCGAAGAGGCAATCGGCCGCCGCGTCGTCCGCCATGCGGTATGCTAGGGAAATAACATCTTATATTTCATAATACAGAGTCGACCATATACACATATGGAAACTTAATTAAGAATACAGAGTAAACTATAACTATTAAAAAACTAGAAATCGATTTATCATATATACTGTGCTTATAAACAAGCTTATGCTTATTTTGTCTTATTATCTATAAATATTAAGCTAAGCTGATGTGGACAAGTAATTGAGCTATAAAAGCAATAAAAGAAAAAAAAAGCTGTATGAAAACAAGTAGTTTACGTCTATAAGCTCATGATTCATGTGTCGAGTAAAAGTATCCGGGCATGTAATGTGTATTGTATGGTATTATATGTTAATGTTAAATCTAGACAACATTGTTATCGATGAACAAGACGTTAGTTCTGTCACGAATGTAGGCCAAAATACGAACAGCTGGTGTGGACGCGTGTACCATGTGTGAATAGCGTGATGCTTTGACTAAATTTATTCATGAAACGACTGTGAAACGTACGTGCGTGAATGCGGTGCTATGTGTTGTCCTTTTCTTGGTAAATAATAGTGACAGATTGTAAATAAACAAAGTGCAAATGTCGTATACGCCCAAGCTCAGCGCGTCGCGGCGGACGCCGGCCGACTGCTTACAGCGCGCTGAAGTCGCGTTGCGTGACCGCGGGGGCGCGCTACGTCACTCTAAATCTACCTATCACCTGCCCCGGAATTAACTAGAGAGTTACTAAATTTCTAAGCAGTTATTATACTCATATACACTTTAGAGTCATAATCAGTTTCATTAAAATACATTTAACGTCATCGTAGTGCACTTTTGGAATGTTAAATGTACGAAGAAATTTAGAAATATCTCTTCACGCCTTATGCTGGTTCGATACTAGTAGAAGATAGATTATATTTAAAAAATAATAATTTCTTTAGTTGAATTGATTATGTTTAGGTCCAAAAAATACTCGTACTATTAAATAAAAATAATTAAATGTCTTGTATACGTACATTTCTTTTTATGTTTTTTGACCTCTTGTGCCTGGATGGATGAATCGGCCTCGGTCATAGAATCCTTATAAAACGGGATAATGCATTTAAAAGATAAATTTATATTAATCTACTTTTACGTATATAAATCTTTAAGAGCTTAAATTTTAAAAATAAACCTTATCTTATTCTTTTATGGTCTTATAAAATATTTGAAAATTGGCAGTAAAAGCAACTGGATCACACATGATAATATACAAGCTATACTTCAATAAAATTATAATATACCTGACATATTACATTCATCACAAGAACAAATTTTGTGCAATTTTATAATTGTCATAATAAAAATATCTCATTTTACTAGTCACTATCTAATGTTGTTTAAAAATACAATAATATTACATACTCTATGTACAAGTAAATGTCATCTCTAAGCATTGACATATCAAAAATATCGTAAACTTTTTAATTAAATTTGTAAGTGGCCAACAGCTTTAAAATAATCAGGTTTAATATCTTAGTGTAATTTAATTACGAAAGAGTTTTTATATTTCAATGGCTTATCCATAAATTACTAATTGTAAACCACCACTGTAAAATTAATCTTAATAAATCGAACTTTATATTGATTTATCTACAGTAAAAAATAAATAGTACCTATACGTTTCCTGCTTGCTAACCAATTAATATGATATACATTTGGGCTCAAATGACTCTATCGAAATATATATGTATATATATGTATATATATATATATATATATATATATATATATATATATATATATATATATATATATATATATATATATATATATATATATATATATATATATATATATATATATATATATATATATATATATATATTATATATATATATATATACATATATATATATATATATATATATATATATATATATATATATATATATATATATATATATATATATATATATATATATATATATATATATATATATATATATATATATATATATATATATATATATATATATATATATATATATATATATATATATATATAAATAACATTTTTGAAAGTAAAGCAGCTATTAGTGTAATTAAAAAGAATTGTAGCACTATAATTTGAACAAGTTTTGTGTAGAAATGTCACGGGTGCTACCCGAAGTCAACTGGTAGCAAATGTCAGTCGGTGATCTCTATCGAATGAGATCTAGAGCAGCCTTGCATACATATAGGATAGGATGACAATCGTTACGTTTGATTTGAAAGGACATTGTCAGTATAGTCGTAATATAATATCAAAGCAATATGACCCTCTAATAACAATGTTAAAGAAATATGTGATTGTGTAATCGATCTATATTATATTTACGCTTTTAACATTATATTTTTATTTTTATATATTAAATATTTTTTACACCACTTTTAATCCTGTCCACATGTCTTGGCAGACATATATGTATATCTATAGAGTTCCATTTGGAGATCATCTATAGTTATTATTAAAATCAAAATTTTTGAATTAATCATAACTTATGGACATTGTATCCAGGTACAATAAAAAATAACACAGCTGCATCTCGGTTGTATGAAAGTAATCTATGTTTATGTTTAATATTTTTTTTCCTCAAAGAATAGTGTAAGATACTTGTTTATTTTCTTTTAAACAAAATAGAATGAAGCGAACATGATACAATGAGTACGAAGTGTTTAGTTTTAAATCATTCTGAATCAAGTCATCATAGTATTGTACAGGAATTATACTGTTAAATTTATATTAAACTTTACGAATAATTTAACTTTTAATCAACTATGTTATTAATATTTTTTACTGGTTTTTGGTACTGCAGTGTAGTAAATAGTTTACCTGTACATAAGGTAAGTACTGAATTAACCAAGTAGCTTTAATTTGCACTTTAACTAGAATGTGAAACTAGTATAACTAGAACGATGACATTGTTACTAGTTAAATAAACAAAGTATATATATATTTTTTTGGGAAAACAAATAGATATGGTTGTTATAATGTATAAAAATTTCTTCATAATCTCATACTAAAATATTATTATTAATATTAGATATATTACATATGTACATATTAAATTCTGTTGTAAATAAAAAAAATGTTATCAAATAAAAATCAAAAAATTATAATAGTTATGAATGCTATTATTAACATTTTTGATTTTCATTTGTATTTATTTATCTATAGAACATGTTAACGTTTACAGTTCCTACTTAGTCTATTAAGCTAATAATTAATCAATTATTACATAGAATATTTTTGATTTCATTTTCTTTTTGATAAATTATAATATTTTTTGATTTGATTTTCTTTTTGATAAAGTAGGTAAAGTAAATTTCACTGAAAGAATTTTAAAGAATATTAAGCAAATCATATATCTCGGTCAAAACGGCATTAACCTAATAGCTCTTTGTTGTTTACTTGCACAGGAAGAAACCAAAATTATCGCAATTGCATCCAGTCATACGAAACTAAATCTAGTTGATTTACATGAACCATTAAATTATACCATAATGGCTAACACATCAAAGATTCGAGTCAAAAGACAAGGCAGTGGTGCAAGTAATGAATAATAATTATATATATTTTTAAATTATATCACAGTCATTATCATTTAATAGAATTATTTCACATTTTTACAATTTAAGGTAAATTTACGCAAGCCGCAAAAGTGCCACAGATAAAACAGCTCCGCTTGTTTCTTCAAATGTTTAAGAATTTTTGGGATACCTCTTATATTGGCGGCGGACATCCACTCCACCCTAATGTACCTAAGGCGATTGTTTCATTGTATAAACAGAGGATTATAGAATTCTTCTTCCCACCCGTTGGTGAAACTAAAGAATTATCAACCTAAAAATACCAATAGAATTATTTATACTTGTAAAAAAATATGAGTGGTTGCCGTTTGTACATGAAAAATATCAATTTAAAATATTTTCTTTAACAAATTGCTATAAAATAAATATTTTATTGATTTGAGAGAAACTATAATAAAAGAGATGGAGTGGGTCAAACAAGACTACTTTACGAGTAGGAATGGAAAGTCACTCATGCATCCAGTAGGATGACAACAAGGAATCTAAAGAAATTTGACTGTAGAACGGAACCGAACCAAAATAACAGATTTTTTTCAAAATCACACAGCAGTAGCTTAAGGAACGAAACAGATACGTTTAATGTAATAAACTATAAAGAAATGAAAATTATAATTCTACCGAATTCTTCTAATTTACTTTCCTGACTAGACATCGTTGCGAGCATACATATAAATTATATACATATATTTGTTTTATTTCTCTATATGTGAAAGCAATTCATTCATTAGATTTCTCTTTATACCATGCTGGAATAAAAAATTGTTTTTATTTTACTTTCTTTGTGTGTGCACGAAGGATACTGAGCGCATTATGCCTTTAAGGGCGTAATGATATAGGTATTATAAAAAAATTAAAAAAAAGAAAAATTGTTAAGACTTAACGTAAGTGCATCATCATAAATGATTTTGGATGAGTCAAAAATATATGTTACTATGTTTTAATTTGAAGTGGAAAGTTTTTAAGAGAATATATATCTTATATTTAATATATTTGGTGTTAATAGTTGAAACTAGAGGATTTACAAGTAAACAGCGGTCATTGAACTAAAAATGAAGACGAAAGTATTGCTTGACCTTTTAAAACATATCCTGTATAAGAATCATCCAGAAAAAAGTTAGATATAAAAAAAAATCATAATATTGTGTTCTGTAAATTAAAATGTGTACATATTGTAATATTATAAATTAATATTATATTATTTATTATTATTTTAAAATAATTTTATTCAAACCATTAACCTTTTTTATTATACCGAAAATACTTGTAGAGCAGTTGTGTAAGCTTGCAATGCGAATACAAACTCAACAGTGTTCATATCTAGTATCTTTCTATCTACGATTAAAGTGGGTGATCTCGAGCAGGTATAAAAGAATGGTCGAAGTATTAAAACGAGTACATACATCTCAGTATTCTAAAGTATAGTGCCTCCGTCATGAAGGTATGCAATAAAATTTAATACTTTATTATTACTTTTATAAAATAAATGAAGTGTCATATTATTATTATTTAATTAAATAATGTATTTTGATGTAATATAGTTACTGCAATTTCTCTATCTACAGAGGGTACATCTAGTTATACATATTTTAAAACAAATAGATTTTTCCCACTGCAATCACAATAAATACACATATCTAAAGATAAATATAAAATTTATTTATGTAGGTGCTAGTGTTGTTTATGTGTGCGGTCGCCAGTGCTGCAGCTGGAGAAATTATAGCATGGCCGGGTGCGATACCAATCGCGGCATCCCAAGTTAAAACCATAATACCAGGTCAAGTTAAAGGATTTGGTTACTCTACAAGTCAATACATAAATGCGGTACGTAATATTCTCTATAGTAATAAATATATATTTATTTTGTTATATAAAATAGCATAGTAAATAAATTATATTTAAAAAAGTATATTATAGATATACTTAAGCAGGAATAAGTCAACTAATTGTCATTATTTTTTATTGCCAGATACCATCCGCGCCATTTGGATATCAGCCACAATTCAGCTATCAAATATCGATTCCAAGCTATCACCCAGCTCAGCCAGTAGTAGGCGCTTCATATTTCCCTCTACCGATTTCTCCAGTGGCTCTCGCTCCTCCCAACCTTCCAAGTCAACCACCGATTCAAAATATATATCTGAATCAGCGGAACAGCCAGCAGGTGATGAAGACTCCGCTGTAATTGAATCTGCAGACTCTCTTAATCAACAAAATTCTCAATCTTCTTCATCCCAGTCATCTCAATCTTCTTTAGATACAAAGAACATGCCTGGATTTCCCCAGATACCTCAAGGATCTCCACAAATCCCACAATTTCCTCAAAAGCCACAGTTGCCAAATATTCCAATGTTTCCTCCATTCTCTCAGTTACCTCAACAAAACCCATCATTCCCACAATATTCTCAGGGATCTCTGCAAAACCCATCAAACCCACAACTTTCCCAGGGATCTCAGCAAAATCCATCATTCCCTCAATTTTCCCAGGGATCTCAGCAAAATCCGTTATTTCCACAGTTTCCCCAGGGATCTCAGCAAAATCCATCAATTCCTCAATTTCCACAAGGGATCTCAAGTGTTTCCATTTTTTCCTCCAGGATCATCGTTTCCACAGTTTCCTCAGTATCCCTCCCAACAAAACCCAGCATTTCCACAGTTCCCACAGTATCAACAACCAGGGCTGATTTCCCAACAGCCACAAATACCAGGAAGCGCATTGTTTCCTTCAGGTGACAATTCCAATAAAGGTTTAAATGATGAGGACACAATATCAGTAGAATCTGCATAATTTATATAAGTATCTTAGTTTAATTTTTTAAAGTATGTATGATCGAATTGATCGATGTCACTTGGGTTTATACATAAAAATATATTTTTATGAATCATGACTTGTTTGTTTTATTTTTTAATAATTATTTTTAATAAGTAAAACTATATTTATAATTTTACCAACAAATAAAATTTTATTCTATTAAAGAGCAAACGAAAAATAATCATATAAATTTATTGGCCCCGCTTTTACTTTCAAATGTATAGGCAGGCAGAGGCATATTGCATATTTTATTTCTATATTTTTTACTTTAGCTTCACGCTTTATCCCGCACATAGCAGGGTAGGCAGAGGGAACTGCAGGAACTATTGGAACCTTAGTGTTAAGACACTCCGTTGCTTAGTCCCTGCTTTTCTCCGTCCCCGCTTTCCGCCTTTTTTCGAGGCATTGCGTGTTCAGTGGCGGAACTCAACGCCGCGTTTTGCCTAGGTGCCAGAGCGAAGAAAATGGAAATAGAAAAATCCATCTTCTCCGACTGGGAATCGAACCCAGAAACCGTCGCGTTACAGGCACACGTTACGCCTCTACGCCACGACGGTCCTCTTTTTACTTTAAATTATATTTTATCAAACCTTAAGTTGCTCTCAAGGCCTTTAAGATAGGAACCATGATCTATATATCTATATATTAATTTAAAGTCAAGGCAAATAAAAGTTTACAAATAGTGTCTATGACAGGTGAATAGGCTGTACATGAATGTGTGTGGGTGGATTGTTCTATAAAAAAGATGTATATTTCTTTATTAAGTTTAATTCGCAACACTGTAAAGGTTTTGTATTAATACAATTGTTTCGAACTTCACGTCATAAATAAAACTATGTCAAAATAAAAATTGAGTATATTATATACATACGTGACATTATGTACAAGACAAAACAAAATTAATACAAGAACACAAATAACTATTAACTTATAAATCACATATTTTATATAAATTAATAAAAAACAACATTATATTTATATAAATCACCAAAATCCAGGTGATCTTTCCACAATCCACTTATTAAAATCTCTAGTAGTTGTATTTTTTCCATTCAGTCCCAAGGAGAAATAGAACGTATATGGAAACCAAAGAGTATTTAATGTTACTGTAATATTATATCCCCCGACGCCTTGTATTATCGGTATAGACAATCGGTTTGGAAGCAGCATACGAGCACACACGATAGTACACTCTACTCCCGCCGAGATCTGCAAGCACAAAATATTATTTCAATATATTTTATGAAAAACAATTCAATTGATTTACAATCAGCTTACTCATTATACCTTCATTATAATGTTTAATTTTGCTGGAGGGTTGGCATTAACTTCAAATTTTTCTGAATAAAAAAATGCAGTAGCTCTCTGTTTTTTTAAACTTTTAAAACAGTAATCACCAACTGCATAGGTACGTGCTCGCCATCCAGCTTTTTGTGTCCGTCTTGCTCTTAAATATTCATTTTTAATACCCATACCTAAAAATTTATTATTTAAAACAAAATACTATTTTTAAATGTTAATTAATTGAACTCGATAACTCGATAATTTTCTAAATGTTAATTAATTGAACTCGATAGGTGCGGGTTCAAATCCCGCTGCGATCAACATTTTTATATGATTTCTTTAAGTATTTTTCTATAGTATATTTCAACAATTTACAAATTAGCCGCAGCATCGTATGCTCGTACATTTACAAACCTAGACACAAAGAAAATATTTTTTGTTTTATTTATACATAAGAGTTTAAATATACCTATGCTAAATAATTAGGCATTTGCACAGTATAGACGTGGAGGCAAGGAGAGTCTTGTCTTAAAGGTGCTCTCTAATTTGCCCTCCCCTTTTTGTTCAGTGCTAAGCTGAGGTCGTTTCCCTGACAATGATTCGACCCTCTTAAGTATACAGGCTTAAAACTTCAAAGGCTCATTTTGATAATAATAAAGACATATTAATAGTAATTGTAGATGATATAACTATACGTTCGTTACATATATTTTAAAGAGAAAAGAAGTAATAAAAATAATCTAATTAAAAACAATCAGTGGTCTGGGGGTAATTAGCAAAATATAAAGAAAATAACTCAACTAACCACACCAATTTGCAGTTCATTATGCTTCCTATATTTTAGCATAATTAAACAGATGTAGTTTAATGTTTAATCGACGTTTCAAAAGTGATTGTAATTTATATTTATAATATTTGGAATATGTTATATCAATAAATGTCGTGGCGCAGAGGCGTAGCGTCTGCCTGTAAACGTGACGATTTGTGGATCCGATTCTTGCTCTAGGAAGATGGATTTTAAGATCTCCACTCCACTCTACACGCCACGCAATGCCGCGAAAAAGGTGGAAAATAGGGATAAAGTAACGGAGTGTCATTCAGTTCCTATGTTCCTGCAGTTCCCTCTGCCTACCCTGCCATGTGCGGGATAAAGTGTGAAGGTAAAAAAATATTGCTATTTTGTTTCCACGTATTTTTTAAATACGCGGGAAAAGATTATATTTTTGATATTTGTGGATATCTTATATTAATTACTTTCTAATTGATCGACTGTGCTAAGATGATGTCATTAAACTTGTATTACGTACTTGTGCCACCTTCCATCAGCATAAAGTTCTCAGGATATGGTCGTGGGAGTACAAATGCTGTTATATAATTAATAATCCACGTCACATATGGGTATACATCTATATATAATGGGGGTTCCCTGTTAAGTCGTCGACGCATAGAGCGTCGAGTACAAGGCGCACCCCCAACAGCTATACCCATCAGCTGAAATGTTCCTTCTTTAGCATGGCTAATAAGAGGTGCCCCGGATCGGATGCCACATCCTGAACTGCAAAGCACATGGGTAACACCTTCGCTTCCTAGACGCTGTAAGATATAATTATACAGCACTAAAATTTAACAGTTCTCCACATTTTGTGATATCTCTTAAGAAAGCTAAAAGCGATAATCTAAAAAATATTCAGAGGTCAGTTAAATATTGCATTTTAAAAATTTAAAAAATAATCTATTTGTTATTATGTATTACATACCGACAGCATTCGATGTTTCCTACATTCCTTGTGAGTGAACATTTTTAAAGATTTTTTGGCCATTTTCTCAGAATCAAAATCTCTTGGAACAGCTGATAAGAAAAAAAGAGAAAAAAAAATGAAATAATAGTTGTTAGCATTGCATTTTAGTTTGATACTAGTAATAATTTAGTACGTACAGCTTAAATAATCAACCATGAAGACAAATTTATTTCTTCGTTTCTTATCACGTTCACTCAAGGAAGGTAAACAAATCGGTATCATATAACCTGAAATATATGTATCAATATTAATATATCCTATATTTAAATAGAATTTCGTTAACACAGGTGTAGGTTAACATAACCTTAAGCCTCCTTGGTCGGTAGAATTTAAAGTTAAAAAGTACCGGCTATAAGTTACAAATAACTGAAATTTAAAATACATAACAATTTTAGTTTTTTTTTGTCACATTAATATATATTGTGAATCAATTGACTGACCAGTTACTGACCCTTGCAAAGTCTACCGACGATATGTCTTAACTTCCATTGTCCAATATCAATCGCATGCTCATCTTTTTAATTATAAAACGATTGTCTTGATAATAAACAAAAAAATTAAGTAATTAAGAGCTTTAAAAATATTATGAATTCACAAAAGGCGTATTGAAAACATTAAAATCTGTGTATTTGTTGTGAAAATGAGCTTAATTTTCACAATTAAAAATATTTTTATGTACATACATTAAAAAATTATACGTAGAGCGTAATTGAATTTATTTTACTGAGACAAGAAAAGGTAAATGATTATTTAAAGGAGAAAGCAAGCAGAATATACATGTAGAATATTATATATTAAATAGCTTAATATATTAAATAGCTTACTAGATTTAACAGGTCGCAAGAGTTTTATGAGCGCCAAGCTGTTTCCCACTCCGAATCTGTAGGTAATAAATCGAAGGAATCAATTTGATTTCTAATTTTTTTACACATTATTGCTAATTATGATAATTTGTTTGTTTTTCCTAATTAGAAGGTGATAAGTTATCTGGGCTTTGGCAAGATATAGTGTGACGTTTAGTTCCACTGTTTAGTCCCACGTTAGAACGACTAGAGTCTTTTTACACTTTTGCTTGTCCTGCATTATCTTGCCAGTTGTTTATGTTATATATAGTTAATTAGGCACATAAGTCGAAAAAATAAGCCACCTAGAATATTCTGGATGAGGTGTTATATCCACAAGCGGCATTTCAATATAAGCACGAGGACATTTCACTCCCATTTTGATTTGTGAACGGGTGAGACTACATTCCTCTTCATCACGTTCATAGTCTCCGAATATAATTTTCCCTCTGCAGATATAAATTTAAAATTATATTTATTTGTAGGTTTATACATTTACAAATATATAGAAAAATGTTTATATTTAAATAGTATAATATTATCGTTAATAATTACAATTTATAATTTTTGGGCAAGCGTAGCATATCAGTAGCGGTCCCTACAGCAAATTGCTTGTGAATTAGTACAACGCGTGGGGCTTTGCTGTGATGTGGTAAGCCCGTTGTCACTGAAAATTTCAATTAATTTTTAGCAATTACATTTCTTATTGCATTTTTTTCGCACATCAAGCATGTATGAAGTAAGGAAAAAATTTAATCGTAAGCTGTCTGTGTGTGTGTCCTTAGTTTTTGATTTACCTTCTTCTGTTCTTTACTTTTGACCACAAAACTTTACAGAACTTTGCTTACTATAGAATAATTAATAAAAAGGCACCTCAAATTTTCTTGTTAGTTCTAGACATAATAAAATAAAAAATATTTGTACTTCATATTTTGGCAATGAACTTTTATTTTTAAAATATTTGAACTAGATTTTTGTTAAATATCATTTCTATTTTCGTGATTTATAGTTACACAGTGTCACACTATAACGTATCAATAATTGTTAAATTCTTCTACCTAAACTGACTTACCGTGTGAATACTGAGCAAATCCGAGCCAAGTAAAAGTGTGTTCTTTTAGAACACCGTCTGGAGGTTTTAAGCCGAAGTCGTCGTGACATGTAGCAAAATCCCGTAACATACCTGAGACTGTCTGAATCGAAACTAACAAAAAAATGTACTATATATTATTTTATTAATTATATTAACAATGGCATATTTTTTTTTAGTTTGTTTGTAATTTCGAACATGAATACTAAAGGTTTTTCAAAAATCTAACCGAAGTGGAAAATATTTTTTTATTATATTTTTTTATTATATTTTTTTATTATATTTTTTTATTATATTTTTTTATTATATTCATAAGAGTTATTATTTAGTAAATTTACTTAATAAGAAATTAAAAATGTTTGAAACGAAGCTGTTGGTTGATTATTAGTGTCCGTACCAAAAAGATATTGTTTATAATATATATATTATATTCATTAATTCATTTTTTCTACAGTATTCCAATTGTAATAAAAACAAACGAAAATTAAATTCTTTTTTTTAATATAATTACAAAAATTATAATAAAAACAAAGCGACTAAAAAGGAAGAGGAGACTATTGAATAAAAAAAATATGCATACAAATTAAAAAGGTTTAAAATTAAAGTATTCCATGTACGTACAAGTTATAAAAAATGTGTTCCAAATATTCATATCAATGTCTGATCCAAAGCACTTGTTATTAGACAATGATCTCGTAAAATCTGTTAGTAAATATGCTATGCTTGTGAGGAAATTGAAAAGAATGTGCAACATTGTTCAAATGAAAAAAAATGACACTTGCGTTAATTTCAACATCTTTTAGTAGAAATAAAAGAATTTCATATTATTTGAAAAATATTTTATTTACTTCAAAAACAATATAACTTAATAAAATAATGCTACATGTATGTGCGTTACTTGCTTAAGTTACTAAAAATAATAATAAATCTAGGAGGTACAGTTTGAGAAGCTGTTAACTTTTCAAGATTTTCCAATATTGTCAATTTCAATATCCGCTGCCACTGACAACATTGCAAACAAAAGCATTAACATGACTTTATCTCTTAATATAATCCACATATGTATTCAATATAAAGTAACATATTAAAATATTATTTATAATAATATTTAATTTTTACCTAATTATAAGCGCTTAGCTTTTCAAAGTACCCTCATTGTTAAATAAAATTATTATAATAAGCTTACGCATAGGTACTTAAAAATAAGGTATATTTTTGTAATTTTAACTTAACAAGCAAATTATTTTTAAGGTTTATTTCGAACATATAGTGTTACAATATATTAATTATATTTACTTATACAATAATGTGTAATCAATCTTACAAACAAAAATATCAACAATTATCTAGTCACTGTTAATACTAGTTATACTTTCTCTTGAAGAATTTAAACGAAATTGTGGCTTCATTAAAGTCACCCATAAGTTTCTTGTTTGAGCATCGCAAATAATAAAATAAACAAAAAGCACAAATCCCTGTATTGTAGACGTAAGGCAGAATAGATAAGACCATATTAAGTTATTAGAAAATGAAAATATTCCGAATATCCAAGTAAGACCAAGTAAGAAAAATAAGAACACTGAGAGACGTAATTGTGCTCCGATAAGATCAACGTCTGCTGATCTTAGTTTACCATCAGGACCTTTAGAAATGGCACAAATGACTAAAATAAACAAAGTAACGTTTATAAGAAGAATAATGGCAATTGGTACAATAACGCTTACAATCATATAGAAGCCAGTAGGATAACAGATTGAATATTTAGATTGTTTATTTATCAAATGCGGTATGTAGTTGTCTTTATCTAAAATTAAAAGAATTGCAACAGGAATAAGTGGGATTCCCCAGCCAATCAAAGTAAATTTAATCATGAATCTGGAGGGCCGGTAGACACCTAAAACTCTTACATATCTAATAAACTGTAAAACAGCAGTAATTAACATCCACATGAAGTTTGCTAGTACAGAATAATGCAATAAAGCCCCTAACGCGATACATGCGGGTTTTAAATCATCTGTTATTATATAACTTTCGTTATTTTCTTTTATGACACTGTTATCTAAATTAAAAACTATCATAAATATTAGCGGTAACGAAATAGATGCTGATAAGTGTAGTAACACTTTAGTCCCTGCTTTCTTTCTCCACGCTTGAAATACTGAAGCAGTTATCCATATGCCAGCAATGCCAAGTAATGAAAGAAAGCTTCCAACAAGAGATATTATATTTAGTGAGTTGTTATGTTTTGTCATCTCCACGCTACGTCCCATATTTAATAATTGACCAAAATGTGTCAGATGATAACATTCACATACGATTAAGTCATTCAAGGATTTTTTTAGGTAGCATCCGCTATTCGACCAATATCCTGGAGCTTTACTTATTGAATTCTTTTGAAAATCCCAATATCCACAAATTTGTTCATAATGAGGTGGAATTAAGTCTTTGTACACTAAAGGCATTGGATTTTCAAAGTTTGATTTAAACCCTGGTATTGAAACACCTATAATACGACTGTTTACTTTATACGTATTTAAATCTAACTCTTGAAATATAGCATCGTTATAGAAAACGTTCATTGTTATATGCATGTCTTCGACATAATTATTTTCATCATCATTACTTTCGTTTCCAATCCTTTTCAGGGAATCAAGTACATTTTCTGGTAACCAAGTAGCAATTTCTAAGTTTTCCAGAGACAAAACTTCATCTAAAGTTGTATTTTTGAATAAAGGTTTTACCTTTACATTCATAAAATTTGTATTATTTGATGAATTTCTTATTATTGCTAAACCAGTAATATTGTTCATAGACGGGTACGAAATTTGTATAATAAATTGTGGTTGAATTGCAATTTGATAATCCGTTGTAAGGTCATCTCTTGTATTTCGTAAACTTACTGTATACTGATTGTTTTTTCTAATTAACATTTCTATTATGAGATTTACAGAATCTAAAATAATATTAGTTGAATTAAGTGTTTGGGCTAACCGTAAGTATCTATAATCAAGAACACTGACTCTATCCATGATCCAGGCTATATGATCAATATTTCCCATTTCAATAGATGTCTGATTAACATGAGCAATGTTTAAAAAATGTTGTAATGACATAGACAAATAATAAATATCTGCTGGTATAATAATATCAGTATCAGCCAATACAAATCCCAGACCGTCTGTGAGAAAACGAGATGTATTGCTGTCGGGTACTTGTCCTTTAACAAAGTTATACAAAAATGTTGTTGTGTGACTTGGTTTATAATTTTGATTACATGTTCCAACGACATCATCCCAATAACTGCCTAAAAGATAGGAACCAGCACACATTCTTCTTACGGGCAATCCATTTTCTTGTAAACAAAATTGATTTGGTGCAACTATATGACCAATTGCTGTCATTTCCCAATTAAGTTCTAGATCATTATCTATTGACGTTGTAGGAAGACAATACATAGAACTTGAGATATTAATAAGAATGTAATTATATTTAGGAAGCTCAGATTTTGCAATGTCAAATATAATGTTATAAGTATGTTGTATATTCTTATCAGGCTCTTTATGAATATTTTCTATACCAATGTCCATATGCAATAAAACCATTAGATGATCTAAACTATATTCAAGATATTCCATTAAGAGAACTTTATTTGCATTAAATATTACTGTTATATTTGAACTTAATTCTAATTTAACTGTTTCTAAAATATTTTGAATGTCCTCTGTTGAAACGTACACTTTAATAACTAAAGAAAATACGTGGACGTCATGACCTTGAGGATTAACAACTATTGTATTAGTTTTTATTAAGGATAAATCTTTAGTATGTCCTTCACACCAATACTGCGCTGCTCTCTCAGTTACTAAACGTATTTCATATATAATCACATCTGATGTTTTAACGTCAGAAGTAGAATTTTTGCTATGTTGTAGTTCAAATAAAGTCAACTCGTTGATATCAATTACTCTTACGGAACCTTTAGCGTTAGAAAAGCACTGTATTCCACGATCATTTTGATTGTATTTCCAAAGACCGGAGGGAAAGTATACAGTAAGGTACATTAAATTATCTTGCTCAATGTACTCAAACATTAATTCAGTTTTTTCGTATATAACTTCTGTTTGACATGCCATACACGAGAGCAATGTTGACGAATTAGCATGTGTAATGCTTAGTGTTCCAATATTATTGATAGACATATACATTTCAGGAAATAATAATTTCAATACATTGAAATAATCATTCTCTTCGTCGTTATAGTAGGTAGAAGTAAACCAACACCATTGATCATCTGGCAATTTATTTAATTCTGCTATCTTTTTAAAAATAAATCTAGTCAAATCATTGTTGTTTCCATCCCCCATGGGAGTTTTACATATATTATTATTAATAAAGTCACTGTAAGTTAGATTAGTGGGAGAATATTCAATCCCGAGACAAATACCTTCATCAGGCATATAACGAACAGAATGATACTTCTCAGGGCATTTTGCTGGATAATTAATATCATTAATATAGAAACATAAACTAGGATGCTTTTCTGTACAACTTTCAGTAGTCAACACTTTTTGTTCAATATCTAATAACAAGCACGTCTTTAAAATTGACGTCTGGATCTTTAAATTATTATTTTCTTGAAGAAAGTGTCCCCATTTAGGACCTGGAATAAACCACTGTACCTGGCCTAAGAATTTGGCTCGTTTAGCAGGTAACCAGTAATATCGTGACATGTTTCTTTTGCCTAAAGAAATTAACAACGAATTAACATCTTCATCACTCAGATCCGTAATAATAGACGCACCGCCACTTTTCAAACATGGGTAATCCCATTGCGTTGCGTCTTTAGTTTGATAGCAATAATCATTATTGCTATGAGAGATTTTTTCAAATCCAGGAGGACACGCTGATAAATTGTAATACTTTACAATATGCAAGGCATGGTTGTGATTCAGAATCTCCACATTCTTTTGTTATTTGATTTTCATTTTTATAACAACTTTGATCTAAGGTGACATTATTTGCTGATAAGCTTTGATTCCACTCGGGAGTAACATTAAAATAGGAATTTTCTTCAAGACAAATCTGTAAAAAATAATATAAAAATGCAATTATGCATAAGTAACAAAATATTTAGCCGTCTTTATAATTTTTTTCATTCAGTATCTAATAATATAATTATACCTGTATTCCAGAATGAATTGAGATGACTACGCAGAAAAATAATATTACATTAAACATAGCAATTACTAACATATAGGGCACAATGAAACTTCTAGCTTTCAGGTCTGCGAAAAGCAATGTGAGATTTACTACAAAAGTTTGGATAAGATAGCTTATGCATGTATGTATATATCAACTATATATGGTGTCAAAAATTTAACACAATATTTTTATTATATATAAATTTTATTTATAATATTTTGTACTTTGGTATATTGGTAATATTAATATTTTTTTTATTTTTAATGTTCATTTTTTTATTTTTTATCTATATATTTAACATACATTGTTAGACAAATATTTTTGACACATAATTTTATTAAATTGGTGGTGGTGTGTGTAATGGTGTACCTTTATTTATTTTAATATCTTATAAATATTAAAAGACTCCTAAATGTCAATTTTGTTATTTTCTTTGCATTAAGTTTTTTTGCCTTTGCCTGGCAAAGATTGCTTTTGTACAAACTATCAGTATTCTTTTTTGCATGTATACAACAGAAGATTATAATTATTTTATGTATGATTATATTATAAAATAAATAATTACTTAATTTTAATTAATAAATAAAGTTTTTCTGTATAAAAAAATGCATAAATTAGAAAAACCACTCACTAACTATGAATAGGTGTGAAAGTCAAGAAAAGAGTGTCTCAACACTGGTTTTTCCAAGCTAAAAAAATAATATTTTTTATATCTGGTTACCACCCTGTTTATAGCGTAACAAGTATATCAGTTTATTAACATTACTGTCACCATCCCACACAGGAAAACAATTTCGATACCATATCACTAAATGTATATTCACTGATTTTATATCATCCAAATAAAGTGTATGCATACTCATGTGAGTAAGTACGAAAGCTTAACTCTTATCATATCATAGTATGAGAATGAAGCTTTTAGTTTGTATAAATAGGAATTATGAAATAGTGCGTAATAAAATAAAAAAGGTGTATATTATATAGAATTATTTATATCTAGAAATTTTTTGGATACAAGTTTACATTAAAGCCGTCGTGGCACAGTGGTACAACGCCACGGAAGTGGGTTCAGTTCATCGCCCTTGTAAGAAGATAAAGTGAGAGAAAAATGTATATATAATAAAAGACTTGTGTTAAGTAGAAATAAAAAGTACTCTTAAAAGTATATAGTGTAAGTATACATAAGTAAAAAAGAAGTAAAAGGCACTACTATTAAAAAAGTATTTATATGATTTCATATTTGGAGTAAAAAAAGATACATTACAAAAGATAAACTTGAAAAATATAAAATACAAAAAACTTATATAAAAATATATAATATCATAACTAATAAATAAGTACAGGAATTTTCAGGTGTAAAAAGAAAATTTTGAAAGGAGAATTTTTGAGCATAATCTTTTTAAAATAAATCAAACTTAACCTACATTTGCAAGATCACATGAGAAACTTTAACGTTTTTATACATATAATGTAGCGATGTTGCGTGTATCTGTGTTTTTTTTAGATTTAGTTTATGTTGATCTAGCTATACGTGTAGTATGTAGCTCGAAGATACTTTATTTCTATATATTATAAAATTGCAACATACAACAAACAATAAGCTTATAAATTATTTGCTTATTCTTTATCAGGTTTGAGCCCTCCTTGTGGTAATGGTGGGGGTGGAACGTTAGGTATAGCAGGATCTTTCGCAGAATAATTAAGCACATTGAGATCACTTGGCTCTGAGGGTGGTGCTTGAGATGACTTATCATCACCAGCTTGTGCTGGAGCTACTGCCTGAACATTAATAGGTAATGTTTGCCCTATGAAATTTGTAAGTGGTTGATACAGCGGCCAATTTGCATATGTATGAAATCCGAAAGGATCATAAGGATCGTAAAATCTCAGACCCGGATATGTGTAAGGATATGTGGCTAATTGAGTGTACTGATAACCGGGGTTAAAACGACCGAGTGGTAATATTTGCGGAGGTAATCCAAATTCATTAAGAGGTATTGGCGACTCAGTTTTTGGAACTGGTGGTGGTGATGGTGTCGCTTCATTTGCTGGTGCAGGACTTGATGCAGCAGCAGGGGAAGGTTTTTCTGTGGCTTCATCCTCAGAGGGTACTGAGGCAGTAGATGAAGGGGACTCCTCTGGTTTTACATTTACATCTTTCGGAGGGACCTCAGGAACAGGAACAAGACCCTGAAAAAAAATATTTTTACGTATTTATTAGTGAAATTATAAAAAAATATTTATTACATTATTGAAAATATAAGAAAGAGCCTTCTTATATAAATTTCACTACATAACTAATACAGTCAACGTCCTGCTGAAAACAGATTCTTAATTATATAATTCTCTATCATACTTAATTATAAGGTGACTTGCTAAATCAGAACCCATTAAATTCGATGTCTGTAATGTTTTTTTTACGTAAAACATTTGACAGCACAATATCTGATAATACAGTGATATGGAGCCTCATATCACAATTAAATAAATATTTAGAACTACGACAAAAAAGACTTATCAAAACCGTTATATTATATAATAAAAATATTCGAAAACTTACATTGGTTAAGGGTAAATCTCCATAGACGACAGTTTGTAATGGAAAAGGAAAGGTATTATGCAACACGGGTTGGTATACGGGGAAAGCCTTGCTTGGTTCCAAGTTTTGATTGGACGTGATCAAAGCATTGTAAACCTTCGGTATTCTTCCTGGAGCTGGTACAGCCAAAATGACCGCGAATATTACAAAGAGCCACTGAAATTTATAAAAAAAGTACTTAAAACAGTATAAAAATTGCATAAAAAGGAATATATTTTATATAATTTAAAAAAAATAAATACATATCTGTCTGATAAAAAGACCACAATCTCGTTGCTAATGTTATGTTGTGACTAAGACTGCAAATATCTGAGTTGTATTTTTTTCTCTTAATTAACTTAGTAACTTAAGGAAACTTGTTTGTGTATAACATTATAAGGTAATTGTTAAGAGAGCAACTAGTGTTCGCCTTGAACAATGCAATATAATGCTATAGATAATCACAGGTATTACATATACTACTATTACTATTATTTGAGTACCATGAGATCCTGAATTACCAAAGGTTTTTTATAAATAATGACCATTGTTTTATTATTATAGTTAGCTTTTAAGCTTATTATGAATATAAAAATAGTCCATCGCTGCATACTGCATCGCTGAATTATCCTTACGGACGAAACCAATCTCTATTTACATGTTGATAACCAAAATAGCGAAAAAATATGTATGTATATGTATATAAATACGTGAATGAATACATTTGTTGTGGGTTCGCAAAGCGCGGCTATATATTTATATATATATATATATATATATATATATATATATATATATATATATATATATATATATATATATATATATATATATATATATATATATATATATATATATATATATATATATATATATATATATATACTTACAACGTTTTTTACATTACGTTCTCGTGCTTTGTAATTACGTATAATAAACATTTGCTTGCTTCAATTTGTCATGCAAGTAAGTTTTTTAGCACAGACCCGAAACTAATAGGACATTGATCGACTCTGGTTATAACTTTTTATTTATATTTTTTTCAATATCAATTCTATTAAGTAATTGAAAATGACAAAGACTGCGAAATCATTTATTATTTTAGTTACATTTAAACATTAGACACGAAAAATTTTATAACTATTTTTTGAAACAAAATATGTAAATATAGTCATTTCAATTTTGTATGTAAAATAGACTTTTTAGTTTGATTAGATATATCGAGAAGTAGTCTCCAATTACTACTACTTGCTAAATATATTAAGCGCGTAGCGTAATCTAGAAGTAGACGTGTGTGACAGGCCCATTTCTCAAACTGATTATCCTTATGCTTTTTACTTTGCAAAAATTTTCTAATGAGAATTTGATATTTTTTATTACCAGGCCTCGTGGGCTTCTTTAGTGTAAGGCCGTAATACTATTATTTTTTGTTGTGAGTTCTGGGAACAAAATATATGGTGAAATAAATAGTTTCAGTAGTTGCTGACGTTAATTATAATTTTGGTTATAACAATGGCTTATTACTTATAAGGCTATATTACTATTCAAAGGTCATCTTGTATAAAATATAATGCGTTATAATCTTTTAACTACCTTATTATATTATATTCTGTACATTCACTTGACTTTTGCACCTAACGGGGACATATTTAAATTGAACTGTACACTTTGAATTGTAGTCTTTAGGGGAATACTAACGTCATTTTGCTTTGTTAGAAGATAACAAAATGACCGTCGTGGCGCAGAGACGTAGCGTCTGCCTGTAAACGCGACGTTATGTTGGTTCAATTCTCATTTGAGGAAGATGGCTTTTCTATTTCCATTTTCTTCGCTCTGGAAGACTAGACTAGGCTAAGCGCGTCGTTGAGTCGTCGCCACTCAACACGCATTGCCTCGAAAATGGCGGAAAGTAGGGACTAAGTAACGGAGTGTCTTAACATTAGGTTCCTATGTTTCCTGCAGTTCCCTCTGCTTACCCTGTCATGTCCGAGATAAAGCGTAAAGACATAAAAAAAATGTTTTTGATTCAATTTAAAAGAAGTTAAATGATATTTCAAAAATTGTAGGTAAATATATATCTAATACTACAGAAACTGTGACATCGGAAAATATAATCGTAATTTTTACCAAAATAATTTATACCAAACATGCAAGCAACTTAAATATTATATTCTTAATTGAACATTCACGCAAATGAAATATTAAATGACTAAGAATTTTCTTTTCGCTCTGAATAAAATCTGTCAATTGTGAGAGGTAAATGGTCTAGACAGACGGACTGGAGGACGAACAAAAAAGGAGATGTAATTTTCCACTTGAGAATAAAAATGAGACGAAAAATTGACATTCAAGAAATAATCATTGAAATATGTATGGTACATAAATGAAATTCGCATAATATACTTTATAATATAAGAGATTATTGGAGTGAATTTTATGCTGGATACTTTGGATATGGTTTCGAAATTGCTTCCAGAGGAATACAACAGTACACAGAAAAGGATTTCTGCAGAAATTAAGTGTTGCTCATAGGTATGTACTAGCAACGGAACCACGTACGATGAAAATTATGGTTATTAAGGATCTTAAAAAGGCGAACGTTTCACAGGCGGATACGGAATGGAAGCCAATTAAGTTGAGGTTAAATTTGAGAAACCATACTTACGTAGGCCGTGAACAACGTGTGAAGCCAAATTTTGGTTTTACAGGGTGCGTCGACTTTTATCCGAGGATTGTGAGCTCGATTCTCATTCAGCCATTAAAATTTACTTAGTTTTTTTTAAATGTATTATTATTCTTTTATTATTCATTTATATTCATTCGTTTTTCGTTATAAATAGATATAGCTAAGGCAACATTTAAATCTAAGAAACATTTACCTTTGACTTTTGCTTATTTAGTGAAAACTTAAATATAAATTGAAAAATATAAACTTTAATATTATTTATAAATACCACGTTCTTACGAAGTTCTAATGCAAGTATTATATAAATTTATAAATACTAACCTACGAACCAATTTTAAGTGAAGGGATAGGAAAAACGGGTGCATGGCCATGTCCAGTCTCAATACACGTGCATATATCATATTTCGACATCACGTTAAAGTCCTCTTATATATTATTTATTTTAAAATGCATTACATGTACTGATTATTTTGTCATAAAAGAATTTTCTGTTTGGAGATTGGAAATTAAGATTTTGTATATTTTTTATTAATTAGTTAATATTGGGTAAAGAGATTCTGCAATTAACTAAATAAATATCTAAGATTAAAATAATATTGAATATAAAAAATTTAAATATTAACAATTTGGTTCAAAGTCATTAAGAACTTTAGGTCATTGCCGAGTTCTAACGCAATAGTTTACACAATCATAATACAGAATATGATGTATTATTACGATATGTGATAGCTGTAAAATAATTGTTACTTATAGCTTTAAGGTAGCTTTCTTGCAGCTTCTTAGGTTATTAACCCAGAAAAATAATGAAAAGCTTGTCACATGTATTTTATTCATACCATTACTTTATTTGAGCATTGATAGTACTGGAAGGATTGCTTAGTTACTCTATGCAACCCTATACATAATGTAAATGTATTTTATTAGAGGGAAATATTATGTTAATTGAATCAATTATAGTATCACTTATATTAATAATATTATGTGTGTATAATAAATACGGCTAGTTACTATGTAATCAGGCATATTTGTTTCATTAGTGAATAAATAAAATACCAAATATTCATATGATCTGTAAAATGCTTAAAAATATATGAGCATAACTAAATGTCATGACCAAGTAATGGAGAACTGTACCTAAATTATTGAGAACTGTGGCGTAAATGATCAATAATGTGGAATTAAAGTATCTGGTTTGGTTCCGGAAGTAGGCTCCAGTAGACATTGTCACTATATTCGTGAGTGCATGTGAGCTCAAGCTTATTAGGTTTTGGGTTGCAAATTTATTGTTATTTATTATATATGCAAAAACATGTCGATTTTATAAATAAAAGCTTTTATTAAAACATTGCCAGGTATAGTCTAGTAATATAATCAGATTATTTTTAAAATAAAATAGCTGATACGAATCTGAATCTTAATAAAAAGAATAATTATTAATTAAAAAATAATTATTAATAAAAAAAATATTGGGTTTACAGTGATAGTTCTGGGATAGACAGTTAATAATACCAATTCGGGCCATTGTTTGACTGTCCACGCTCTATACCGACCGCGCGGACACACCTACACACAAGGTCTAAGAAATGAAACGCGAGCAAGTCATTGAGGTCAAATCAACTTATGAATTATGAACTATTAACTAAAAGCTGTGAATAAACATGTTATATAATGAAAGTGTTAGGACCAATGTTATCTGCATGTTGAAACAAGGTAGCTTTTTGTAATATCTGAGAAAATGACCTACGTAAAATGAATTCAAAGTGGCATGTCTTTAAAATGCAAGCGAAAGATAGATGTTGTAAAGACAGTCAGTGCATTATTGTGCATTCTGTGTATCTAACACAGTTCGATGACACACCTGGCCTCCGTATAGATGATGAAATGGTTCTAAGGAGCTTTATATGCACTTCGTGAACTTAAAGCCCATGTTCATAACTATATATATATATATATATATATATATATATATATATATATATATATATATATATATATATATATATATATATATATATATATATATATATATATATATATATATATATATATATATATATATATATATATATATATATATATATATATATATAAATATATATATATGTTCGCACAAAATTATTTTAAATTAATTTGGTTTAGACTTTGGACTTAAAATATACTACTACTATACATACTTATGTCCCATTAAGTAATTTGTGTATGTGTGCTTTGACTTAAATGATGAAGAAAATATACCTAATTTATGTTAATTTGTAACATATAATATTTAGCAAGCAAGGTTTATGTATTTTAAAATATTAATATAATCAGATTAACAGTGATAATTGCAGATAAATGGGTTTCTCAATTCTTTTAATAAGTCTACTGCAAACTTTGACCTTAGACGTTACGCATTACTAAATTTCAACAATGACAGAAAATTAAATAAACGTACGCAACCTTTGTGGTACGTTAATAGTGGTTTCGCAAAATTTTGCTGTTTGGATATATTAACTCATTCCCAACACTATAAGTATTAAAAAAACATATATTTTTAATTTTTGATCAAAATAAATATTTAACTTTAAGTTTGATTATGATATTTTTTCAGTATATATAATATGTATATATAATAAAATTAGATATTTTATTAAAAAAGTACTGACTAGAACAAAATAATACGTTAAAATTAAGAACCTACAATAACAATGATTTATGTTAATTACCATTATACTGATATTTTAGATTACATGATGCTTAAGTATTGTCATAATGCACATATTCCCAGCGTATTGCATAACGTTAGTAAGTCGCTAAATCCAATATTACTAAGAAGTGGCGTTAAGTGACACTTATTTATTTTATTAAATAATATTTTAATCCTTTGAATATATGATTATTAAATAGAATACAAATAGTTCGTCTTAAAATTATATTTTCGACGTTCTGATTACAGATTTATAAGGAAAAAAGTTATTGCAAAAGAATTTTGTATACAGTTGTTAAATTTTGAATAGTAACTTACAGGCAAACTTTGTTGTGCTGCCATGTTGCTCGGCGAGTGGTAGCAGAGTGGCGGCGTGGTGGTTGCGCGTGCGCACACCGCTTGCCATCAATGAACTGACAGAGGCTGGAAGCGATTGTATGAATGTGTCTTTGTGTTCGAGGAAATGTTTTATGTCACCTATTCCCGCTACGGCGCATATTGTTATTATTGTAAAACGTTTTTTTAAAACAAAGTAGAAGTTGGACATATAAAAGAAATGCTGAAGGTTTATTTTTAAAATTTATAATTATTGTAGTCTAATTTTATTAAAACAAAAAAAAGCTTATAATATTAAGGATAATCGTTTATTAAAGTCATTTAATTTTTTAAAATAGTTTTAGTTGATAGACTTAATAACTCCATATTGAGCAATAATATGCAATAATAAGCAAAAATACTTTATATTCACAAAATAGAAGGCTAATTACTCCATTATAGAAATATTCTAATCCTTATTTCACATTAACATTATTTGTACTATAAGTTATGTCTCTGTCCCTTCTTGTTATTTTATTACTTTATGCGTCCTTGCTGGCAAATGCAACTTAAAGCTTCGATTTACGTGACTGAAAAGCTTATAGTTTGTTAGCTTTATTTTATTTCTCGAGTTTGCCAAAATGACTATAGTCAAACAATTATTATTTAATTATAATAATTGTTCTTTAGATGGCATTAAATGTTCAGCAAATATTTATATTAATGTAAGGATACAAGATAACCAAAGGTGTTTTATTATTATTTATAAAAGAAAATAATACACACTACTATTAATTAATAAAAAGAAATTATAACTTAAGGTTGATGCATTTTCCAATATTTTCTTTAAGTGCATTAATAAAAGTAAAAGAGCGCCATCTCGTAACACAATGTTACATTACATGAAGAGATTGAAGATACGTTGTAGTAAAAAGAAAATATAAAAGCTATCTCAATATGTGATTGTGAATTTTGTTGCAGAGGACGCTGGTACGTTAAAGAATAAAAAATCTTAGTGAACTTTATAGTACATAGTCGAATAATAAATGAGGTCGTGAAAATAAGAATAACTGAAATTTGAAATAGAAAAACTATCATAATTTTTCATTATTTTTTTTTTATTTTAAATATCTTTATGAAACCTTTCTTCATTGTGTATTTAATTTAAATGTAGATATCAATTACCTTATGTTTATAATATATAATAATGATAGTGACATATCTTGAATAAATAAAACCAGTTACAATTTAATATATAAGACTGGCTATTATTTCCTAGTAAATATGAAACTGGTTTGTGTTTTTTTATTTAAATTTTTTATGCCAGTCATAAGTAATATGGAACAATATTACTAGAAATGTGAATGTATTGTCGTGCTTTAGTAACATATAATACTCTACATGTTTAATATAATACACCTTTGTGTGACTGTTACTAGCAACGTCGACAGACCCTTATAAATACTATAGTTAATAGCTCTGACAAAGTGCTAACCTTGATAATATAGAAGCTTATGATTCAAATTTACTTTCTAATTAACCTTAAATATGTATTTCATTTATAATTACTCTTTAAAAGTACTTATTGGTTTGTTAATTTAATAATTTTATTGCTATATTTATAGGTTCAATAACCTGTTTATGTTGTTTTTATTTTATTTGCAAGAACATATTTTTTTAATTGGAATCCAATATAAATTTGGACTGTTATTTATACTTGTTCAAATTTATTACTAGAGTTAGTGTATGTTATACAAAAATATTTTTCTTTTTCGTTTCGTTTATTGTATGTTTTCTTTAATTATTATTGCATATATTACTCAATAACCGTTAGTGAACGCAAGGTTTACTTACATTCTTCATGTTAAAAATATTGAATCATATATTATATACTACAGATTTAACGGTCAACTCGGTCAAGGGCTGTCGAAGTTTGAACTCAAGTTGGAAGAATATTTAGGCAACTAGATTTTGAAATACGCAAATATGTAACTTTTAGTTTGGTAGACGAAAATATCCAATGCTTATATACACTAATACCGTACAATTACATTAATATTTTTTAAAATTTTGTAAATTTTCATTAAAACCAAATAGTACCTGTTGAAGAAATTGTGTTAATCTAAAATTATTATTCTTTGTAAGCTGTTTTCTAAGGATTAAATCTTCAACATAAACAAAAGCGTAAAGGCAGCTTTTAAGTAAGTCTGTTTTAAGTTGAAATTAAAGCCTTTTTTGGCTTACGGATCAAAAAATAAATTTCAATGCGTGCGCACGAATTAATGAGCTATAGTGATTATCTCATCGTTTTATCATATTATACAAATTAGATTTAGCAAAATTTCAGGAACCTTACCTATCGTTAAAGAACTTTTGTAAATACATAATATAACGATGTAATAACGTAGCGTGCTCAGCGATTTTGAATTTATTTTCGTGTTTTACATTATTATTTTTTTAACACAATTTGCATGTATACATACATTACCTAGTAGCTAAACAGGAACCTTGTGTCTCATGAAATATCCGTTTAACTTCTACTTATTATTATAGAAACTTGCAGCGAAAAAAGAGAATAAAGCATCCAGACACTCTATTCTTCCTTCTTCGCTATCTTATCTTTATATCCACACTTTATCTGATGGAGTAATAAAAAGTGGTTCAAATATCAGTGACACATTTTAAGCATTTTATGCGTATTTCACGTCTCCAGGAGCTAATCTTTTTTGACTATGTAAAGATTAAAACGACATATTAGTATATACTTAACTATTACTTGTTATACTTAATAACCAGTAATCTCAACAAGAAAATATTTATATAATTACAAAATCATTCAAAATCGTTTAAATAATTCTAAAAGTGATTAGATTGATTTAGTGAGTTGCAGTTATGTATCGTGGTATCTATTTAATGATATTTATAGCAATTAATGAAATAGGACCTTGCAATCTAGGTTTCAAAGTTCTTTTAGGTCAATATAATCTCGAGAGGTCAAATGATATTTACTACTCTGCTTTAAGTGATAAGTTAAAACTTCAGACTAAAGTTTTAATAGGGAATACAAAATCATTATTTATTATTATTGTCTATACTGTTTCATGAACAGGAACATAAAATATATTTCTTCATTTTTTCTCTTTTTATGGCGTTTCCGAGCATGCCAGTTGAGCACACACCACTTCGCTAAATGGGAAACACATAGAATAAAAGAATGTGCGATAAAATATAGAATAAAATTACCTATTGAAATATACCTATTATACCAATAAAATTAGTGTAAAGTAAATATATGATAAATTGCTAGTTGTTAATCTATTTAAAACAGTACTACAATGATGAGGTCACTTACAAAACAAACACAATGTATGTCACTTAAATATGTATTTATTACTGTTAACTATTCCTATATTCTAAACTATATTTTACACTATTTACAGGCCTACCTAATCATTATTATTATTCCTTTAGTAAACATTGTCAAATATACTCAAATGGTATGTAGCAGAGCCTTCTTACGACTAGCAGGGGGAACTGTGGAAGGCATAGTACAAAGAATAATGCAAAAGGACTAAAAAGTATGCATGTTCCCAGCCAGGCGATCAGGAACCAAGTGGGGAGAAAGGCCACATGTTCCATTATAATAACGTTTCTTTCTTCGGTTGTTGTACCCAACAGTTCATATTGATTACAAACTAACTCCCAGGCTCAAGGATTCGCCATTGATATGCGTGCAGTTATGAACGCCATCTGAAATAAACATAAAATACATGTTAACTATATTATATTTAAAATATACAACAGTTATTTTACCTTTTATATTTTGTGGATAGTAACGAAAACATAAGGATAAGAACAATAATATTTACACACTTTGCGCCAATAACGTTTACAGGCTTTGTACTGTAATGAGTGTAAACGTGACGAATATGTTCGATTTCCACTTGAGAAAAGGAGCTATTTTTTAGGAGCTTTTAATAACAAAATACTTATTCCTATATTCTAAACTATATTTTAGACTATTTCTAGGACTAACCTAATCATTTTTATTATTATCCCTTTAGTACATCTCGTCAAATATAATCAAATGGTATGTAGCAGAGCCTTCTTACAGCTCACCACAACTAACTAACAGCTAACCTAGTAGTAGAATAAAGAATAATGCAAAAGGACTCAAAAGTATGCAGGTTCCCAGCCAGTTGGTCAGGAACCAAGTGGCGAGAGAAGCCATCTGTTCTATTACAATAACGTTTCCTTCTTCGGTTGTTGTACCCAACACTTTATATTGGTTACAAACTTACTCCCAGGCTAAAGCATTTGCCACTGAAGTGCGTGCAAACAGAATTGAGTTCCACCACTCAACAAGCAATGTCTTGAAGCATAAAACGGAATTTCTTAGACTAACCTAAGTCTGCCAATCCTACTATGTGTGGGATATAATTTCGATATAACCGTTATTTGTATTTGAAAACGTATCTTTTCTAGTCTTCTAAGTAATAAATAATTCTCATTTTACTTTCATTTTATATTTATATTTATTTATAAATATATTTTTTTACTTTTTTCTTAATAATAAATATTAATTTCTTAACTATAAATATTTTAACATTTTATTTATAAATTATGATTTCGAGTTCATCGTGACAGACAGACAGACAAACACCGCGGGGGACTTTATATTGGAATATGGAATAATCAAAAAATAAACGTAATAATAAAAGCGTGCACAATTTATACTAATCCTTTTTACATTAGATTGATACAATTTTTTTAGTGTAACTAGTAACTATACAAATTGCTTTCCCACTCTCGAGAAAACATATTTGAATATAGAAATTCGACTTTATATAACGATTCGAACCCGTGAATGTTTTAAATTGTGTGATAGCTGCAATGGAATTCAAAATTGCGTTATGTGCCAACTGCGCTATAACGACGTCGTCATGTCATAGTATTATAACTGAACTGACTGTACTATGTATTCACAACAGTATGTATATAAGCTACATAAATATGACTTGACTTTTTTTGAACTTGTATCGAAATTGTAAAAAAACTTCAAAAACGATCTTATTTTTGTTTTTTATATCGAAAGGAGGAAATAACTAAAAAATACAATAACATTAATATTTTTTTAAATAGAGTATTATTACAGTTATTTATTAATTTCTTAGTTACCTTACTTGTTATTTGACTTGGGTTGGGCACATTTAAGTAAATTAAAAAAAAAACACGCAGAAAGCTTAAAATTATATTTCTTAATTTCGATATTCTGATTTGTGTCAGGTATCAGGTTATTGTTACAAAAAGATTATATTGTCACGAGATCTGCACACGAGTAAAATGCTTCAATTATCAGTTATATGGGGGTTTACACAGAGTTGACAGAGTTTTTACATAGGTTGATATAAGAGAAGATAAAATTACTAACATTACATACTTAATTTTATTAAGTATTTTAATTTCAATTTTTATTGTTCATAGACTTAACATGAAAACGTAACGACAAAAGTAGAAAACGCTCACACCGTCAACAGTATGGAAATGCATCTATTGCATAAATGTATTATTTTAAATAAAAAATAAACATATACTGTAATAACTTATTTCTTGTTTCAACTTGAAACTAAATTATTGTTTCATTTGCCACCCTTACAATGTATTATACCGCACTCATTCTACACTGTACATTATAGTATGATGCACGTGGAACAAAGACTTGGCATTACTCATTAGTCTCAGAATAATTAAATTTCACACGGATTAAGCATTGCAAGAATTAATTACGATGGTCAAACATCAGAACATTAAATATTTTATGTATGCATGATAGAAACAACTTCGAACAAGTTCTCTTTGTATCTTCAAGGGCAAAAGTATCTTCTTCTATATTGTAACCTAAAGCTGGCAAAAGGTAATCACTATTTCTATTAAAATGGAGGGTATCACAAAGCCTAATTTTATTATTTATTTACTGCTATGTACTTTTACTATTATGTTGGTCAAATATTGTTCAGCGATACATATAAATTTAATATATTGTTATTTCAATTTTACCGAGATAAAATCTTAAATTAAAGTCTGACAGATATTATTACTCAATAGTCAAATCGTGAACGATTGATGGTAGTAGTGTGGAAATATATTACATTGATCGGTATTGTTATTGTTGTTTGAATATTTGCTAACCAAATACGATGAAATTTTATGTCTTTAAATTTAAAAAGCAATATTAAGAATTAGAAACCTGCCAAAATCTATAGGAAAAATATTGGCTAGATTTTATTGTATAAATTTCGATTCTGGTTTCCGCCATCGGACACAATCCATATAGACAAAAGGCTTAGATGGTTTCTCCTTGAAAACGCAGATGACACATGTCATTAAACTTTTGTTTTAAGAATGTATATTAAAGGTTTTATACGGATGTTTGTATACATCTTTTCGTTTATTAAAAATATATGTGTATGTTAAGATGTATACCAATTTTAGCAATACATCTATTTTATTATCCCATCATGCTTGTTTGAAAATATTTTATGAAATATTGAAAATGGTACACATTTTTAATAATACTCAATGTTAGATCTTACAATAAAATAAATATTTTTAATCTTTAGTCACATGAATAACAATGTGGCTATAAAATATGATATTTGGCTTAGTTTAAAATAAACATTGTTATCAATGTAATAATAGTAACAGATACTGTTAAATTTCATAATATTTATTTAAACTTATCGATACCCTTTAAAATATCTTCTATTAACAATGATAAGAGCGAAACAGTTGTGTTAAACGAAAATAAACGATTCACCTGCATAATACAAGTTTGAACAAGACATGTATTTCATCCACAATATTTCAATGTGAATAATATATATTTGATAGCTAGTTTATGTATGTAATTTAATTTCACAATGCATACACAGTACGTACGTTGCATATATTGCAAACATATTATATTTTAATAAATGGTAATAATAAAATGATAAATTTAAAAAAATGCTAACCATAGCAATTTAAAGATGTTAGTTCAAGTGTCACTTATCATAGCACGTGTTCCAGTATCACTGTCACTTTCCGCTAGCACAATAACATAGTTTATTCTAGTGTAGTCTAACTGAGTACTGCTTGCTGGCGAACTGCGCTGCGCAGGCGCACGCAACCGAAGGTTTCGACATTAGCGAGGCGAGGGCCAACCACTTGTATTTCTATCTCTTTTCAACTTATATATTATATAAACTTTACATGAGACAGTCGCCACTACGGCGGCTGTAACTCCGTCAGTAGTGGTTGACCTTCTTGTTCTACCATTATTGCTAATAAACTCGTCTTTTGCAATCGACCGCCTTAAAATCATTCCTTGGGCCATATTTGAGAAATATTGTACATAAATTGTATTAAAATTATTTAACTATACTGTGTTCTTGTCGTAAGAGGCGTTGCATCAAAGTTCTATGAAAATGCATTAAGCTATATTTTTAATTATGTTTATTTATTAAGGCGATATAAATATGTATATACATATATTAATAATAAAATCTATTTATATAACAGTTTGTAAATAATCAATGTTGAACTGAACATTGGAAACAGTAATTTGTGAACCCTGCTAAACATTTCAGTCAACTAATAAAATATATATAATAATAATATTTAACGAATAATATTTAAATTAAATACTATATCAATTATATTTAAATACTATATCAAAATAAAATATCTTCTAAAGCCATTTATTTAAAAAATTTCAAACTTAGAATTTAAAAGCGAGCAAGTGAACGTTTATGTTAGTTAAGTTATTAGTGTAACATAAGGTTTCTTTACACACGTTTATATCAATAAGTAATATTTACGAACGATTTTCACATTACACGCAAGGCTATTTGCTTAAAAATAGAAATAAAATATTTTTTAATCAACAACAACAATTTAACAAAACTATGATATAATTGAAATATAAAATATTTAAATCGATAACCTTTACAAGTACAAAAGATCGTAGTAATCAGAAGTCAACGAAAAAAAAAAGCTTATGCTGATTTTATCATTTTTTTTGTTAATCGCCGCGTAATAAAAATCTACATGATACTTCCCACTGTCCTAGAGATGTGATTCTTTTACCTTCCCGCGCATCGCAGGGTGCAGCAGAGTGAGCAGCATTTGCTGTGGGAATATGGTCCCGTTCCCCATTATTATTAGGCATTACGTGTCTATGAAATATTGCGCTTGCCAGAGCGAAGAAAATAGGAATAAAATAACTTTTCCTTCCTGAATGGGAATTGAATTACAAACCATTGTTTGATGACAGATGTTGTGCCTCTGTGAGGCGAAATATATTGCTTAATTTAAACAAAGAAATTATTGCACAAATATAGAACACGATATATAAATAAGAAAATTAATTTATATATCCTAGTAAAATAAAATCGTTAAAACTTATAATGTTGTTCATTTAATTTACATACGGCCGACTTAGTATTTTTTCAGCGGAATACTTACAATCATGGAAAAGGTACGTAGCCATCAATGCGCAAGTAAGTACTACTCGCATGAACCGATATTGTTACCACTGTAACAACTTTATTAACATTACAATTTAATTACAGTATTTAAATATTCATTTTATCTAAATTATTATTATTTCACTTAAGATAAAAATATGATAAGTAGCTGTTTATTTATAAAAGTTACATTTTCCACTTCTTTTTTTACGTTTAAGTTTTAAGTAATTATAACAACAAAACTTCAATTAACGTGATTAAAATGTCATGCATACGTCACTAAAGTTATATATATTATTGTTAAATAATAAAATTGCAATATTTACATTGAAAACAGCATCTATTGAATTTTTTGTCGGCTATTCTTTGTAGTACCGGTGCTAGGAAGCTGCGGTAGATTTATGTTCATACGCCATACGAATACTTTTAATTTGAATTGATTGATTGCAAATATTTTACCATAGAAGCATATATTATACGTCAATCTGCAATATTATATAACCTTACGATTTTTGGAGGCTAAGTATTATTTTTAAATTGTCAATTATAGCAATGGTAATTAAAATCAGGTCATTACGTAATAAACTCATAATAATATAAAATGTTATAAAAGATAAACAAGTGTTCGTTTCACAGGTTGGCCGTGACAACATAATGTTGGACTTTGTACTTGAGACACCGACGCAATAATTAACCTTTGCTGGGCTAAATAATAACGAACAAGTGAAACGTAAACAAAGTAATTGTTAATAAATAAAATAAGCACAATAATACATTAATTATTATTACTTATATGTCTCAATAATTGAAGTGATTCGTGTCGAAAAATCGTAAATCATTTTAGGAATTTTATTTTAACTTGATTACCTCTTTATAATACTTTACTTAATAAATTTTAAGATTTTTTATATATAAATTTTTACACAATATACATTAATACAAAATTGAGTAATAATAAATATAATATACAAGTACACGTAATAATAATGATAAACATATATATAGTGGTATCAAGTCAATGTCTTCATTTTAATTTTAAAGTCATAAACACACGTCTGCATATGACAGCAAAAAACGTTTTTACATAGCTTTACTCTGTGCATTACCGTGTAGGGGTACTTAGTGAGCAAAGAAAATTAAAAGAATTCTTACCGAGTGAGAATTGAACCCAATATCGTCATAGTTACAGTCACACGCTAGGAAATATATGTATGTATATTTAAATTATTAAAGGGTATAAACTCTCACTCACGTTTTGTCAATCAACAAATATATATAACTGTATAAGCACGTGCATTGAATTCATTGAACGATAAATACGTACACATTATAAATAGTACTATTAAAAGATATCTTACATCATCCACAAATATTCCTCGTTATTTTTACTCGTCTGCCTCTGGAAAGATCCGAACTGGGTACCTGAAAAGCGTCATATCCTTAATAGAGTGTCATTTATACAATTAAGATGTTTTTTCATCGTTCCGAGAACTGAGTGTATAAATTATTTGGGCGAAGAGAACATAAAAAATATAAAATTAAATTACATTTCATACGTATAAAAGTATTTATTTCATACACTTAAATATATATAAATTACATTATTAACTTATAAACTACTCCACATATCCTAATTACGGTGCTTAATTTAGAACACAATACAGTATTTTATTTAGAATTGTAGAATATAGCTCCTATAGAAAAATATGGTTAAGTATAACTAAAATCTCTTTTATTGTCATAAAGTGTATTGTTGGATGTTTAATTTTTGGTAACAATGTACCATGTGCCTTGTGCGCTTTGATTGGTAGAGACGACGTGACAGTGACCATGTCGCACACTATTCTAATTGACTTTTTATTAATCTATAATAATAATGGCTTCATAATTGGATTTAATAATGAATTCTATTTAAATTAATCGATTGCCATTTTATTTCATTAATTTCCAATAAAAAATATCCAATAGCTAAAAGTTATAAGAAATAAAAATGTAGTATCCTTGTTATAGTAAAAATTATAAAACTTTATATTGAACTCATACAATATTATTACTATAGAAACTATAACTAACATTATGCGCTGTTTACAATTATTAGTTCCTCTTCTAAGGTACTGTTGATATTAAGACAAAAGAATGACATAAGCCTCATCTTTATTTTATATTTATATGAGAAAATGTATAAAACTTACAACATTTATGTTATATAAGCATCGAAATAACCAACTTACTTGTTTGATCGTTACTAGAAGTTGAAGTCGCGCTGTTTTCACTTTCAGTTCGGCGTCTTGCACTAAATAATAAATTCCATGGATTATAGGTTGCAACTTGAGATGCAGCTTGATTATTTACAGCTTTATTACTTGCTTCCATCGTTGCTTTCAAAATTTAACTTGAATTAAAACCACTTATAATATTAATTTAAAACTTCAAATAGCTTTTAGGTTAGTAGCCGACTAGAGGAGTGCGTCCTCTGATAAATAATAATATTATGATCACAGTTCCAACTCAGACCGACAGTCACTGGCCGGTAAAGTGAGTGAACATTGTTTTGATCCGATCTAAGCCGAAGCTGTACGGAAAAATACGAAGCTATACTATGAACGCTTAACGTACTACTCGCACGCGAGAAATTACAGCGCTACAATGAATATAACATGTAATTTAAATACAATACCCTTAGTAATTTCACATTTGCACATTTTTCTACACAAGTGACAATTAATAATGACTATTGAATAGACAATGCTGATATACATTTTAAATTAGCAAAGATAAATATATTTTATTAATTTATGGCATCACACTCTGGATCGATAAGTTTTTGTTTAAAATTAAATAATCTACATACATTTAGCACGAAACTATGCTGAGATATAAATTAAAGATTAAAAATATATGCAACCGGGAGAGATTTTTATTAATATTTATTGAACTTATATTCTAATAAGCTCTGCTTTGTAAAAAAGAAAAAAAATATACTTGTCATAATACATTTATATGACTTAGATTAAAATGTAATGTCATGTAAAATTAAATTGTTCCGAACAAGTAAACGATACACATAAAAGTAATAAACATCTATAGCAACATTTATAAATCCTTAAAATAAATTAACTAAAAATACAATCATGAAAATTCCATATATAATATCGTTAAATGCTAGGGAAGCTTATAGGACTGCGCCTATTATGGCCGATTCTCCTGGCGAGGCTTCTCGTAAAATTGTGGCTGAAGACTTCGAATGGGACACGGAGCTGACTCCAGCGCCTACTTACTTATTTTGCTGCGTTATCGCTTTCGAGAGTATTTCATAGAATCAATCCTCTTCAAAGAGTCTTACAAAAAGATGTAGATATGCTGATGGATTTGTACCCTGCTGATATTCCTCTAAAATTCAGTGTTCCTTATATTAAGGTTCTTATATTTTTTCAATATTTTGCTAAACAAAATAATGGACGATCTTTTAAAGTTGTATGTCTTATGTGGTGTTTAGGATGAACAATATTGGAAGAGATCATTTTATACAAAGTTTCCATCGCGCAAAGAAATGGGAGTTACTTTTTGGAAAGGAAAATTTTTGTCAGCATGTTTGCAAGATTACTTGGAGAATGCCAATCCTGATATATTTATAGAGCAAGACGCCGTAGAATTAGCTAAATTAGTATATTATCTTTCTATTTTCTTGTAAATAGTAGTAGTACATAATTTATATAACATAATATATTTATATATATAAAATTTATATGAATATTCTAAAATTAAAATAAATTACACAAGTTAATTTGATTCTAAAATTAATTATTTATTATTCTAAAGTTAATTTGATTCTAAAGTTAATTATTTTTAGGTAAGTCCTTACATTTATGAGCTGGGCTTAAAACAGCTGCAAATGGTTCGACAACCTACTCCTCCTGTACCGTACGAAGATGCCATTGAAGATGTATGTATATTCAGCGTACCAAAAGTATACGACCATATACCACTGGAACCAGTACTTGCAAGATTATATAATCTTCAAGAAATATCACTAATATTCGGAATTAACAACATTGAAGATGGCTATATGACGAGATATTTCGAATTTTCGTTAGCAGATTGTGAATCATTATGTAGAGGCCTTGAATTCTTGCTACATCTGAAAACGTTTAGAATTAATAGAAGTAATTTAGATTGTTCAAAAGTTAAGCTGATACTTCAAAACTTAGTAAAAAAGGAATCCATAGAAGAGTTAGATTTTAACCACTGCAAAATTGGCGACTATGGCATGAAAGCTCTGGGGGGCTTTATTTCAATCCATAACAATGTCAAACGCGTAAGAATAGCTAATAATAGGTTTAAAGAAGTGGGAGTTCAGGGCATAGCGTATGCTCTACAAATGAAACCAGCTGCACCAATTGAACTAATAGGTAATCTTTTTAATACTAGTTTTTTTTAGTTCGCCTGCTACGTTAAATGATATTCTAATCAAAGCTTTTTTTGTATAAAGATTTCAGCTTGAATCCTATGTCAATAGAATGTGCTACTATATTTGCTGCTGCATTCGTTCGTTGCAAAGAAAAGCCTCAAACATTAATAGTGAACTCGTGCGGATTTCACGGTGTTTCTGCTGAAAAGGTCATATTACAATAAATATTTTTGTTTCTTACCAAAGCTATAAGATCTTTTAGAAATGATTATATGAAAAATATACAATTCATACGTCTTTAATTCAAAATATAAGACAGTGGAATAATACGGATTATAAGAGATATATTTTAAGGCATATTCATTTTAAAATAATAATCAAGAAATGGTGACTTTATCTGATTTTGGCATATGATACTGATCTCAAACCTTGAAAAATCTCGCAGTGAGCATATTATGGTTAAAAATATACATACTACTATATATATTACAATTCAGTCAAACAACTTTTTATATGAAAAGATATAGAAAAATAATAATTATTTATTCATGTTGTTTGTTTCTTTGATTTGGTTTTAGGACATAATATAGGAGCATATATGAACTAATATTAATGAAATTCTGTAAATGAAACATTTTATTTTCAGATGGCAGGCTTGCTGTGTCTCAACCGTGGCCTAACAAGATTAGACATGGCTGCCAATAACTTATCCGGTGAAGCGGAGAAGACTCTTATTCGCGCCCTAGAACAAAATAAAAAAGTGTTGAGAATCGATTTACGTAGCACTCGTAAGTATCGTTTCAGATTTTGTTATGAATAGAACTTTGACACATAAATTCCATAAACCTATTTTAAAAGCTTCAATACTTTTAAAAGTTTAATATATTTTGTCTATGATAAGATTTATCGATCTTCTACTTGTTTCAATTTTTAGATATTTCTGACGAAACGCAAGCTAAAGTAAACGAATTATTAGACAGAAATAAAAAGCTTTTGGGAGTGGAAAGAGAACCGAGCGACGAAATACCACCTCTTTATCTCAACGAGCCAGAATATTTAATATGGGAATATAATCCTAACAATCCTGATTATATCCCAGGTAGATACCCGCCAAGGACCCCGGAAGTGTAAAATCTGTTTAAATTTTTTTACTATATTTGTCTACAACCTTTTTTCTTACCTTATATGTTTCCTTGTTTAAATATATATGTTTAACAATTTTATATATACTATTTATATGGGATATTTTTAAAGGACATTTTGTTGTTATACGATACCTATGATAACTACCTATAGGTACTACCTATGATAACTGCGTGTACATAGTATAAAGGTGAATATTAAAAAGAAATATGTTTAATATTAGTTTTTGTTTGATAGTAATACCCCTACGCTCCACTGCCCATACATAAGAGATATTGCGTATTAGTTGTCACAATTCCACTAATAATACTTCTATGTTTCTGTCAATATTACAAATACAAAATATATTATGATTTTGCTTGCGAGAGATAAATTCAAAGATTGCTCGATTACTACGGGTATTTTTTTGTCTACTAACGAATCGGCCGAATTATCGTCCGCTCCCTTTGCTGTCTCCGTTTATTTGCGACTCACTTTTAGTAACTTAGATTATATTATCGTTATTTAATATATGAATTGCAGAACGTATCTAATCTATTTATTTTTTGGTTAAGATAAAATACTATAGCTCGAGGGCCGTCGTGGCGCAGAGGCGTAAGCGTTTGCTTGTAAACGAGACGGTTTGAGGGTTCGGTTCCCACTCGGGGAAGATGGATTTCTATTTCCATTTTATTCGCTCTGGAAACTAGGCAAAGCGCGGCGTTGAGTTCAACCACTCAACACGCAATGCCTCGAAAAAGGCGGAAAATGGGAACGGAGAAAGCAGGAACTAAGCAACGGAGTGTCTTAACACTAGTTTCATATAGTTCCTGCAGTTCCCTCTACCTACCCTGGAATAATGGGAGTAAATCGAGAAGCTATAAAAAAAAATTAAAAAAAACTATAGCTCTTGCCACATACTGCGGCTGGTTGACGGTGAGTTGATCGGTTAATGTTACTTGATGCTCTCTCGATTTTGCTTTAATTATATGTTTAAAACAATATGTTGTTCCTCCGCTCCAATTGGTCATATCTTCGTGTAATATATTGCTAGTACGTACTTTCAAAAATAATTATAATATTAAAACAATATTATTCTTTTTTTATTTTTATAGTAACTGTGGCATAAAACATTATTCTAGTCTCTTGAGGACCTGGAATTTAACTTATGTTGTTCAACATATAAACGTTTTTGAAATGTTTTAATAGTGTTTATCACTTTCAAAAATTTATTCTAACGCGCTTCATTCTTAATAATTTTTTTTGTAGAAATAACTTATTGAATACACCAATCTTATGTAGAGTATAAACTAATGATTTATAAATTTTTTTTACAATACTACGTAATTTATTCTGTAAATATTTACTTACTTGAATTAAGATTTTCACAAACGCTTAGGGAATGCGAATGTAATATTTCTCTGAGCTACCGATATTCATAAGAAAGAAACGGATATTCACAAGATATATTTAGCTTTCCATATATTAAAAAAGGAATAACAGTCGACGACTCCATATAATAACACCTATAGAATGATATTAGTGATTTTATGTAGTTCAAAGTACCAGAAATATGTTGATTTATACAGCTTATAGCTTTACATAATTGTTCCTTCATCATTTAATATATGAAAAAAATATTTTAATATTATTTTTTTCCAAGGTCTTCATCGTTTCTGACTTATGATAATGGATTCTATGACTACTCGAAAAAATGAATTATTTTCATTTTATATTGGTATTCAAGTAGTAAGACAAAACGTCAATTTTCGTCCTTCAATACAATAAATAAATATCAAAATTTATAATGAAATATAAAAGGGAAGTAAATATATCTGGAATACTTGTAACGCGTGAATATATTTTTTAAAACATTTTTTGCAAGCAATACGTGATTGTTTAACTTATATACTTAAAAGACATATTTCCCATTTGTTAGACCAGAACTGGCACCAGGTATTTTAATGTAATTTGATTTTATCTACCTGTAGGTTATTTTTATAAACGGCCATCTTTTGGTAGGTACATGTTCTTGATAAAGGGATATTCGCCTCGTGAGCAACTGACGTGATATTTCATAAAGCATCGTCGACGTACTCATAAATATCTACTACTGGCATAAAGCAATTAATACAAGATATGAATGTGTGAGGGTTATTAACATGGGGTAGTTCAGAGAATAAAAGCAAAATAATATTTAATATTTTTCTTGGTTATGCATAGTAGCAGATTTATGTAAAATTATGTAAAATAACTGTATTATTAAAATTATTTTGTTACAAAGTCAAAAAAGTGCATGCTATTTTTTAATAACTAAATCTAATCTTCATAAAAATGATTGTTTCATAACGTTTGCATATCTTTAATACTTATACTTTTATATTAACAATTTAAAATAATATTATTTTCTCGTTAGTATTAGTTTTAAGACATCTAACGTTTAAAGGAAATTTAATAAATATCACCGATTATTTTGATAAAAGCTCTTATGTTTCATGAAACAACTTTGACCGGGGGCCTCAACATGAAAGGTCAACATTGCATAGTTGACTGGAACAATCGCATACTCTCTTTTGTTTATGTTTCACCACGTTAGCTGGCAATTTTAAGAATATTAAGTTTATTTTATATTAATAGTTATAATTTTTTATGAATATGTGACATTCTGTATTATGTCAAAAAAGCAATAAATATACAATTTAAATTCAACCACAATTACATTGCGACCTGCATTGTAATGCATACATGTCTTTGAAAATGGATAGTATTATGGATAGTACTAATGAATGTAGGAACATTTTTTATTAGGCGTTAGGCATACAAATAAAAAAAATTATTTTTAAGTGAAGTTAACCTGGCTCGAGATTGTCTTCAAATTTTGTTGTCATATCGCAATTTTCATAGTTCCAATGTTAGTAGGTCACGTTGCGTACACAGAATGTACAAGATGCGCGTGTAACCTCTCTGGAAAACAAAATTACAACATCCAATGAACCCTTTTAGTCTCAGAACATGGTCTCTGTGGTAATAAAAGAAGTGCAACATTGTGCTTAAAACCTACTCCTCGATCTTCTTACTTTACCGCATTCTCGATAGGGCGGTTAGTGTCTTTCAATTGCACGTGACAAATACTTGTGTGAAATACATTTCGTTAAAAGTTTGCTTCTCATCTTGAAAAATTATTGACTTAAAAGAATATTTTCTATCTCTCTGTACAATATTGACTATTACATTCATTATCTGCATTTAATAATTATGATATTACATCGTTAATAATCGGAAAATAAATATGACATTTACTATTCTGTCAGTTAATGCAGTTGAATTTTTTTATTGTATTTATATTCTAAGTATTTTGTAATGTATGATAAATTTAGGGTTAGATTTATACTGTGCCTCCAAAATTTGTCAACTTGGTTATCTGATATTAACCTGAGGCATTGTTTAGTTACCATTTGATCGCTTACAGCGAAGAGCCGTTCGTATCGTTGGGCACCCAATTATCTGTGAAAGGCTAGACAATTTGGCGCTGCGTAGAGACGTTTCCTCGCTGTGCGTTCTCTACCGCTTATACCATGGGAAGTGTTCTGGAGAACTGTTTAATCTGGTGCCTGCGGCTGAATTCTCCAACCGCACAGTATGACACAAGGTAAAGTATCATCCCCATCATCTGGACACGTAGAACTCTACTCTACTGTGCGGTTCCGTAGGAACTTTTTTCCATGAACCACACTACTGTGGAATAGCCTACCTGCAGCAGTGTTTCCAGATCGATACGACATGGGTTCAAAAAACGCGTCTACGTCCACCTTAAAGGCCGGCACCGTTCTTGTAACACCTCTGTTGTTACACAGGGCCGTGGGCGTCGGTGATCACTTACCATTAGGTGACCCGACTGCTCGTTTGCCTTGTCCTTCCCATAAAAAAAATATATATATGTCATCGTTGGATCACTCTGTTGTCTCTTGTATTCCGTTTTTTTTGTTCCATTTATCTTTTGAGGTCCAAAAACAAAATATCGCAAGTTACTTAAATCTTGCGGTGCTTAGATAGAAAAAATATAACCAACGTGTTATAAATGATATAACCTCTTACTGACGTATTTGAAACTATTCAACCACTCTAGCCACTTAAGCTATTGGTTCGTACCAATATTCATATGTTTCCCAGAGGAAGGAGTCCCTAAATATTTTTCGTCGTAGCATTTCTTAACGCTTTAGTTTTGTAAAATTCGTAGCATTTTAAAAATTGTTAAATTTTGTACTTGAATATATTTTATTATATATTCAAGTACAAAATTTAACAATTATAGGTATAAATTGTTCGCAATAGCCCTGAGCTAATCCCCGTAACTCATTGGCTGCCAAATTCAATTTTACAAAATGTATTTGCCTCCATCAAATTCAATTCACTACTTTAATTAAAGGTTAAGTCTTGATAAGACGAGATTTGTCAAAGAAAAGACGTCTTAAGCATACTTGAAGTCATGCTTTATGAATGTATGTAGAATGTGTGCAGTATTTCAGCTTTACGACTAGGCAAAAGTTAAAAATGATCTCGTAAACGTTTGGTATACTCCTTGAAAATTATATAAGAAATATATTTTTAATTTTTTTGGATCATAAAGGCGGTCAAAAGAAACAATTACAGGAACACTTGCTTAAGAATGAAATGCAGTAATTAAAACGCAGAGGAAAATATAAAATTATATTTCTTACTAAGCTTCGCTACATTTGCGTAAGTTCTATTCAAAGACGATGTTCACCCTGTAAAGCTGCCTCATAACTACATACTATGGTATATGGCATATTTGCTTATACATTGATTCTCTACTCGATGAAACTACAAGCCTGAAGCGGTCGTGCAGATGTTACTGCGGGATGAATATATAAATCTCAGATTTGTGTCGTATTGATTAGGCATTGTTAACCAAAAAGTACAAAATTACAAATTCTTATTAACTTTTAAACTTTCAGTATTCAGAAGCAATTTTATTTTCTTTTCCTTGGGAAATGTATTAAGATGCGGTCAATGATAGAAAATAAAATTTTATTATTAATATTTAAATACCACTTTTATTTGTATAAATAATTATTCATAAGAAGTTACAGCACATCTAAAGACTTGCTGCAGTACAGTTGTCAAAAAATATTATTCATAACAGCATTTTAGAAGTAACCTCTTCCATATACTTGTGATGACCTATGAAACCGAAGATACTGCTATAAGTGACATAACGTCCAAAGGTGGCCGATTCATATTACAGCTGATTAGTAAGAGCATTTAATATGATTTACTTAAATGTTCAAGAGTGTCAATTTCTGTTTCGAAAACAATACTGTATTACTTTCCTTATTTTGTTAGATACTTGTTTACTATCTTAAGTAAATTATTAACAAGTTTAATAACAATTATGCAAGCTTACACAGCTTAAATGCGCTAGTGCAACTTAAAACGCGATCATTTCTAAGAAAAGTATACAGACGTAGGGGTGACCCGTTTTCTTTGAATGATGAATATCATAGAAAATGTTATTGGTTTAATAAATTGGCGTCAAAAGTTATTATTAGCATCATACTTGATGATTTAAAATTCATTCGTAAAAGTTCTGGGGCGTCACCTGAAATCCAGGCTTTTATTGAGATCAGGTGTTGGGGTCGTCAAGAGGCGTTAATTATAAAAATAGCCGTTTCCGTTACTTAAATTCATATAGATAATACTTGTGTTCTTTTTGCCGTTTTACGTTTTTAAAAACGTAAGTAGGCTTATGAGATAAATAAAATAAACACTCGCGCTTTGTGTAGCGCAATGATGTAAATTAACGCGGTACATGTAAAGCCATAACAAAGAATATAATTTTTAGTACGTTATATTATTCATAGTAACATTAATTCGGTATGTTTACACCATATAATCTATGGATAAAATATACCATTTTATTATTCTTCTTATTTTATTGACACCAAGTCGACCGGGTTCAACAATGTGAAAGATGGATAAAGCATCAAGACATAAAAAATACTAATTATAGAAGGTTTATAACTTAATATTTTTTAAAGGTTTATGACTAAAGGAGCGTTTCTGAATATATACTTTTATTGAACATTCTATAACCTTATCGAGTATTTTAAGTAATTGATAATTCAAGCCTACTGTAAGATTTTTTATGAATAAGGCCGATAAAATATAAATATCTTGTTACAAGCAAATAATGAATTAGGACAGGTGTGTAGAACGATCAAAAGGTTCTTGATAATAATCGTTCAAATATCGTTATAACGACAAAGATACGCGTAGCCTGTTAATCCCGGGCGTACTGCGTACAACGCATAGATTCGAGTATGTATATCATATAATATTTAATAAAAGAATAAAAAGCTGTCTTATTGCCTTACTTTAAAAAAAATCACAATTGAAACCTTTGAAAGACTTCTCTTGTGCTTCTAATTTGCTTTCACCGTCTTTGTCACAAATCATTTGTTTCTTCTTAGACTTACTGCTTTTAGGATTTTGAATTCTCGGTATTAAGACACGCGGCAGCGTATCCAGCCAAGTTTTAAGAAATAAAATAAGAAAGAGACCTTAAACACGCTGCGGTATTTTTTAACAAACCGTTAAGAGCTACTAAAAATTATTTTCAACTTCTTTAAGTTGCCATAAACGGCATAGTATAAGCTAACGTTTAAACCATATTTATATTTTGGCCACTCATCAAAACATGAAAGAAATTTATTTGTACCCAGGGAATAGAATATTATGCATATATAACGAAAAAAAATTAAATCTGAAATTTATTGAAATTTCAATTGTGTAGTAATAATGTCATGTGTTAAAGTTACGTAACAGTTATGTGTATATATATAGTATTTACAGTATTATAGACATGGCACGTGGTGTGCAGGACCATGAGACGGAAACAACACGATTGTCGAAGAAGGTTGAGGCTTACTGAAGTTTAATTACATCCCAAGTGTATACAAAACTTTACACCCATCGAGATCTATCTCGATTATTATGTCGGTGAAGTCAAAAACGATAGATTTTTCAATATTCAACTTTGCTATGATTTTACATTTATGTATTCACGCAGATTGTGTGTAAACGTGTATCTTCGTTTACACAATTTGCATTTACAATGAATTTGTGTATATATATATATATATATATATATATATATATATATATATATATATATATATATATATATATATATATATATATATATATATATATATATATATATATATATATATATATATATATATATATATATATATATATATATATATATATATATATATATATATATATATATATATATATATATATATATATATATATATATATATATATATATATATATATATATATATATATATATATATATATACACATGACTACTTGATATTTATATATATATATATATATATATATATATATATATATATATATATATATATATATATATATATATATTTAGATAGATTTTTCAATATTCAACTTTGCTATGATTTTACATTTATGTATTCACGCAGATTGTGTGTAAACGTGTATCTTCGTTTACACAATTTGCGTTTACAATGAATTTGTATATATATATATATATATATATATATATATATATATATATATATATATATATATATATATATATATATATATATATATATATATATATATATATATATATATATATATATATATATATATATATATATATATATATATATATATATATATATATATATATATATATATATATATATATATATATATATATTTATTTATTTAGATAGATTTTTCAATATTCAACTTTGCTATGATTTTACATTTATGTATTCACGCAGATTGTGTGTAAACGTGTATCTTCGTTTACACAATTTGCGTTTACAATGAATTTGTATATATATATATATATATATATATATATATATATATATATATATATATATATATATATATATATATATATATATATATATATATATATATATATATATATATATATATATATATATATATATATATATATATTTAGATAGATTTTTCAATATTCAACTTTGCTATGATTTTACATTTATGTATTCACGCAGATTGTGTGTAAACGTGTATCTTCGTTTACACAATTTGCATTTACAATGAATTTGTGTATATATATATATATATATATATATATATATATATATATATATATATATATATATATATATATATATAGTATATATATATATATATATATATATATATATATATATATATACATGACTACTTGATATTTATATATATATATATATATATATATATATATATATATATATATATATATATATATATATATATATATATATATATATATATATATATATATATATATATATATATATATATATTTAGATAGATTTTTCAATATTCAACTTTGCTATGATTTTACATTTATGTATTCACGCAGATTGTGTGTAAACGTGTATCTTCGTTTACACAATTTGCGTTTACAATGAATTTGTGTATATATATATATATATATATATATATATATATATATATATATATATATATATATATATATATATATATATATATATATATATATATATATATATATATATATATATATATATATATATATATATATTTAGATAGATTTTTCAATATTCAACTTTGCTATGATTTTACATTTATGTATTCACGCAGATTGTGTGTAAACGTGTATCTTCGTTTACACAATTTGCGTTTACAATGAATTTGTGTATATATATATATATATATATATATATAGATATTAGTATTATTTTACCAATTATGTGGTTTTAATGAGATACGTCCTGATTTTGCACATGTTCCTCCGTACAGGTAAATACGGCTGTTATGGTGTAAGCATAGTATATGTGTAGTCTTTAAGTTTTTTTTTTTTTTTTTTTTTTTTGGTATCGGGTTGGAAAATCCTCATGGAGTCCCTCCATCCTTGGGGAAAGACGAAGGGGACTGTCAGACTCTTACTGACTAAAAACCAACTCGTATTTCTCATGTACCCATATGCGGAGGGGCGGGTATCGCCGAAGCATTCGTCGCCATCCCCCCGCGGGTATTGGCCCGCCAGATGGTCAGGCAGGCCCCGTCACCCACTGCAGCAGTCCCCCGGCTGCAGGACTTCACTATCAGGTGCGCGGAAAACACGACACCACCATCTCGAGGCCTGCCGCTGATCGGACGACAAGACGCCCCAAGTCTGCCGTCCACAGGCCGCGTCCTACGGTGGCCGAAAGTCGGCCACCCTACGACGCCCAGTGCGTCTGACGCGGGAGGGTCGAGAAGAGGTAGCCCCTCTCTCCCTTTCTGCTGCCTCCTTTGCGAGCATTACGGCTTCACAAAAGGTAGCGACAGTACTCCACCCTGACTCACTTCCAACCATAGTAGACACCACAGCCGGAAGCGAGAGGCTTCCCGCAGCTTTTACGGCCGCGACTAAATCACGGCGCTGCTCGGCCCAAGCTGGGCACTCTGCCAACGTATGTAGCGCCGTATCGTCACGGCAATCACCACAATGGTGGCATTGGGTCGTCGGCTCCCGACCTATGCGACACAAGTACCTCCCAAAACATCCGTGTCCGGTAAGCACCTGTGTCAGCCGGAAGCTGAGAGCGCCGTGGCTCCTATTGAGCCACTCGTCTAAAATGGGCCTTACCGCCGCTATAGCGGCATGACCCACCGTGGCTTGCGCCAAGCGCATCTTCCACTCTGCCACTAGGACTTGGCGGAGCTCTGCCCTGCGTGCCTCAACCTGTTGAAGCACAAGGCGCTGACCCCGCTCGACCGCCTCCGCCCGCCACCAATAGAGCGACGCGAGAAGCTTTGCTTCGAGGTCCCAGGGTGGGGATCCGGCTAGAAGGCTCGCTGCCTCAAAGGAGATTGTACGATATCCCCTTATAACCCTGACAGACATCACGCGCTGCGGCCTTCGCAGAGCGGCGATGTTGCGGGATGTGTAGTCTTTAAGTTTTATATCTCCATGCAGGTAGGTAAAAATACTAATAATATTTCAAATGCCATTCTATTTTATTCTATTATTTTCGAAAATATTGTTATTTTCGCAATTAACTGATTTATCTGATTTGATTTGTCTATTGATGAACTAATATAAAAAAGTTTACAAAGAAACACATAATAATACAACTATGATACTATCAATGTAATTTTTAGAAGATGGTGTGCTAAGCACAGACGTTTACTGTAAACCAGAAAAATCCTTGTTCCAAGTTAATTATTTATTCGTTACGAAACTTTAAAACAGGTAAAGAAATATTATATATAAATTGTTAATAATCATAAATTATCATGTAAAATCAACAATCAAACCCACCATCATAAATTTCTACATATAATAAAAACAACCTTTTATAATGAACTCATTATAAGTGCACAGTTAACATATTAGAACAGGAATGGAACAGTTTATTAAATGAAAGCGTCTAACTGGACGCAACCATGGGCGGATCGCTAGCATATTACAACAAAAGCTAAATAAATTAAAATCTCTCATCGTGGATTTATTTATGTTTATAGTGTAGATAATCATAACACCACTAGATAGTGCGCCTCTGGGCCATCGTGGCGCAGAGGTGATTCTGCTTAGAAGGACAGGGAACTCTGCCAACTAGGCAAGCGCGGCGTTAAGTTCCACCACTCAATAAGCAATGCCACTAACGGAGTGTCTTAACACTAGGTTCCCACGGTTCCTAAGGTTCCCTGGCTGCTCTACTTTGACCGCGGTAAAGCGAGAAGCTCAAAAAATTTCCTCAAATAATTATATTCCTATATAATGATATAATATGACTTATGACAACTATCTGTAACATCCATTAAAGAAAAATAAAACAAAATATCCGTAGCACAACTTTATTGTTACTTTGTACAACACATTGATAGATGTATTTAGCGTAGCTTATTTATTTATTTACAATAATTATAGATTTGTTTTAACTTTGGCAACAATTTTGAGCATTAAATATAATTATAATTTATATTTAAATAATACATGTGTTTATAGTTCATAATCTAAAGAATACATGTAACATTTACCTACTATAAGACTGTATATATATATATATATATATATATATATATATATATATATATATATATATATATATATATATATATATATATATATATATATATATATATATATATATATATATATATATATATATATATATATATATATATATATATATATATATATATATATATATATATATATATATATATATATACATATACATATATATATATATACAGGGCTGTTAAATAAATGCGCCCGAACTTGGAAAATTCTTCAAGTATGTAGAGAAATATTAAGCTATGTGATTTAATAAAAACATATAAACTAGAGTTGTATAACGAATAGGCATAACTTTTATTGTAAATTCGAATCATATACCTGTATCATATAATTGTTGCAATTAACAATTGAAATGTTAACTATTGCTGTAACATATATACATCTTCTACACTACTATTGGTTTTATAACATTCAAAATCGCATTTAATAACTTTTAGAATTGACATGCACTTAATTTATCATTTCTACTACAAAATTTGCACCATTATGAACTTCGCCAGAAAACATCAAGCACAATCTTGTATAAAGTTCGCCCGGCATTAAAATATTTTTAATAAGTTGACATTGGCGACACTATTTAATGTTTTTTACTAAACATATACCAAGCGGTATATTTTTCAGAAAGTTTGTGCAAGCTACATCAACTGGTTAGAGTTACTCAATTATATTTTATAATATATTTATTTAAAACATAGCTGTACCCGATAATAACATAACTTAGATACATAAAAAATGTTTATTTTTTAACCAGGTAAAGCTCTAAGCAAATTTGAATATGAGAAGACGTTTTAAGAAAATAATTTATTTATAATGTCAGGCATTTCACAAGTTGTAAAATATATGACACATACTTAAAGAAAACATATAAAAATTTGAACGCAGCGGGACTCGAACCCGCGCCCTCCTGCGAACCGTGCAGGCGCTCTCACCACTGAGCTCAGTGGTGAGAGCGCCTGCACGGTTCGCAGGAGGGCGCGGGTTCGAGTCCCGCTGCGTTCAAATTTTTATATGTTTTCTTTAAGTATTTTTTCTATCCTCAGTGTGGATTAACACTTTAAAAACTATCAAAAATATATGACACATTTTCTTTGGCGCTTACAATATCCTATTTGTCGAATAACTATTTAAATGAATAAATAAACCTCAAACTAAACCCTAAAATAAACGAAATTTACATAATACCCTAGACCTCAAAGACTTCAAAGAAACTTGTGTTTCTATTATATAAAAACGAAAAAATTGAATTACATTACAAGTCGAGTGTAGTTTATAAACTGTACGTTCTTAATAAACGTACTTGCTTTGTGGAACGTAAAGAAGAGCATTCTAATCTCTACTAGTCCCTAGCTCTCTTTAAAAATAGCAACTAAAAAAGGTATTTCGTTGGCCTTGAATTCAGACTCTAATTTTGCTTGATTAAAACAGCTTTAAGTAGGAGGCTTTAAGGGTGTATTTCCAACGTGAAGATTGTTGAGCTGCGGGAGGAGGATAGCTGCTGTGGATATGGTGGTGACCAAAACAAACACTGCTAGCAGAGCTCGGTCTGCTACGACAGCCACCTATGTGAAAGAAATTATATATTTTAGTATATATATTATTATGATATAATGTATTCTGAGGTTTTTTTTTAAGTTTTTCTTTCGAATAACATTCATGCGCTTATAGTCAGGTGCACGTCAATCTAAATGGAATTATATTGATATACGACATGTTTTTAAAAGAAAAATACTAAATAATATTGTACAATTCACAACGTATACGCGTCATGTCTAAAATATTGATGGCTTTTACGCTTTAGGGCTGTCACAATAAAGTACATTAGCCTCATGTAAACATAAAAGAATATTAAGAATTGCAGCTTTAGAAAGAAGCTTTTAAATGTTAATACTATCTCTAATATTTGCTTTAACTTAACTTTTATATCATTAATACTTTTGAAGAAATTATTATTCCATTGAAGTTTAAATAAAATAAGATTTCTTCTGATGTTAGAAGTAACAATTGCGACAGAATTATTTTTCTAAAAACAGATGTTCGATAATATCGAAAGCTTTACTTTGCATGACATTTAATCCTCCACGCATTGTATATTTAAAAGGTGTACATAATTGCCTGCGTATGTTGTATACGCATACTTTCATACATATATGTAATTCTAACATTAACTTAGTATTTTATTTGTTTTAATGTCGTAATAAACGAAAAGCCTGTGTTTCATATATACTTTCAATATAAGACAAATGACGTGGCAAATAAAAGATTAAGATTATTAATGTCTCGTTTTTTTTTAAATAGTTGGACATAAATACCTATCCTAGTTTCTAAATTATTTAATATTCTGCTATCCTAGTTTCTAAATTATTTAATCATATTACCGAGCCACAATCAGTGATTTACGCTACGTTTTTTATACTATACCGTGTTAACGGTATATATTCTAATTAGTTGTGACTTATAAGTTATATATTTTTTTGCTTGACAAATAATTTGATCCTTCATAATATTTAATATAATAAGAACATTATGTTTTTTTTCTTTACAGTTTATGTTTTTATTTTTATACCTTAACGCACCGTTGTTATCGCCACTTTTTCGTAGACCAAATATAGGAGATTGTTTAAAATAAATGTTTAATTTGTTTAATTTTATATAATAAGAAATTAAATTAAGCTATACACGACTTGTGTTATAATAATATTTTTATTTGAACCGTTAAACATTCACAACCGTTGAAAAGTCGTAACGTTGTGTAAACATAGTACCAAATTTTGTCAACCATAGATCAACATTTTAAATAGAAACCTAATCGATTTATTTCCAGAACTAAAGGGATCTTTAGAGTCAAGATAGCGTATTTTATACAGTACCTGTTTCCATTCCAAGTTAGCACGATCTAATCGTTCACTGGCCGCGACGCGCTGCTCGTGGCGAGCTGCAGCGTCGCGCAACGTGCAACCACAGCATGTACAACGCGCGCACGCACTTGTGCATACCGTAACTGCTTCACCTACTGCACTCCCCAAGCTCCCCACAAGTTGTGTAGGACGATCTGTTTTGTAGATATTATGTTATACTTAGCTTTAAGATTCTTTCTATTTAGCTCATAGGCACAAATAACACAGATATTTTAAAAAACACCGTTAATTCCGAACCTAAGGCCAGTTTTACGAAACTAGGAAACGTGAAAAAAAATTGTAAATTTTGTACAAGTCGAAATTGTAACCATCGTAATATCACTCTATATAGTCAGTATATAAAGTGTTATTCTATTTACTTAATATTTCACTTTGCTAGTGAAAACATACTTTAATGTTTGACAGCATAATATAATAGTATCAGACTGGAGCATCTATCAAAAGGAAACTTCTACGATATCACAGAGAATATGGTGCACATGATGTACATTTAATTTAAATGATTTAAAAATATGCTTTTTCTAGTGGCACAAATTTTATTTCAAGATCAAAAGAGGGTAATTGAGGTCGTTGTATTGTAATGGGAAAAATTTCTGATGATTATATTTCCATTTAGAAGTGGATTATATTTAAATCATTTCCATTTTTTCATCACATCATTACGTAAAGAGTTTAAAATGTGCGGCAATTAAGAACCAGTCTCCCTCCCCCCATTTATGTGCTCCCTCGGACGACACTGCTACGGTATACTCCTATTTTTGTATGTTGACTTGCATATCGACGCGGGCTCTTCGCAGGATGTCGTGTTATCACTTTCATTTTATTTTATTCGATTTTCATTAACTCTTTGGCTCAGGACATTATAACACATAAAAATTAGCAAAGGTGATGGTGAAATGATATATAGATTCACCAAACAGATTTTATAAGCAATATATCCAGAGATATTGACAATATTAATTTCAATCCACACACTATTCGTATCTGGATTAAGTAAATAAAACTAAAGTAGACATGTTAGGTACCGCTGAGAAATTATTTAAAGCACACTCACCTTTCTCACAAAACATATGATAATATTACATGATAATATTGGTTTAGAGTTCAGTACAAATGTAATGAATTTGAAAAGTTTATTACTGCGAATAAATATGAAATTTTCTTTAACTCTCACAACAGTAAATTCAAGAATTGTTACGTATTTTAGATTTCGGTATTAGAATTTTAATACCTTTTGCACTCAATTTTTTACTGAAAAAATTATTATTGAAAATCTATCATTGCATATATTTGTTAACCAGGTATCAATCAAAATAAGAAACTATAAAAACTATAAATAATAGAAACACTAGGTTCCCACAATAAAGCGTGAAGCTAAAAAAGAAAAAAAAAACATAGAAGTTATTCTCTATTAACTTTATTTAAAATTGAAGATATACCCAAAGTCAGTCAAATGTACTTAATACAACTTCAAATATAAAGAAAGAGACAAGGGGTTCCAGCAAAGTTTCGAACATTATTATATTAAGTTATTATAAAGGCTCGCGTGTCTCGTAAACTGTTAAAATAAGATATTGTTCGAAATTTCAATATTACAAACTTATATTATAAACGGTTGTACAAATTGGAAGCTTTATATTAATCGTATTTATAATTATTTTTAAAAAAATCTGAAATGTTTTTTATTGGTTTGTAAATAATATTTTATTAGTTAGGTAAACAATAAAAAAGAGTATTAGCTAGTAACTGACTGAGTGCCACAAATTTTCGGGATTTTAATTTTCGGAAGTTATTTTTAGTTTAAATACTAAATTATTACATTTAGACGTTTAGAACACTAAAATGGTCTATAACAAACTGAATTCCCTTAACATACTCACTATGGTGGTTATGATTGTGTCGTGTAAAACGCGGTGAAGCAGGAGAAGCGGGTCCATCACATTGCACCTCAGCCTTGAGCCGTGAGCCCGTCCGAGGGTTTACTTGCACGCCAGTGCTCACTGGTACTGTGTTTGTGTCACCCTAATGTAAAATATTATGTATTTGATATTATACAACATATAAGATATATATAACTGTTGTATTATTATCTTAAATTCTGGAAGTAATATATCTGATTTGTAAGATGTTTCATCACTCTTCCTCGTGCAGTTTAAACGTATCGACCTCTTATATTTCAGTACCCACTGAAAGTTTTTAAATCTTAGCGCTCCGCCTAACCGCATCTAAGAGCTGGCTTTTATAAGTATTTCCTAGAATTTCTTATTTTGGTTTCCATCCCTTACTATAATGAAAACTTAATAACTCACCAATATTAAATTTTCTTTCAACATTAATTCTTAAAATATTGTATTTTAATTTTATTAATATGTTTTATACATAGAAAGCGATAGAGATATTTCGTGTAGAAAACTTTTTTTTTTTTCATATTAAAAATAAGAGAGAAATTATTTTATGATTTATGATTAAAATAAATGTACAGATATACAACTAATTTTCATTGAAAGTCTAAACAGTGAAGGAAAAAGAGTGTATTTTCTAAAGATAAAATAATACAAATAACAAATGTAAAATCACTTTAGTAAGGCTTAACTTAATAACTAACTTAGCTTTCGGAAACCGTTTTTCAAAGCAATTTCTTATCTAACTTAAATAACTTATAAATGTATGTAGCAAATTTTATAACTAGGTTATAGATTACCTAATCAATATAAAAAAGTTTCAAAGTGAATATATAATTTTTCAAGCGACAAATTTAACTTGGGTAACTCATTTCCATATTATAAATTCTCGCCACAAAATAGCTGGGTGGTTTCATTTAATTATGTCAATCTTTAATAATTAAATAATTTAATAACAGTAAGTACAATACAAGTATTTTTGTTTATTTTTATGTATTACAATCTAGTTAAATTTACGTGTTTGTTTCGAAATAAAAAAAATAAGATAAACTTTTACTTTTTTTAATTTTTAACGTAAGACCAAGTGTACGACATCTAGATCTTCGTGAGTTATTAATATAACTACTTAATTGATATAGTTTTATAGGTTGTCCAATAAAATAAAGTGTGGAGCTAAACTCCACCATTCAACATGTGATGTCAGGCAAAAAGAGAAAAACGGAGTGTTTTGACTCTTACTTCATTCCGCCTAACCGTTATTTAACCGTTATTTAACGTTATTCCGTTAGATACTAAATAGAGCCTAAAGCAGTATTGATATCAATAAACGGTTGAACGCAAAAATTGAGTAGTGATTACGCTGAGATTGTTTAGACAAATATTCCTGTCGCCAAACGTCGCTTGGGTCGAAAATTAAGTCCCTCGTGACCTCTAATACAAATTTACCATTTCCAAGACGGCCAAAACTTTATTGATCGAATCATTCGCTTCGGAATTTGGCTCATAACTAGTGTCGCTACGCGTCCCGATTTACAAGGGACGTCTCACGTCACAGTTCTCGTCACGTTAATCTCTGCACATGACAGCAAAAATTTCCGTTCTACGCGTGCGTACAAAGTAGTACTACTATTATAGTACTTACAGCAAATATTATAATTTTAGGACGAATACAAAATTCTTGTGTAAAATTATAAAAATAAAACTTTCCATCCATCAATCTAACTATTGCTTCTTTAAAAAACTATGAGTATTTTGTAACTATTATTATTCTTTTTACATTAGCATTATATAAACAGAACTACTTACATCAGTAGCCTAAAGTACTTCAAGGGATCACTACACCAAAACGCTCGTAAAAAGTGATTAAAATAAGGTTACTAACTGCTAAATGGAATAAATTGAATGAACTTTGCCACCTTTTACGCAATCTACGTGACCAAATATACTTCGTGACTAAAATTTATTATTGTATATAAATAAAAATATAGAGATTCATAATAAAATGTCGTTCATCTTTCTATTACTAAAAGCGACCTTAATGTTCTCTTTGAACAAGGAAGCAATAATATATTAGTATATTTAAAAAAATAGGTTTATTTATGAAAATCGTTTATTGTATATTTTGTTTATTGATTTTAGTTCTAATCTAAGTAACCTTCTCCCAACAAACTTTTGTGACGCTAAGTAATTAAGGGAACATTAGTAGAACAAATATCAACACGCAAACACGTGAGCAACGGACTAAGTGGCTATCTATCTCTTGTGTTTAGAAACATGTGAGAGCGCGTGAGAAGTTTCTATCTGGAATAAATAAGCGCTTTGAAACGCTAACTGAACGACATATTATATGTATGTGTATATTTACCTACCTATATGTAGGTATGTATATAATTTTTATAAAAAAAATACCTTATAAAATATTTTAAATTTTTATTTTTCAATGTTCTAATTGAACCCTACAAAATAAATAGATGAACAAAATGAGCATATACCTAATATAAATAGCCCCGGACAGTTTTAAATAAGCCTTTATTCAAATTCACCCGTGTACATTTCCTGTAACGAATATACATATATGTATCATATTCTATTAAAAGTATAAATATTAAATTATTATACCTTTTGGGTGTCCGTATCAAAATTGATGAAGAGCATTCTTGCAAGACGTTGCAGAACAAGTTCTCGCACCATCGCCGGTACCGGCTGCCCTCTGACTCCTCTACGAACAAAATAAAAGACGATATTAGTGTGCAACACACAATTTCATACATATCTACAATACTTGGTAATAATACTCAGGCATTACTATAAAAGCAGACTGTTTTAAAATAGCCTATATGTTACATCGAGTTTGCCATAGTCTAAAAAGTCATGAAATTATGTAAATCCAGACATCGCTTTGCATTGCTTGTAGGCAACGGCACTTGTTGGAAGGGAAGTACTCAGGAACATTGTTATTAAGTGATATTATTTAATGTAATTGCGTGTATCACTGTCCTAATTATTTAAAACCTTGTGTCTTTATTGGGTTTAAAAAAATTAACCACTTCCAATTCTAAACAATTTATATTTACTTGTTACCTATAATACACTCATAAAATATATATTTAAGTTTCAATCAAAACGTTATATAAGTTGTATCACAATTATCAAGATATACGTTGGTACTTATCTTCTTCGTGTAAAATAAAATACCTATATATTATTAATAAAACGAATCAAAGCTTGGCACCAAAAGAAATATCCACTTGCCAATATCATGACCAAATTGTTCTCATCTATATACTTTATACGGATATGACATAATTATTCAGACACGTGATAATTCAATCAGTTATGGACAAACGATCAGTGAATTGATCATAAGATTCAATTCAGTGGCTAAAATTAAGTCTATGTTACGTTTCATTAACTTTATACAGTATTTATACTATATATTATATGTATATACTTAATGAGTACGTTTTGAACTTTAATAAGAGGTTTTGTTTGGGAACAAGATACGTTATTTATATTTAAAAATGCTTCATTCTCAATAATTGATATGAACACATTTTAATAAAAAAAATTATATATTACATAGACAGTATTTTTTTTTAAATAATCACTATCTGCCAGTTATTAAGCGATAAGGAAACAACGTAAATGACATTGAGAGACAGTTATATTCTTATATTTAAAATTAAGTTACAAAGTTTATATTTGAACTTAAAATAAAGTCTAAAGCTTTTAAAATAATTTATACAATTTGCAATTTCAAACTTGCCTGTACGATATATTGAGAGTTACCACCGAGAGTGACGCCGAGAATGACACTAAACACGTACTTACTCCATAGTAGAGACCTGAAATAGACAATGTATTTGAAGTTCAAATAAAATCAACGGAATATTCAATTCTCATTTCAAGAATTTATTGAAAAGTATATTTCAAAACAGTTTGTTTCTATGTTTAACAAGCAGAACATCATTATATGGAAATCTTCTTATGAAATATAACAGAAGACTTCTTCATTATTTCTATAGAAAACAAATCGTTTATAATTAAACATAAGAATCCAAAACACTATATTGTAAACATAAATGGTATATTATTATGTGTGCAAATTTAATGAAGTATTATATTTTCTTTCTTTCAAACTTTAACCCAATCTTAGCAGGGTAGCCTGAGAGAGCCGCAGGAACTGTGGAAACCTAGTGTTAAGATACTCCGTTCCCCGTTTTCCGACACCTTTCAAGAGTTGAGTGGTGGAACTCAACGCTGCGCCCGCCTAGTTTCTAGAGCGAAAATGGAAATGCAATAATCCATTTCTACGATTGGGAATCGAATCCACAAACTATCGCATTTACAGACAGACTCTGCGCCTCTGCAATTATTATTTCAAATTTAATAGTAAAACTTACTAATTAGCGGCGTTTTCTCAGTAGGTGGGAGGGTATCCCTAATAGTCATTAGGAATACTGTCATGGACAGTAGAGCACTTATTCCCAAAGTGACTTTTTCTCCAGACTCTGACGGCACATAAAATACCAGAAGCGCTAGGAAAAAATAAATCGTTATCACTTTAAATGAAAAACTTTGATATAGATGATTATATAAGGTTTATAAATCTTTCGACTTGTTTTAGTATCTTTAGCGTAGAAAAGCTAGGTCTATATTATACGAACATAGAAAATAGACAATTACATTATTTTGTTAATTATTATTTTTTAATCAGCTTCATATTTTGTGCCACATGTGGCAGGGACAGCAATAAGAAAGAAACTAGTTTCAAGCAACTTCACTCTTAACTTTCCTTCCAAATCTATGGCGCGATCCATTAATCACATGACTCTTTTTTTGGCTTTTTTGCCTCCTCTTGGTGATACATGGTGAGGTTGAGGATTGTAGCCTCCTCGATCCCCCGTATATTTTTAGTACTAACCAAGAATGCATGACTAATGGGCAATGAACATTACATTATGCGCGTTTTTTTACAATACAATTGAGAGATAGAGAATTAAGCTTATAATTCTCAGTAATGTATATAAATGTAAATAATAAAAGCAATATTTTGTCAAATCTTAAATCGTTTAGTTAATTTGTAGAACAAAAACTAAACTGTTGTCCGTAATTAAAAGCATCCTCTACAAACTCATCTGAAGTAAATCGTTGGAAATATCGCCGAGAAATGAATTCAATTTCAAATCGATTTGCTTTATTAGGTGCTATTGAGTTTATAACAAAATAAATATTTATGCTCGCCTTAGCCTATTGAGAAATTTTATGATAGCAATATTTTACATTTGATTTTGTTATTAAAAGATTAGTTGCAGTATACGAAATAATTATAACGACTTATGTTTATTATCGAAAGAAAAGGACGCAGTGGTAATATACTGATTGAAGGGGCGGATGGTTGGGTTTAAGCACTCGAGGGTGTGAATTTGTTTTATAACACGCATCTGGCAAAGTAAGATAAAGAGTTGAGATTTTTAAAAATTATATAATGTTTCAACCTCTGATAAAAGTGGAGAATGAGTGTTTTGACACTAAGTTCCTAGGAAATACAAAGCTCCACAGAGAAAAATTGTTACAAAGTACTAAGTTAATATTTATTTAATTTTATATATGTTTGGTCGGCCTATCTGTCCAGACAATTTTTTCAAAATTATGTCAATGATAAGTTAAATAACAACAAAAATTTAATTTATAGGTTAATGCTATCAAAAGGTTTATAAGGCTTCGTTTTTGCGGAATATATATGAATTACACCTCGCAGTCAATAAATGGTTCTTCCCGTTGACCTATAGTTATGAGATTTGGCAGTAAGTTAAAAGTAAAAGGCAAAGGTAAAATATAAAATCAATGGTATATCACGAAAATATATTTTACAAGTATTTATATTTATGCAATTTATTTAATAAATAAGTGCATTTTAAGTTTGTCAACCCATTATTAGATATATTTTTGTTGTTAATAATAGTCGGAATCCTCAGTGAACGAGTAACACTCGCACTTTAGCAATATTTTTATATTGGTTTCACTACAGTGATTAAAAAATCATTCGAAATCTTACTTTTGTTACTCTTTTCATAAATGAAACAAGAAACAATACATGAAATTAATTTTGCATTGCCTATTACGATTGCAGATTACCTCTGTAAAATTACACTTTTATACACTTTTATTGGTATAAAAATAATTAATATCTTTTAAAAGGTCCATTTACTCATGAAGCGAGTGTTTGACGATAAACTCGTAGAATATATCTATCTACGAGTCAACTCTAGAATATATAGTTTTTATTTCTCCATTGTGGTAAGACAAAGTACTACGTTGAGATCTGCCACTAAATGGCAATGCGTGAATTAAAATATCTTTCATATCTAATATAACCTTAATCCAAAAACAAAAATTTAAAGTTTAAATTCTTAGCTACTTCTTCACGTGAAAATAAAATCTTAACTAAAAAATTTTATATTGTTAGAGAGGTTTTAAACGGAAATAGAAAAAACAAAATGACACATTAATTAGGAAATAAATATGAGAAACTTAATATATATATATATATTTTTTTATATATATATATATATATATATATATATATATATATATATATATATATATATATATATATATATATATATATATATATATATATATATATATATATATATATATATATATATATATATATATATATATATATATATATATATATATATATATATATATATTTTTTTATCTTCACGCTTTATCCCGCACATGGCAGGGTAGGCAGAGGGAACTGCAGGGTCCTTGGGAACCTGGTGTTAAGACACTCCGTTGCTTAGTCCCTGCATTCTCCATCCCCGCTTTCCGCCTTTTTTGAGGCATTGCGTGTTGAGTGGCGGAACTCAACGCCGCGCTTTGCCTAAACCTTAATATATGATAAGACAAATTATGTGTTCGTAGTCATTTTCTTTATTTATTTTCCAATAACTTGCTGATCTCTGGAGAAATTAGTTAACATTAAAAATATATTCAATATTCAAGGCATTTTGTTCATATTTTCTATACGTTATATCTGTGATCAATGACCCCGGTCGTTTAAAATATGACATGTATCATACACAATTATTTCTATTTCAATTTCATTCCTGTAATAAAATTGTAGTAAACAATAATATGCTATCTGTTACATTTACACTTATTCACAAAATGTTCTCAAACGGCTGCATTGCGAGCGTATAGTATGTCCGTTATTACTTCATCAACCTGTCCAGTACCAAGACAAAGGATAAATTTCTATATATACTGGCTGGGTTGTTAAACGAATTTTATTTTATTTTATGTAATTTGTGACTGAAATATGTGTAAAGACAAGCATTTCGAATATGAGATGACAAATTGCGCAAAAGTGGACTAGTATAGCAAGTGTGGCTAAAAAATATTTTTCTTATCTGTAATTTTAATGTATTACATACATATATTTTACTATAAATTTTATTTTACTTGTTTACTTTTAAAAATTTTGAGGTAATCATTATAATATGTAACTTTTATTAACGTTAGTTTTTGCAATTAATAATTAACTAAAATTAAAGCAAAGCGGTATGTATTCAAGTGAATAAAAAAATCTATAAGATTCTAATAATTTTTAATTCTAAACATTTAAACATTTAATTCTAAACATTCAGTATTTTTAAGGAAAGATTTACAGTGCCACAAATTTTAAATGATGTTGACCGATTTCGTATGATGATGACGGACTTTCGATATTTAGATTTCTCTGTTTTTTCAAAACTCTTCAAATCGCTTTTTAGTATTCGTTATGTACTCTATAGAATTTAAATATGATGATTTTGTAGGCCACACCATAGCCAATGTTGCGACCTACTTTATGTTCTGAATGACAACACGAGCTACGGATCTACCCTTAACTACTTGTTGCGTTGTCTTTACATAATTTTGTAACTCATTTTATTATATCTATATACAGAAAACACTACAAAAAATATTGTTGATCATACAATGGTATAATTATATTATTAAAAAAGTTACTTACCAATTCCGTTAATAAGAAGACATGGTAGAATTAAATTAAATACATAGAACATGGGGCGACGTCTCAGTTTGATAATATATGTTATATCAGGATAGGGCTCCACGCAACATGAATAGTACTGATTGTGCTTAATCGCTTCGAAGCTTACAAGATCGAATTCACCATTGGTCTGGTAATTTGTAGTGTCACCTTCGTCAAACTGTTTCTTTAGATCCAGCTGTTGGAAATACATTATAAATATATATATATATATATATATATATATATATATATATATATATATATATATATATATATATATATATATATATATATATATATATATATATATATATATATATATATATATATATATATATATATATATATATATATATATATATATATATATATATATATATATATATATATATATATATGTGTGTATATATATAAAATATTTCATAATAAATACATTATTCCTTTTAAAACGTAAGTAAATAAATTGCCTCATTCACTCCTACATACGATTTAAAAAACGATTTTTATTATGGTAGATGTTTTTTTCCTATTAAGCTACTCATAAAGCATTTTCCAATGTTTGTGCAGAGCTTTTTTATACGAATAAAGTTTTTTTTATTACTTTTTGATTAGCTTTTTCACTTCGCTCAAGGTTTTAAACGTATAAAAGTTGCAATTTATAAATGTTTAAAACATGAACTGCTACAACATTTTAAAATTAAATATGAAAACCATTAAGGCCAATGTGACGCTGTGGGACAGAGCTTTACAGTCAGATATTACCTAGTGTTAAATCACTTAATGAGTATGACTTGACCACTTTTATTTCTCCTCAACACTTGTTACTACAACACTTACTATTTTGAAATTATATTCTATTTGCCTACTGTGCTTAATGCAGTATAATAAACAAAATGTAAGAACCTCATTGTGTATTAGTGTACAGCAATTGTCTATAAATGATTACGAATTAAATTCACTCAGAAATTATATTTCTCTTATTAATATAGTAAATGTTTCCTTTTGCATTTTGAGACGTTCGACAATAAAAAACATATATATGATAAATAATATAATGTATACATGGAGATTTTTTATAAAAAGCAACGTAATACCAATTTTTTATAACATGTATGTCTGATCTACAGGAACTTAACCATTGTTATTGAAGAGAAAATAAAAATTTCAAGTGAAGCGTAAGCTTAAATCGGCTTAAATCTAAAGCTTTTAAGGCGATAAAGTTATTTTTTTAATGAAATCAATTTTGTTTTCATATTACAAATTGATTATACAATTATATATATATATATATATATATATATATATATATATATATATATATATATATATATATATATATATATATATATATATATATATATATATATATATATATATATATATATATATATATATATATATATATATATATATACATATATATATATATATATATATATATATATATATATATATATATATATATATATATATATATATATATATATATATATATATATATATGATATGATAAACATTAATATTTATTCACAAAAAAAATGTACTTTAAAGTACTTTATTATGCATTTACAGTTAAAGTAAACACATAAATATATTCATCAAACTGTGTAATTATTTTAAAAAAGATGATTTTATTGAAAATTGTAGGTACTATAGAATTTTGTTACAATATATATTATAATAGTAATATGTAACATGGAAGAATAATGGTAAATAATAAAATATAGGTAAATAATGAAAAATGAAGATTCTTTGACTATTCGCCAGTCAAAGTGCAATTATGAAAAATGCAATAAACTTCTTTACTCATTAATTATATAAATTTGAGCGGTTGTCGTGTTTGGTGTGCAAATATAAGAAAATTCAATGTCTTAATTAAAAAAACAATGAATTAAATAACAAGGACATTAAGAATATCCATAACTACTGTCTTTTTTTTAGCTTCACGCTTTATCCCGCATATTGCAAGGTAGTAAAGTACCATATGAACCTAGTGTTAAAACACTCTGTTGCTTAGTTCCTGCTTTCTCCGTCCCCGCTATCCGCCTTTTTCGAGGCATTGCGTGTTAAGTGGCGTAACTCAACGCCGCGCTTTGCTTAGTTTCTAGAGCGAAGAAATTGGAAATAGCAAAATTCATCTTCCTCGTGTGGGATTCGAACCCTCAAACCGTGACATTTACAAGCAGACGCTTACGCCTCTGCGCCACGACAGCCCTTCTTCGACGGTCTTTTTAATATTTTAATTTTTATATCCTTATTTTTGGTATGGTAAATGAAAAAACCTATAACCTCATAATAGGTTGTCTCCTTTTACCATATCAGACATTCTACACGTTCTACCAGCAAACAAAGCAAATTCAATATTGCACCAAACTGTTGGAGTTTTTTTCCTCGCTGGTAACGTTGAACTTTTTTTATAAAAAAATCAATTCATATTTAATTCTTTTTTTATAATTTTTGTCTCAAATTACCTTTGACTTTTATATTAAATGTTCAAAAAAATATTATGTACCTACTACTTAGTCGTTTATAATGAATACGACTGTCCTATTACATCCAAAAAAAGCCAATATCAGGTCTCAGAAAAACTTATAATAGAATTGAATTACAGTTGGGCACAATATTATAACCCGTTTTATAATTAAAAGAAGCAAATAAGAAAAAATCATCTTGAGGTCTTTATGAATGTATCTCCGGCAAGTAAATATGAGATTCAGCGAATAAAGACTATCATGTTTTTGGTGGATTGTAGGAATTTCACTTTCAATTTACAATTTGGACAGTTAAACACAGAACATTTTGGACGAAATATGCTTACAATGATAATAGTACAATATGCTTATTGGTATAATGAATCATTAATGAATCATTGTAAGTTATTCAATATTATTCAAACAAAGAAGCAGTAACAGACATCTTAAGGGACATTATATCATTTAAAGAGAAGTAAATATCTTAACAAAAGATTGCCACGAAGCCGATATGATGAACAAAAGTCACCCACACATATGTATATTGTTTTAACATGGTATATTTTGAAAAGGTGTCTTCGCAATGTTGCTCAGTGTAATGGAAAAGGTATACCTTCACGTAGTAAAAGTGGCACAATTTTATTTTCAAGCTTCATTAATAGCCGTTAAATGGAATCCATGAAAACGAAGTACCAGCCAGTAACTAATTTGCAATATATAAAATATAAACAAATTTAATTATCAGTATGATTGTAATACTAATTACAGCTCAAAAATATTCAATTCATTACTTAAACAATTTTATAAGGCTCAAACAAATAATTTTAAGAGACTTAAGTTCTGCGAAAGAAACATTTTGTTTGGTTTTTCTAACAATAGAATTGTGAAAATAGCTCCCGAAAATTTAGTTTCCAGAAAAAATTGCATCGCATAAAAGCGTAGTATCATTTTATAGTCTTTCAACTGAAAAGTTCATCCGCTATACTTTGAGTCTTTTATTAACTAAATGACAGTGAGCACAATTTTTTCCTTCGGTGCTCAAAAATTTTACAGAAATCTAGCTTTTAATCATCATTTCAGTTTTATTGTTCTTGTAAAGTATTACTTGCAATCTCCATAAAATGATCTTGCAATTTTCAATGTTAATATTTAATATATAAATTCTATTATTATCTTTATTCTGTTTTAAAAATTAATTCTTTTGTAATAAATTAATTCTACTTTAAAAATATATGAAATTAAAAAATCCTATTTAAGAAACATAGTTCTAAAAGCAGGAAACGTGGTATATTATTCGCATTTGGTAGGATAGGCTTACTATTCACCACCCCCTGCCCTGAAACATTGCATGTGTATTGGAAGTCCTCGGGTATCAAAGCCTACGAGACAACTCTCATTTGACATTTACTGCTTTTTAACATATATGTATATCATATCATATATAAATAAATATATATATTTCCATAAATTAAAATAATTATATAACCTTTTACAATTCTACACAGACAGGGTTGAGAGAGAACTTTGTATTGTTTAGTCGTGATGAATGCGTTATAGACGATGAGCATTACAAGCATAAAAGTTTAAAATATTATCTCTACAGTACTCTAAATAGAAAGATATAGTTTATTGTGATTTTTTTAAACATTCATACATATATTTTCAAATTTTGTAATTAAATATCCCCAAAAATTTAAAAATTATTATTTGTCAATAAAGTAATATTGTGTAAAAAATAAACTTTATATTAAAGTATGATTGCGTAAGGGAGTTATTTTGCACTCGTACTTCGAATCAACAAAGCTTTAGATCTACAGAAGTGATAAAGCTGTGACTTTCCCACAAAATATTTTCCCAATTTTTCTTACAATATTTATTTAGTTACTTCAATTTACGAAGATATTTAGAGATGGATAAGTTCCTCGCCGCTAAGGTCGTCCTTGTATGAACTCATATTATAGAATACAGATATTGAATTTCATTGATTCCTACCTGGAAGCCGTCGTAGGTCCAAGAAGCCCATTTCATTGTACAAAGTTGGATGTCAAATGGAAATTGTTCGACATTAATATCGCAGACCGATACGTAAATCCCGTGACTCAGCCATGTCACCTCACCCGTATTTTTTACAATCACATTCGTATTTATCACTGCTGAACGGTAATTTGGATCCGCGCTAAAATCAAGCCGAACTATTTTATTTTAATTATTTTATTTTGCGTTAACAAAAGTAATTAATATGTAATGTAAAAGTTCAATTATATAAATTAAAACATGACCATATACTCCTTATTGTTTACAGTAAGCTTTTAATAATATAAACATACTACATACTTACTTGTTATACAAAATAATGTCTGGTTTCCACACTCTTTCATAAGGTATTCTTATTACACTGATGCCATCAAACTCGCTGATGTTCCACCGTAGATGATGGTCTGTCCATATTTGCGTAATCCAGCAATTTGTCGTGAGCAGCTGGTCTTTTTCCTCCTGCGTAGTAAAATATATATTTTACCATTGAGACCTAAATTTTGTATCGTAAAGTTTTTCTTATAAACAAAACAAAATATTATGCACACACGTAACGTTTCGGAATTCAGAGGCGGATTTGTTCACAACAAATAAGTTATCACAAGTAAATGAATATTACAATAATATTAGTTTGAGATATATTGTCGTCAATGATCCTCCTGTAACACTTACAAGGTAATAATGTATAATATTATTTAGTAATAATGTCAAATACTGCCATATTTGATGTAAAGAAAATATAATAACAAATATTTCTGGTATTGACTAATAGTGAGCTTGTCTCCATTATGTTACAACATTGAACGTCTAATAGAAACTGTGGAAATAATATATGCAGCTCATTTGCATGTAGGATATCTTTGAAAATGTGTATGTCGAATAATATGACAGCGTTCGGTACCGTGACCCACGTCTATGTTGGATACTGGATGCTTACACTGAAGAAGAAGGTAAGAACGAAATCTTCAACATTATGTTTTATCGGTTCTGACTGCCAAAAAATAAAATAAGTGTGTTTATAAAAAAAAATTACGTTCAGATCATTGTGGCCTTAGAGTTCTATAAAAATATATGAAACTGGTATTAATGAATTTAAAATAATAAGTATGCATGATTCGGATAAAAATTTTATTCATTTATAAAAATGAATGAGTAAAAATTTAAATTATGTCCGAACATGCATATTTTATATTTGTTTTGAATTCAACTTTTACTTTTATACCTCTACACTTTATATTTATAGATGTAAGCGAATATAAAGAAATATTAATTGTGTATTCATTAGCAAGTAAATGATTTCACAAGATTTTAGTGCATGTAATAAAAATATTTGCAAAATGATTTAATTTAGCTGATTAATTACTAAAATATCTATAGTAATAAATTAAGGAATCATATAATATTTTACGTTTAATAATTTCAATGGATATATAAATCTGCTTGTGATACCAATAATATAGGGAAATATTATATATCTATAATAACTTAGTGACTAATTTATATGACTTCTAGTATACCAAACTCATAAATTCATATGAATGCTATGCATACGTTATACTTTGCCTAATAATAAATTGTCGGAGGTTTGTGGAAGTGAACGTGCCGTTTGCAGGATAATTTTAATTTAATTGTGCCGAACTAGAATTCCTACCATGATGAAATATTCCCCTAAACTCGCATTTCACAAAATTGCTCTCGCATAAACTGAGAGGTCTACGCAACAGTGCTTGTATGGCTAAATTGAAATTAATTACCAGTTTAAAGTTACTTCTCACAATCAAATTTTGTGACAATAAGCCAGCGATATTCTTTTACGTCAGCATAAACAAATAATAATTCATCGGTCAAGTGCAAGTAGTACCTACTTTCGCAGTAAGGGTTACGTATGTGTTTAAAGATGGCTCGTAAAATGTGGGAAAAATATTATTTCTTTAAAATTATTTAACTTTTCAGACGTTTCCACTCATTTTGTATATAACAAAATATTCTCAATTATTAATAGAATAAATTCCATTTTCATTTAAAAAGAATCAATATGTGTGTATGAAAATTACAGAAGAAATTTTCAAAAATTACATTGTAACCTCTATTATTGACTTAAAGCGTCTTTTGTACTCAAGCTTTCTCAATTTGATCTTATTAAAGGAGGCAGACTTATTAAACGAATGATTCATATTCATTTTCTGGTACATAAAGATAGTTACCTATTATAAGAAGACGCTCCTTTATATACAACTAAATACGTAATCATAGTATTGCCTACATTAAATCTGATATATATATATATATATATATATATATATATATATATATATATATATATATATATATATATATATATATATATATATATATATATATATATATATATATATATATATATATATATATATATGCGAAAGCAAATAAACAATAACATACAAATGCTACCTATAAAGTTAAAAAAGCGTATTAGATACAACGTAAACTTTAAGTGTCGATTAAAATTCGTAACCCTAATGGTATTCGCGGCAGTGTAAAACTTCATTAAAATTCCATTACGAATAATCTAACATTTTGGCAAGTTGCGTATAGAAAATTACCTAACTCAAATTGATTTCAAAAAAGGAGGTTCACGCCTTTTCTGTTGTAGCTGGTGTTAAGACTCTATACCCAAAACTTTGCCCAATTTTTCATGATTACGTGTGACAATTTTTGTAGGGACTACTCCATAGTGCTTGCGCAGAAAATGTGATTTCCGGTAGGATTTTGTGTTATAAGAAGAGGCGCTTGAAAAGGAAATTTATAATATCCCTACAAATCAAAGAATTTTGTCCAAAAATTAGATATATTTGTCGTTCATAAAAGTACAATGAAAGCTTCAATATTTGTTTCAAAAAATATAATAACGAAAACATTGTGTAAGTTGCAATAGACAACATGAAAATAATTTTATATTCTATGACTATATAACAAATATATATATTTAAAAATAATTTTGTAGATAATAATTCCTTTGCTTATTTATCCAAATTGAAAGTGATGAGATGCTTCGAAATAAATTAAGCATGAAACAAGAATCTCGACATAAATTATTTAGACTTAATGTATTCCATAGCTGTGAATAAGATTGATCACTTTCATTTTTCACGAAAAAAAATGGTACAACAAAAAAACTTGAATTCACGTTAAATAAAAAATGTTGGATAAAAATTACAAAATCGGCTTTTAAAAACTAATATTTTTAATTAGGACAGAAAATACGAGCATGACACTATAAAATTATTATTAATTAGTTGTTGCAGTTTTGTAGTATCGCATATATGTTATTTGGATGTTATTTAAATGTGTTAAAATGATTTATTAATGATTTATATAGAAATAATTTGTTCTAAACCAAATTTGAAAGATTCAAATAATGATTTCGTTTAAAAGAAAAAAAAATTATAAGATAGACTTTATTTTGTCCATTGTATACCTATATATATCTATTTTTATGATTTTTAAAGTGTTAATCCACACTGAGGATAGAAAAAATACTTAAAGAAAACATATAAAAATTTGAAAATTTTAAAAATGGACACGCATGGCTCAGTGGTGAGAGCGCCTGCACGGTTCGCAGGAGGGCGCGGGTTCGAGTCCCGCTGCGTTCAAATTTTTATGTTTTCTTTAAGTATATATATCTATTTGTCTATTTGCGGTTCTATAAATTCATTTTCTATAAAAACAATTACAAATAATATTACTAATACTACTTAAGTTATTGAAGATTTTTATTCCACAATTAGTCTAATGCAGCGTCGCAACGCACTAAAGAATTCTATAAAATTATTAAATACACATTACACGTTTAAGAATAATTTAAAAAAAAATATTCTTCCAGCATTGGATTTATATCGACACACGATAAAGACATTTGTTTTTTAAACATCACAAATACTACTTAAGTACGTAATAAATACCTAATTATTAGATTAATTATTTTACAGTTTGTATTTTAACCAAAATAGAAAATTATCAATTATTAAAAAAACAAAGGCTTCATTGAATTGATTCTTCTATATCTTACAATGCTTTCTATTTTGCAAAGTCACGAACAGATTATAAGACGCAGCTCTGGCGTCGCTTTAACTTGCTAATGTTATCCGATAAGAGAATCAGGTCTAAACTTATATTATATTCGATTCCTACATGCTTATTGAGTTAGTGAGCTAATTACTAAACAAAATTACACAATATTAGTAGATATACTAATCAATCAACGTTGAATTTAGCATACAAATTTTGTATATAAATCCATTTTATTGGATAGATTAATTATTTGTATTCAGACAAATTCAATAATTATTATTCATCCCTTTTTGGTGTCTCATGTGTATATTTACATTACATCTATGATATTCTTCGATCACATCTTTTTGCTCAATTTCTTTGTACTTGCGCATTTTCTGAAATCATTTTAACATCTTCTTTATCATAGCCTAAACGTAACCCCAGGCAGTTCCAGACAGGTGGAGACATAAAAACATTTGTACGATATGCGCATACATATCCATGTTTTTACTAAAAAATATTTTATAACTTTTATGTTATATACATAATAGATACTACATTTTCTTAAACTTAGTGAAAAACTATTATGAAAATGCATTTTATGCTTGTCAATATCCTTACTTATGTTTTTATTTAATTATTTTCTTTTTAAGTATTTATGTATGTATATGTGTATGTGTATGTATGTGTGTACATGTATATATATATATATATATATATATATATATATATATATATATATATATATATATATATATATATATATATATATATATATATATATATATATATATATATATATATATATTGTATGATTTTGTTATGTATATCTTTTTTTATATATTATATATGATGATATCTTTTTATTTTATGTATATTTCTATGTAGTGTTAAGTATGATGGTAACTTTGATACAATATAGATACCGTAAACGTATAGAGATCTCTTTAAGAGATAGATCATCTTTTGTACATTTAATTTTTATTCTTATACATTCTATGCATATTTTGTCTTGTGGTACATAAATAAATTAAAAAAATACAAAAAGTATTAGAATGTACTATAAAATTTGTGTGAATTTGTATAAATTCCTTATCTATAATTCTCAATATGAATCTACCTACTGCAGTTCATTGTGTAACTTTGAGAGCACTTACAACATCAATGATGTGATGCAGCGAAACGCCGAAGGTCACGAGGAGAGGGTGAGAAGAGTTCTCTACGGGCCGCACCGACGCGTCATATTTGTCCATTAGGTGTCGTATTAGATGGTATTCTTCGTCGCAGCACCAGATTCCTGGAAACAAATAATAAATAAGCAGTGTCGTAGTTTTTTCGTGTAATATTACTGTTATGAATACTCCTACATTCGATCATATGAAAATGACATTATTCTTACATATTGTCAAATATAAAATAAATATATCTATTTTCTCGTTTCAGAAATGTTTCTCCTTTCATAAATGCCATATATCTATTTTCGTTATTATTCATATAATTTTTTTCAGCTCTATTATATTTTCCCAGGTAATTATTGAAACTCTTTGTTATTTTCTATTACTGTGCATTTTAAATAAGCGTAAATATGCATTTAATTTAAACTATATATTATCTTTACTGATTATGAAATAATAAGAGGGATAGTATAATACTATTTAATCTCTAATGTTCTTTCCTCGCAAAATCTTAGATACTTAGATTATAGTTGGATCGAAACCTTTTTTATACATAGAATTTATTTATCAGCTACCTAATAATATAGATTATATATATAATTTATGAATATCCAATTACTTCATGTAAAACTCTATGAGTTCGTCGTCGTAAATTCTTGTGGCCTATCTGAATTTATATATATATGAATATAACACCTTAGAAAAAGTTATTCAGTGTAATGAGCCTAATGTAATAAACTTCGAAAGAAACCAAAAAAAATGTAATATTAAATATTGAGTGAAATTATTTAGGTACTACTTATGTATATTCACAAAAACTATGCAAAAAGCTTGCGGGTGACTAGTAATATTAAACCACTAAAACTATAGGAGAGGACTGCCTCTGACATTGTGGATTGAAGTCCTTATTATATAAAACTTGTTTGTTACCTGAGCATCAAAGCGAATTTAATTATGATATGACCTGATGATGGACATATTATGTCCCTCGTGTGGCGTTGTTTACTTAAAATTATTTTTTATATCCACTTTCTATACCTATATAATGCATATATATTACTTTGTAGCATTTGTATGCTATACATGCTACAAAATATCATAATTATACAAAGATTAATGTGAAGCCTTAATTTTCATTTATCTTCTATAAAAATAAGACATTTTGTTTCCGAAATGTGTAGGTGGCAATTTAGACTTATATGTTACAAAACACACATGCTCATTAATTCGCGTTATTCTTGCTTTGAGAGGTTTGTTTTAATGAAGTAGTTTATATAAAAATGGCGTTACATAAAAATATTCAGGTTAACCCTTTTCAGCATAAAAACGTATGAAATAGTTGTGTTTAGTTTACGTTTCTAAGAAATATTTCAGTAAAGAAGTCATTTTCAACTAGGATTAGTGCCAAGTGTCGCAAATTAAAGGTACATATTAAATATAATTGTTTAGAGGTTATACAAATGCTATAAAATTGCAACATGTTTCGTAAATAGTAAAAATATGATAGCGTTAAGTTCTGTCTACTAACAGACTATAAATAACGTCACGACTTTTGGTCCTCTCCAAAAGTCGTGACTTCCTTACTCTGCTATGCAATGTATGGAAATCGTGTAGATACAAAAATAAAGTACTTAATATATATTAATATCTTTTCTCAAAGAAACCTAAATGTTAATTGTTAGAATAAATTATAAATGTTACATTTCAAAAATTTTCAGTGCTCTATATCGTGATCCAATTTTTTATTTTTTGAAACATTTTTAATTTGCTACTTTAAGCTACAAATAAAACAAACTTCAAACTTCAACTTACAATACTTACAATGCTGACTGCATCTTGACTTCTAGTATGACGGGTCACAAATTTTAAAGATTTTAAGAGTTCCATCCAGCTAGTTTCCAACTTCTTCGTTTATTGAGAAAGATTATACGCTTTATTTCATCATTATAAAATGTATCTCTTAGTTACTACTATTAGCCATGGAGACGAAGACGGAGTAAAAGCTAATAGAGTATCTAAGCTCGAGTTAAATGTCAATTAAATGCGGTCATATGTAGATTTGTAAAAACATTTTGAACATAATATAAGAAATAAACCATAGACAAAAACGTTTCTAATTACAATGAGAATAAATAAAATTTCAATCTAGGAAAATGTAACATTTTTGAGGTGCTAACGCAGACGTCACAAGTCCACAAGTATATTACTTACATTTCTGTGATTAATATTGTGATTTTGTCTTTGGATTTCATTTTCAGTTATACCGATAAAATTTTCTTGTCCACAAAAATCTTAACAATAATTTGAAGAAAATTAATTATTTAATGACAATCTATTTAAAGAAATAAAACCATCTGAACACTTCTAGATTTGCCACTGTCAAAATTAAAAATAGTACAGCACAATTTAGTTGTAATACGCATGTGATTAAAATTATATAATGCTAAGTTGTAAGATTATAGCTGGTGGAAAATTTTAATGAAATTGTACTTAAAAGTACTTGTTATAGCTTAACAATTTATATTAAAAAATAAATGAAAGTGAAGGTGTCATATCTATGATTTTAACATAATTATATATTAAAAACCAAATACATAACTATCTTTTGAACTTTTAAATGAGTTTGAATGATATTTATATAGGTACCTATTTATACAGATTTTAGGTTTAGGATGGATATGACATAATTAAATAATATCATTGAAGGGTTACTAATAAACATAAATAGTTAAAATTCATTTCCTCCATAGGGTTTAAGCAGTGGTTTCACAAATTCATGTGCCTTTTCTATATTTAATCATCTATGCATATTTTACTAACAGATCTTCATCTTCAAAGATAAGACGAGATTTTATCTCAAGCGGTTTTTCAAATCCACAAAGCCACTTATACGAAACAGACCTTGATTTTAAAAAGATCAGCAATAACACAAAAGAATTCATGTTTAGTACCGAAACATGGATACAATAACGAAAAACTATTATGAAAATGCATTTTATGCTTGTCAATATCCTTACTTATGTTTTTATTTAATTATTTTCTTTTTAAGTATTTATGTATGTATATGTGTATGTGTATGTATGTGTGTACATGTATATATATATATATATATATATATATATATATATATATATATATATATATATATATATATATATATATATATATATATATATATATATATATATATATATATATATATTGTATGATTTTGTTATGTATATCTTTTTTTATATATTATATATGATGATATCTTTTTATTTTATGTATATTTCTATGTAGTGTTAAGTATGATGGTAACTTTGATACAATATAGATACCGTAAACGTATAGAGATCTCTTTAAGAGATAAATTATCTTTTGTACATTTAATTTTTATTCTTATACATTCTATGCATATTTTGTCTTGTGGTACATAAATAAATTAAAAAAATACAAAAAGTATTAGAATGTACTATAAAATTTGTGTGAATTTGTATAAATTCCTTATCTATAATTCTCAATATGAATCTACCTACTGCAGTTCATTGTGTAACTTTGAGAGCACTTACAACATCAATGATGTGATGCAGCGAAACGCCGAAGGTCACGAGGAGAGGGTGAGAAGAGTTCTCTACGGGCCGCACCGACGCGTCATATTTGTCCATTAGGTGTCGTATTAGATGGTATTCTTCGTCGCAGCACCAGATTCCTGGAAACAAATAATAACTAAGCAGTGTCGTAGTTTTTTCGTGTAATATTACTGTTATGAATACTCCTACATTCGATCATATGAAAATGACATTATTCTTACATATTGTCAAATATAAAATAAATATATCTATTTTCTCGTTTCACAAATGTTTCTCCTTTCATAAATGCCATATATCTATTTTCGTTATTATTCATATAATTTTTTTCAGCTCTATTATATTTTCCCAGGTAATTATTGAAACTCTTTGTTATTTTCTATTACTGTGCATTTTAAATAAGCGTAAATATGCATTTAATTTAAACTATATATTATCTTTACTGATTATGAAATAATAAGAGGGATAGTATAATACTATTTAATCTCTATTGTTCTTTCCTCGCAAAATCTTAGATACTTAGATTATACTTGGATCGAAAACTTTTTAATACATAGAATTTATTTATCAGCTACATAATAATATAGATTATATATATATAATTTATGAATATCTAATTACTTCATGTAAAACTCTATCAGTTCGTCGTCGTAAATTCTAGTGGCCGCCTATCTGAATGTATATATATGAATATAACACCTTATAAAAAGTTATTCAGTTTAATGAGCCTAATGTAATAAACTTCGAAAGAAACCAAAAAAAATCTAATGTTAAATATTGAGTGAAATTGTTTACGTACTACTTATGTATATTCACAAAAACTATGCAAAAAACTTGCGGGTGACTAGTAATATTAAACCACTAAAACTATAGGAGAGGACTACCTCTGACATTGTGGATTGAAGTCCTTATTATATAAAACTTGTTTGTTACCTGAGCATCAAAGCGAATTTAATTATGATATGACCTGATGATGGACATATTATGTCCCTCGTGTGGCGTTGTTTACTTAAAATTATTTTTTATATCCACTTTCTATACCTATATAATGCATATATATTACTTTGTAGCATTTGTATGCTATACATGCTACAAAATATCATAATTATACAAAGATTAATGTGAAGCCTTAATTTTCATTTATCTTCTATAAAAATTAGACATTTTGTTTCCGAAATGTGTAGGTGGCAATTTAGACTTATATGTTAAAAAACACACATGCTCATTAATTCGCGTTATTCTTGCTTTGAGAGATTTGTTTTAATGAAGTAGTTTATATAAAAATGGCGTTACATAAAAATATTCAGGTTAACCCTTTTCAGCATAAAAACGTATGAAATAGTAGCGTTTAGTTTACGTTTCTAAGAAATATTTCAGTAAAGAAGTCATTTTCAACTAGGATTAGTGCCAAGTGTCGCAAATTAAAGGTACATATTAAATATAATTGTTTAGAGGTTATACTAATGCTATAAAATTGCAACATGTTTCGTAAATAGTAAAAGTATGATAGCGTTAAGTTCAGTCTACTAACAGACTATAAATAACGTCACGACTTTTGGTCCTCTCCAAAAGTCGTGACGTCCTTACTCTGCTATGCAATGCATGGAAATCGTGTAGCTACAAAAATAAAGTACTTAATATATATTAATATCTTTTCTCAAAGAAACCTAAATGTTAATTGTTAGAATAAATTATAAATGTTACATTTCAAAGATTTTCAGTGCTCTATATCGTGATCCAATTTTTTATTTTTTGAATCATTTTTAATTTGCTACTTTAAGCTAGAAATAAAACAAACTTCAAACTTCAACTTACAATACTTACAATGCTGACTGCATCTTGACTTATAGTATGACGGGTCACAAATTTTAAAGATTTTAAGAGTTCCATCCAGCTAGTTTCCAACTTCTTCGTTTATTGAGAAAGATTATACGCTTTATTTCATCATTATAAAATGTATCTCTTAGTTACTACTATTAGCCATGGAGACGAAGACGGAGTAAAAGCTAATAGAGTATCTAAGCTCGAGTTAAATGTCAATTAAATGCGGTCATATGTAGATTTGTAAAAACATTTTGAACATAATATAAGAAATAAACCATAGACAAAAACGTTTCTAATTACAATGAGAATAAATAAAATTTCAATCTAGGAAAATGTAACATTTTTGAGGTGCTAACGCAGACGTCACAAGTCCACAAGTATATTACTTACATTTCTGTGATTAATATTGTGATTTTGTCTTTGGATTTCATTTTCAGTTATACCGATAAAATTTTCTTGTCCACAAAAATCTTAACAATAATTTGAAGAAAATTAATTATTTAATGACAATCTATTTAAAGAAATAAAACCATCTGAACACTTCTAGATTTGCCACTGTCAAAATTAAAAATAGTACAGCACAATTTAGTTGTAATACGCATGTGATTAAAATTATATAATGCTAAGTTGTAAGATTATAGCTGGTGGAAAATTTTAATGAAATTGTACTTAAAAGTACTTGTTATAGCTTAACAATTTATATTAAAAAATAAATGAAAGTGAAGGTGTCATATCTATGATTTTAACATAATTATATATTAAAAACCAAATACATAACTATCTTTTGAACTTTTAAATGAGTTTGAATGATATTTATATAGGTACCTATTTATACAGATTTTAGGTTTAGGATGGATATGACATAATTAAATAATATCATTGAAGGGTTACTAATAAACATAAATAGTTAAAATTCATTTCCTCCATAGGGTTTAAGCAGTGGTTTCACAAATTCATGTGCCTTTTCTATATTTAATCATCTATGCATATTTTACTAACAGATCTTCATCTTCAAAGATAAGACGAGATTTTATCTCAAGCGGTTTTTCAAATCCACAAAGCCACTTATACGAAACAGACCTTGATTTTAAAAAGATCAGCAATAACACAAAAGAATTCATGTTTAGTACCGAAACATGGATACAATAACGAAATATTTAAAAGTAATGATATATAATAAAGTTTATATATTTTATTTACTTCTTTTTATGTAATATATGACATATTCAAAATGTAAAATAATAGTTAATAATAATTTTTTTTTTGTTACTTAATTTATAAAATAAAGTCCTTGCCGCGTCTGTCTGTCTTCCGCGATAAAAGTACTGGACGAATTTAAACGGAACATTTATATTTGAAAAAGGTTATAATGTGTAAGGTTGTAGGTTTTAAGTAAATTGATGATATTACCCATATAATAGTTCAAAGTGTCGAAAGAAATTAGGCCGAACGTTAGGCTGCCTCGAAAACGCTGTCAATACCTATTGAGTTATAACAAAACATTCGATTCGTAACGTGTATATGTAATCCCAGCATTTATACCTCTTTAATAGACAAAAAGTCCAGGATGGTTTTTGTCTATTCACAATACCAGTTATTTACAAAAAACAGGAAGAATTACAATGTAATGTCGAAGGTATAAAATTACAACCCTAACGCGATTCAATTTACTCATCGGGAGAAGCCGGGAGCGGGTCCCTAGTAATATATATAATATAATGACATCTTAAGTATTACAGAAGAGAATTTAAGGATGAGCGGAATAGAGCGCACAATGTTGAAATAATAAATGACGCTCGAGAAATGAATTTTTTAATGAAAATTTATAAATTAAAACTCATAACTTATAAGGCATACTATTTTATATTTTACATAATATATATAGTTTTCATAAGCATTTTAAAATATTGATAGTTAGAAAATTAGATAAAATTATATTTTCATGTAGTATATAATAGTCTAAAAGTTCTTTACATATACCAAACATTTTTTATTTATATTAGGGATTAAAATTGAGCAAAAAATGTATCCAACATTTTTTGTGGGTTTACGTAAATTGTTTGAGCACAATAAGAATACCTTTCAGTACAATTTCATTAATCTTTCTACTCATTTTAATAAGCACGTCACTCAACATGTCACAAATAGTAGACATTTGGTTTGATATTATATCATTTGTGATTATGGTAACGCAATATCTCGACAATTTGGCGGAAAGTGGGAACATAGTTGGGTACTCCTACTAGTACTCCTAGGTTACTTGGCTAAAGTTAGGGAACAGCACGAAGCTGTTTTTATTTTATATTAAATAAAATATTAAATATCTTAAGTAAATATTTATTTAAGATATTTCATATAGTTAATAGGGTAATAAGTACACATATAATATATTTCTAGGTGTATATGCATATTATATATTATTAAAGATATCTTTTATGTATTTATATACATTGTCTCAATATAAAAAATGGCGCAACACAAATGGATAAACAGACACTAGAGTACAGATTATATTTGTAAAAAAAAACACAAAAATTTGCCTCACACCTTATCCCAAACACAGTGTGAAGCCATATCGTTTTCCGCTTTTCCGCTAAATTTGAAACATTACAGGCTGATTAGGAATATCATATTAAGTAATTAAAATTTAGAAAAACATTTAAAAATTTGAATAAAGCTACTTTCGAAGATACTTGAAATATTTATTTCCCAAGTTGGAATCGAACCCGCAACCGACACGCTTAAAATCTGCTTGCAAACACTGCTCTACAACAGCAGTTATATTCAATATTAAATTCATACAGTATTCTGGACCCACATTATATAAAAGAGACGGTACTACTTAAGCACGTTCAACGGAATCAACACACTGTTTTGATATACCGAAACTCAAATCTAATTAACACGCTGACAAAGTAACCTTTATGATAACGATATTTTGTCAATCAGCCTGCATTATTCTAAATCACAGATGAGATTTATTAACATGAAATCAGTATATTGAATTGAAAATTATTTAAATAAAATTTCATCTGTTTTTTTTATTAAACATTTCAAAAATATAATTAAGTTAAAATTATACTACATATACAACATACATACTACAAATACAACATACATACTGAATAATGTAATTAATAACGTATATAAAGTAATAGTGACAAGCCATCGTGGCCCAGCGGCACAGAAAGCAAGTGACTCGAAATGTAGCGATTGTGAGTTCGATTCTCACTCGGTTTGAATAACTTATTTAAAGCGTGAAGCTAAAAAAATAAATATTATAGATTAAACTTATGTTTAGAACTCATACATGAACTTTTAGCGTAAAAGTACAACATACAAATGCATATTATGTACAATGTAAAAGTACATTGTACATATTGATAAAATCAATGTAATATTTCTGAATGGTTGCTTTGCGAAATCATTGTCCAATTAGATCGTTACGCATCTCAATAGGCAAGTAAATGAACAATTTCGAGCAATTCCATTTTACTATTTTAACAAAAACAATAAAGAAAACTCTTTCAGCTACAAAGTGATCGAGCTTAAAACTGCAAGTATCTTTATTGGTTTTAAAAACATTAATCTATTGAAATTAACCTTGTTAAAATGAAAACAAAAGGATATGTCATTCCAAAAAACAATTATCACATTATTTTTATAAACTCTAACTGAAATAGAGGGTTATGTACCTGAAAAGAAATATTATATGAAGGGTTAAGTGCCTAAAAAGAAATCTGAAATCGTATTCTGTTTGTTTGTCCATCTGTCATCAATGTATAGTTTTCAAAATGACATTTTTAAAAATTAATTTAAAATAATATATTTAATTAAATTTATCCTCTTCAGATTACAAGTACACATATGTGCACCTTAGTTTATTGGAAGAAACAGGTAAATAGCGACGTTTATTGACATCTTTGTAAAAAAAAAACACTTCTAAAACTACAGAGCATCTCATAAATAACAAAGATGGCGCTTTCGCAAACATTTATGCTACCTAATTATTTTTTCAATTTTTCTGTTTAAAAATCTCCTTAACCACTCGCGATCATTTTGTTGTAAAATTGATTAAAAATAAGATAACGAAGTTTTTAACAAAGGTTTGGTGTGGTGCTATTGTTGAATACCTGGAGTAACGTGTAAAATAGTAAATTTATTTTTTTTTTGTTTTTTGTACTAGTGATACTTCGAAAATTTTCAGTTACACATATGTGTACCTCGGTTTTATACATTGCATTTTTTATTTCTTCGGGGGTTTCAGATTGAAGATGAATGACGAGGAAATAAAACGAGTTTTGAACGAAAGTGATTTCGATTTCTCAGGAGACGATGACGACGATGAGTATATGCCTCCAAAAGACCTTCGAAATTCTGAGCAGGTGAAAGAATCTGATGAGGAGAAAGGGCCATCTGAAAAACATACGCAAGAAGAGGTACTTCCATCAAACACTGGAAAATACTTAATCTCTTAGATCTCTTAGATCCTATTCTAAAAAAGTCATGCATACCATGCTCCAAACATATGTTTCCTTTTTCCGGGCGATGCGAATATCGCCAATACGTGCCATCGAAACCCAACCCACTTGGCAAAGTTTGACAAAGTTCTTGAAACTTTGTGCTGGCTGCTCAGGATGGCCTGGTCTTGGACGAAATTTATGTATGGTAAAGATACTATACCTTAAGGAGTCATGCGGAATCTTGCATTAGAAGCCGGTATAGTACAAACTCTTTTCCGCACGATTACCAACCACTGTGTTCTTTACACTGGTAACATTTTCACGAGTCTGAAACTAGCTGAGCACTGGATCAAAGGTGACAGAGAGATCTATCTGACGAGGACAGTAATGACAAATAGAGATGACCAGAGAGGAGAGGAGGATGGGACGAAAAGGTAAGAAGCAATGAAAATATATGTGTTCTGAAATGAAAGCATATAAAAGCAGTTACGATGCTCTCTACGTATGTCGGGAGTGCACCTGCAAGCGTTGGTGCAAAGATCAGAAGCAAAAGATTGATATCAATCAGCCAGCTATTGTAAAAAATATAACACTTGCATGGGTGGAATAGATTAGTGCGACCGATTGATATCGTACTATCGGAACGCGATGCATACAAAGAAGTGGACGATGCGAGCCTTCCGTTAATTTTTAGATTTGGTAGTCGCGAACTGCTGTATTATGTACACACGCGGCTGTAAGGAAGAAAATATTCCGGTGAAAGACAAACTGGGGCTACAATTTAGGTTCAATTTAGGCAAGGCGATGATGAAATATGACGATGGACGATGTGATCCTAAATTTGTTATATGTGGCACTACTTCAAGACCCAATCGAGACTCCAGCAATACAATGCCCAGCTCCAGCTCTACCGAAACCGAGATCTGCGCTGGACATCTTGAAAAGAAAAATCGACCGATCGTATCACAACTGATACCAGAAGTTAGGCTGGACAATGTAGAGCACCTGCTGCCTTATATGGATGCTAAATTCGCGTCTAAATGTAGACACCCAACATATTCCTCACGCTGCCGTACCATGTGCATAACATATAAAATGTACCTGTGTGTTATAAAAAATAATTATTTTGAAAATTACCACACAAGTAAAAAGTTAGATCCTTGAATTCCGAGGTACACATATGTGTAAGCAGTTTCTTTTAATTTCCACTAATGTAAAAAATCTGAAAAAAAAAATTTTTTTTAATTTTAACCCAAATGAACCCAAAACACCTATAAATTATTTAATTATACAGTTTTTTCGAGTCCAGATCTGAAGAAGCCCTTTAAAAAATTCAAACTCCTATGTAAAAATTTTGTTCTTGCAGCATTTTGTATAAAATTCGTCGTGAATTCAGCACCTATGGGGTCATTAAGCAATTTATTTATTTATTTATTTTTATTTTATTTATTTATTTATTTTCCACTTAGAATCAATAAGATGATCACTTGTGTACGTCAGAGCGAACGGAGGAGTGTCAAAGGAGCCCAATTTGATAGTAAATATCGAATTGAGCCCCTCTGAAACCTACACACTCCATGACTTAAAACTAAGGTTACGAGGGTTCCAAGCGCGGCCTGGTGAGAAGAGCCCACAACAAACTCAGCCAGGTTTCCCTAAACCTATTGTGATCACTTCACAAACGTCACTCGAACTTATGAGCAATTCATTAATTCCATGCCGTTTTATCATCAATGTAATCCTTTACACTATAATAGGATTTAGTAATTAATTGCCGTTTAACATAGATTTTAAATTTATTTAACGAGAGATCAAATACTTCTTTCGGCAGTTTATTGTAGAAACGGACACAATTACATGGGAAGGAGTTGCCTATTTTATGGAGCCTAGTGGTGGGCATAACAAGTTTATACTTATTCCTCGTATTAACATTGTGAACATCACAATTTAATCTAAATTTATCAATATTTTTATGAATATATATTAAATTCTCGAATATATATTGACTGTGAAGAGTCATGATTTTAAATTTTTTAAATTTATCCCTAAGGGAATCTCTGGGCCTCATGTTATAGATTGCTCGAACAGCCCGTTTCTGAAGAACAAATATAGTATCAATATCAGCAGCATTACCCCATAATAGTATACCATATGACATAATGCTGTGGAAGTAACTAAAATAAACTAGTCTAGCGGTATTGACGTCGGTTAAGTAGCGGATCTTTTTGATCGCATACGCGGCTGAGCTAAGTCTGTTCGACAAATCGTTCACATGAGGGCCCCACTGAAGTTTTGAATCTAAAGTAATGCCCAGAAAAACTGTAGTATTTACTAAATCTAGTTCCCCATCGCCAATTTTTACAATAGTTTTGGCACATTTAACATTCGGGAGTGTGAATTTAATACACTTCGTTTTCTTCTCATTTAACAGTAAATTATTGACATTAAACCATTTGACAATATTTGAGAGAGTATTGTTCACATTGTCAAGAAGTAAGACAAATAAAAGAAAAAACGTCGCAATTTAGAATTTAATACACAATATCACAGAAAAAATATCTATGATATAGATATAAGTATGTAATGGATTTTATTCTGAGATTGATTTTTGATCTGTAGTTTATTTCGAGTTCGTGCGAATTCAACACGCACTTGCGATATATAACAGTTAGAAGACCATTATGTAAATAATATAAAGACGGTGAAAATATATAAACTACCAGGAAATAAGTGAAAAACAAAATAATGTTCAGTTATTTGACGAGGGTATAGGCGCAAAAGAATTTTGATAGAAATCCAGGATTGAATAACAATATGTGGAATTGTAGAACGATTTAAGAACACACAAGTACATACTAAAATCGTTTTCTGATTCTTCGTCCAATTGGCAGTTACTTTTTTTAATTACTCACAAAGTATATGACCTAAAGCTTAAATATAAAGTGAAAATTAACAAAAGTTATAAATGTTTGTGTAATACAGCCAATGTTACATTGTATCCGTGGAAGCAATTCACATGAAACAATTATTAAAACCAACATTTAGAATTTTTTTTGTTAAAAATAACAATTTGTTTATTAAATAATATTTAAACAATTTTTAGCTTTTCTTTAAGTTACTTTTCGTATTTTTAAGTATAAACTACCATACCGGAGGACTGTTGTAGCGCAAAGGCGCAACGTCTGCCTGTGACGCGATGGTTTCTGGGTTCGATCCCCAGTCAGGGAAGATGGATTTTTCTATAGACTATTCCACAGTCCCTGCAGTTTTCTCTGCCTACTACCATACAAAAAGCAAATCCATTGGAAGTCAGGACAGTAATCACATAATAAACATAAAATATACAATTTACTTAAAAGCTTCCTCTATTTTAAAGTAGGTTAAAAATAAACTCATAGATCGAGCTCGTTTCTTAATCTTGGTTATACAAGGTATACAAGGTATATAAAGGTTATACAAAGAATTTGAAGATGAAGAACTGTACCTTCAATCATCACCTTTCGAGAATAATCCAATACAATCCATAAACAATAAGATATTTTTACGTCTTATTTAGATTTTAAGAATTTTCTTGATATCTCATTATTCCATAACATTATTGATGTAACGCTTCCTGCCATCATCAGCTTAATAATACAAGAAGCATATGTATGCTTTTTTAGAAATTTTATGGAACATCCATAAAACTTTAAATATATTCTCGATTAACGTAGGATTCCATAATTAGATCTTGATTTGGTGAGACAATGAGACTACCAAAACATGACATAACAAGTGTTGATCAATAAAAAACTGATAAATTATAAATAAATATGCATATCGAACGTAGAAGAAATGAGAGGGCATTTCGGAAAATGGTTCATAAATGTATTGAAAATTACTTCATTAGATGTAAAAACATTTACAAAGTTTTAATCTGATAGTTATTTTTAAAATAATGTCATTCATAATAACATAATAGAGGCGGCATTATTGTCTCAGTTATTTTAATAGTAAAATATTTAGAGAGCTCTACATGCACAACCGTGAACACTGTCCGAGTACAAGAAATTGAAGGTACGAATAAAACATTTTGTGGTTTTTAAAACATTAATATTTAAAATGTGAGGATGAATAAAATAATTATTGAATATTATAATCATTAATCAATAATTATTTATTATTGTTTTACACTGAAAACTCGACTATTATTCATGTAAAATTAAACGCAAACGTTTCATGATCATTGGTAATGTTTTGTTTTTTATTTGTGGTAGATATGTTAATTTATTAAATAAACATTTATTATAAATTTTACAAATATAATTGTAATCTCTACTGAATATCATATTAAATATTACTTGTGTAAATAAATTAATAAAGAAGATTGCAAAAAAATTAAAATAAACTTACCTTTGCAGAAAATTGCAAACATCCAAAAATACGTGGTAATTGAGTATCCCATTTTTAACACAAATCACAAATAATATTTATAGTCTCAATAGTTTCACTTAAATTAAATTATATAAAAAGAACCTATATTTAATTTTTTGTTAAAGATATTATTTTATTTTACTTTACTCTTATTTTATACTTTTTATTATATATAAAACCAAAAAGAACAGAACAAGCATTATAAAGTTATTCCTTCGAAAATAAGTACTGGCCAATTCTAATTTTTTGTTGTTTACCAAAAAAAATAAATATTAGTAATAAACTGTTTATAGCGGTTGTAAAATATGCTTAACGGTGCGTATATAGTTGAGGTGCGGGCGAGCCGCGCGGCTGTCGGCGCAGCGGCTCTAGAACTGCTGCACGGTAACATTGTACCAGCCTAATGGCAATACACGACGACTTCTTTAAAACAAAACAACCTGAAGTGAAATATTTTAATTTGTTTTCAAATATTAATTCTAATTTTAATAAGGATATATGTTTTTAAATTAATCAAATAGTATTTATATCTCGGGTTACTATATACAGTATACAAATATATTTATGAGCATGACTCGATGTAATAGACACTTATGTTAAATATATCATGAAATATATTTGATTTTCTCAATAAATAAAAGATGGCAAGTGTAATCGCCTATAATAGTCGTAATAAATTGTATTATACTATTTTCTTACATAAATTTAAATATATACAGAATGGTTGGGTAACTATGAAGTGCCATATATATATATATATATATATATATATATATATATATATATATATATATATATATATATATATATATATATATATATATATATATATATATATATATATATATATATATATATATATATATATATATATATATATATATATATATATATATATATATATATATATATATATATATATATATATATATATATATATATATATATATATATATATATATATATATATATATATATATATATATATATATATATATATATATATATATATATATATATATATATATATATATATAGATGGTCTTAAATATATCATGAAATATATTTGATTTTCTCAATAAATAAAAGATGGCAAGTGTAATTGCCTATAATAGTCGTAATAAATTGTATTATACTATTTTCTTACATAAATTTAAATATATACAGAATGGTTGGGTAACTATGAAGTGCCATATATATATATATATATATATATATATATATATATATATATATATATATATATATATATATATATATATATATATATATATATATATATATATATATATATATATATATATATATATATATATATATATATATATATATATATATATATATATATATATATATAGATGGTCTTAAATATATCATGAAATATATTTGATTTTCTCAATAAATAAAAGATGGCAAGTGTAATTGCCTATAATAGTCGTAATAAATTGTATTATACTATTTTCTTACATAAATTTAAATATATACAGAATGGTTGGGTAACTATGAAGTGCCATATATATATATATATATATATATATATATATATATATATATATATATATATATATATATATATATATATATATATATATATATATATATATATATATATATATATATATATATATATATATATATATATATATATATAACTTAGTAGTGATGGCCTTATTAATGAAATTTAATAATTAATTTAAAATTTAATAATTAGTTGAGCCATTGCGTGTCAGATATAGTAAAGAAAGAAAGAAACAAAAAATGTGTGGACTGGATCCTTTAATGGATAGTATAACAGACAGATATTTTACAAATATTGTGATACTAATGACGAATAATTAATATTTTTTTTAATTGTTATTAGTTTTATGTGTTAACCAAGATTTTTTTTAATTGCCTTAACCAAGATTTATTTATTATTTAAAATAAAACAAAAGATCTATATTTCTATACTTAAAAGTTTTCTTGTCTTCTCTTCTGAAGAATTTAAAGATTTTGACTAATTGAACTTTTAATTCAAATAATTAATCCAAATAAAACTTTTAAAGCAATAACCTGCAACAACTTAAAGTTTACCATAACCAAGTTGATGTGTGAACATTCATAATATTTGAGATTATAAAAAAAAATACTTTTATGATTAATTATTGCTTAGGGCGGATAGATTTACAAAATAATATAACTAAATTAAAAAAAAAGAAATATTTCAAAAAAATATTTCGGATGACACTTGAACCCATAAATATCCTGTCACTGCGGCCACATCAACATGTTATTAAATAATATTATACCGGTAATACAATCATAATTGTTTATACATATTATGCGATCTGGTAATGTTAAAAGCGCTAAGTAACGCCGTCCTATTGTGACAGACTCGCACATTGAAACAGAGTTCGTTAAGCTTTGTCGCTCTGTAAACGTAAGATAAAGTGGACTACTTTTCCTTGCATAGAAAAGAAAAAACGCTTATTAATATGGGCAAAAGCTTGCCATGATGAATCCTGTTGTTTAGAACTCTCAGTTTCTATGGTCCTAGGAGTCGTTGGTGGTCCCAGTGGGAATATTTTCACTTCACGTTGTACCAACGAGCCTTACAGTACTGCATCTTGAATAGCTGAGCAATGACGACATGAAATCGTGACTATACGGGTAGAGGAGTAACGTACATAGGGATTAGATAAGCCATGTCTCAAATATACACGACTCTAACCATATAACGACTCTTATATAACAGAAATTGATGTTTTTTTTTACCGAAAATTATTTTTTGATATTTTGTAAACCTAACCCGTTTACCTGCGCCTTATTTATAAAGCGTGAACGTATGTCAAGCGTGCCTTTTTAATTGTATAGGGAATATCTTAAATTGAGAACATGTCAAGTCATACGTATGATGAAGTTATATTTACCTGTACCGAACACTATGAACTGATGGATATACGATATCATATCAAGATTAACCTTTATTATGTAAATTTCGTCAATTTACTATAACAATATATACACTGATTTAATTTATATACGTTGATTTAATTTAGAGGTAGATTTTTTTTATTTTCGAGGGAACTGCTGCAACCATAGTTACACCTAGTGTTAAGACGCTATGTTGCTTAGTCCTTGCTTTTTCCGTCTCTACATTCCATTTTTAAGACATTGTCATTTGAATAGCAGAACTCAACGCCGCGCTTTGCATAGTTTCCAGGGCGAAGAAAATGGAAATAAGTAAATCCATCTTCCCCTCATGGGAATCGAACCCACAAACCGTCGTGTTTACAAGTAGACGCCTCTGCGCCACGACGGCCCTCAATAAAATTTTGCATTCAATGTATAAAAAAAATAAAAACATTTTACATTCGAATTTTTAACGTTTGTACAGATACTGGTACAAATATTTATGTGTTTGAACTATTCAATAATAAACAATATTTATTATTTTATATATAAAATTGAAATTATTTTCACCGCCAATAAATCCTTTATATTAAAGCAGATTATTATAGTGGTCGAAGGAAAACACGACGATTTATCAATTACGAGAATATACAAGCAAATACGAGTCAATATAATGAGTTTCTAACAAGATTTATGGATAATAAAATGGGTCTATATTATTTTGAAAAACGCTAATGGATTGTTGATTGAGCTATACGCAATCTCTTAATGAGATACCATGTTGTATTAATATGTCTTATTTCGAATTACATAGTAAAGTAGACTTACTTTATATAAATAATGATTATCTCTACATATAACAAAACTGTAAAAAAACGTGTTTGTACATTAAATACTTTTATAAAACAAATATGTAGGGTTATTAAGGGATGATAAATTAGTAAGAATTCGAAAAAAAATTGCCTGTATGTTTCTAGTCTCATGAACCATTGGATGGATTTTGATGAAACTTTTTTGTTATAGCTATTAGTCCTAGCTAACATATAGGCCCTTTTTTGGAAATTGTAAATAAATAATTATAAATTCAAAAACACTTGCATATTACTATTTTTGAGATATTTTGAAATTATAATGTTTTTATCTTTATATTAAGAAGGTACAATTATTTTTAAAAATGTACTTGATATAACTCAGAAACTCAGAGAAAAATAACATGTTTTCTCGGCTCGCTAGGGCAGGGTAGAGTATTGATGTTTATATATTGGCGCCATCCATCCTTTTATCTAACATAACGTTTTGTTTTCTATTTCTCTTAGGGTTCTCATAATTAGAATTAAAAAAAAATCTAAAAGAAAAAAAGAAATTGCGAAGCGTGTCTGCGTCTGAATATAAGCGCTGTCCTTGTAGGTTCAATTAACCGCGGCGCTAATTTCCACTATTCTGCACGCGATGACTTGAGAATTAGATGAAAGACGAAGAATATAGTTTCCATAACACTAGGCTCAATTTGCCTACACTGTTATTTACCTTATATTTGTTATATTATATGGTGAAGCTTAAAGGAGTCTTAAACAAAAATAGTTACAAACAATGAAATAAGCTTATTATCTTAAAAGCTCCTAACAATTATCAATTTCGTATGCAGTGGCTTTGCTGAAATTGGTATATTAAGAGCCGCAAACAGCAAGCGGTCTAATGCGGTGTGAGTAGAAGCCAATTAGTGCTGTCGTATGTTCGACGGCGCGTACCAACTACCCACTTACCGATTAGAACCCAGACCAGTATGTGATCGTGTAGCCGACCGTAATTCTTAGTGATTGCTGGATCATTATTCCTTCATGAGGGACATGTTTAGTTCTCAAAGAACTTAATTATTTATATATTATAAAAATATTCAAAAAATCTAACAGAATCTTTATCTTTCTTCTTTAATCCTCTCTATAGCACCCAATTTTTAAGTAAGTAGAGTAACATAAAGTACAGTTACCAAATAAATATACAATATGTCTTAAAAGAAAGATTGTTACCAAAATGTATTTAAAAATTTTGCTCTGAGACTAATGTTAGATTCATGCAAGTGTAAAAGCAATCATTAAAACGCTTTACTTCAGAACACTTATTCAGTGGCTAAGTTTCTACTTACTGACTTCAAAAAAGGAGATTCTATGTTCGACGACTATGTTCTTTTTTATGTGTACGTTGTTATGGAGGAGACCCAAAGATTATTACAAGTTAAAATAAAAATCTTTTGGAAATGGGGAAAGTACAATATTTCAACTCCAGTCTTGTGAAAAACGCCGTGAACATAATAATAATTTAACGTTTACAATACTTAATTAACATTATTTGGAGTGTTAATTGAAATTAAAATAAATGAGGTCATACGGATATATATAAGGTATTTAACCGACGTCAATAAGACGAAGGACGAAATTTGTAATTTGATTAGATGTTTGTTTTTACACATTTTTTCACAAACTAGTAATAGATTTTAATTACTCTTTTTGTATTGTAAACACGACTTTTTGTGGATATAGAACCCACTCGGGGAAGATGTATTTTTCTGTTTCCGTTTTTTTTTTGCCCTAGAAACTGGGCAAAGCGCGGCGTTCCGCCACTCAACATGCAATGTCTCGAAAACGACGGAAACAAGGAGGGTGTAAGCAGAGACCAAGCAACAGACGTCTTAACACTAGGTTCGCATTGTTCTGCAGTTACCCCCAGTTCCTTCTACCTACCATGCCAAACGTAAAGCGTGAAGACATACAACTGTTTCATAATTAATAATTTATAAGTTCAACTCCCACTCGACTCGACACTCGGAGGTGGATTTTTCATTTCCATATTTTTCACTGTAGCAAATAGGTAAAGCGTGGCGTTGAGTTCCGCTACTTAACAATGCAATGCTTCGGAAAGTCGGAAAGCAGGGAACGGAGTCTTATAACTTTAAGTTTCTGTGATTTCATGCTATGTGCGGGATAAAGCGTGAAGCAAAAAAAATATGTTAATCGTTCAATCAATTACCGGAGTCAGTTACCATTAAAATAATAAATAGTGTTATGTTACAGGAATCAAATGCTAAAAAATATTATATTCAACACCCGTAGCGGGTACATGTACATACTATGTACACTTAAATCATATCGCATCGAATGTGCACTTCAACTTTCAGAATTGTTTTAATTTATTTAAATTAAAACAATTCTGAACGGATTAGATGAAAACCGAATGTATTCTAAAAGAATAGTAGTCAATTCGTAGTTTTGTCTCACTCTTCAATTATATTGGAATTTTTACATTGGGATGTTCATAAGTTGAATCAGATACATAATACTACTTCAAGTAGAAAATTTCAGGCGATGTCGATATCACAACTAAGCTTCGAGAAAAGAGTGTAATAGATAGCTTTGAATATCAGCCGTTCTGAAAGGCGAAATATTTTATACTATCTTTTCTCATAATGGTTATGACCGATGTTATAAAACAGAAACAAAATTAAAAACTTCTACCTACGTACTAGCCTTTTTTGTATTATTTTATATTTTTATATATTTTCTGTGATATCTTCACTGATCAACAAATAATAACAATTTTTATAATACGCACATATACATACGTTGATTTCTAAGACGGACAATTAGTAATTTTTTTAATTGATGAGTCATAGATTTTGCAAAAGAAAAGCACACGTAACATTTTAAGAAAGAACCTATTAGTGCTATATTATTCGATTGACATTGATGTAAAAAGTTTTTACTCTTACAATATGCTGTAGATACACAATCCGTCTATATTACAAAAAAAGAATAAAAAATTGTGTATGTTCTTTGATTATTTTAACGTAAAAATAATGCAGTGAGTAAAGGTAAAAGCTTATAAAATATGGATAAAAATGTGTAATATGTAGGTATATAAAATATTTTTTTTTAATTTTTTGTCGGCCTGTTCGACTGCTTATCTGTTTGTAAACGTTTGTAAACCTTTAATCTACAGGAATGGTTTCAAAAAAACGAAATGAAAAATTAAATTTGAATCGATGGATTAACAAACAAAAAAAGTAATTCCCATTGACATAATCAATTCTCTTTGACATATAGAAATCAAAACTTAGAAATTCTTAATAAAAGCCATAATGTTCACCTACATGGGATAGAGAAATGGCGCCTTAAAAAAAGCTATTTCTCTTACGATTTTTTCGTTCACATTTTTTATATAAACCATCAAAGATCTAGAATACCTAATGTAAAACTACAATTGATAAACTAAAATATAAAAAATTAAGAAAAAATATCCTTAGTGAAAGATCATGAGAATTTTCGCCGAAATGTCACAATAAACCGGTAAATAGAAATTGGGTAGCAACCCTTGTCACACATAATATATAAAACAATTCTTAAAATCCCCATAGTCAAGTAAAGTAATATTGACGTTAAAAAATAAAAAAAATCTAATGTTTTACAGAAATTTTGTCGGTTTTGATAATAAACATTTTGGGGTGGTCACCAGACCAGACAAATGGGCACGGATGTGTGTGTACATCTTATATTATTTACATGTGATTTAATTGACCCAATGTCTGCTACTTGCATGGGGGCCCATGCAATGGGGTCAATCAAGAAATAGCCCTTGTTTTCAATTCGATGCTACTCATAATTTATAATACAGTGATATAAAGTAATTTTGAGCAATATTACAGATATACGGTATTATATTTTAATTTAAGCCCTGATGTACCCAATTCTACTTTTCGAACTTGTTTGCAGATCTCACTTACTCGCTGCACTTTATTTTTCTATATATCCATGATAAATGAGCAGTTAACCTACACTAATTATTATAATGGAAATTATTATATGAACCCTTCTCACAACCATCGCGTTTACAAACTGACACTTTTCCGCTAAACAGGGGTTCGAATATTTTTTTATTAAAATATATGAGTTATAAATGTATTTATTAGATATTCTACATTAAACAATAACTTAAGTGTTATTTACTGAGAAACAAATCAACTAATGTACCGTCACTTGTGCTCATCACATACCTACATGTTAGTACGTATATGGATTTAATTAGATAACTATACCTATTGATTTTCCCATCCTGTATTTGTACTGATCCACGATATCTACACAGAAACTAAATAATGTAGTAATACTGAATTGCATATTTTATTTACTAAATTTATATTATTTCTGTAATTGGTAAGTAACAAACGACAGGAAAAATAAATTTCAGCAGTGAAAATATAAGGCTATCTTTTTTATTTCATTGCATGAAAACTCTTCTGAAATATTTGAACAAAATTATATTTATTTTCTATACTGCTGAGAAAATATTAGTTCGCTGGCCGTTTCCAAAAATTGCATTCGCGTGACGTGCTAAGCATGTCAAATATTAATGAAAATTTTGGAGTACAAAAATGGATATATAATCAATAAATATACATGTAACTTATTTTGATAAAATTCTCTAAAATCGCTTACAATTTAAATCAACAGTATGAATGATTTCACGAGCTTAGAAAAAACTATTGTTCGTGAATTGTCCTGTCGCTTATGTTTGTGTACCGACGTTTCTAAACTTAAACCACTTACCGCAGAAATTAAACGGAAAATAAAGAAGTTGTTTGATGTTTCTGTAAGTTTTGCGTTTATTTCTTAATAGCTATATCATAGCATTTTCATAATTTTTTTATTCATATTTTTAACGTAATTGTTTTCAGATACGTACTGATGACAGCCTACCGAAGGCAATATGCCACGATTGTCTACAGCAAGTAGGAGCTCATCATCTTTATTCTGTTAAAGTGGAAAAGACCCAAAAGTTTTTGGATTTTTACAACACGAAAAGTAATCTAGAAAAACAAAATCGGGCTCAACCACATGAGAACAAACTACACCCTATTATCTCTACATTAACAGAACCTGCCGACAAGTTAAAGTCCACAGATAACAATAAACAGAATCTTACACCTAAATTGACTACACCACCTGCTTCATCTGAACTTCAACAAGGAGATGTGAAATTGTTAAAAGCTTATCAAAAGAAAAAATCACCGTCACACATGAAATTTTTAGAAGCAATGCCATTAGAAGAATTCGCTGTTTCCGAAAGTTTAGACAAGTCTCTTCTGAATACAAGTCCCGGTAGTAAAACAACAAAAGAGGTAAAGAAAGTTCAAAATCATCCGGCTGACAATTATGTGAATGAAGTACTGGACCCTATTGTGCTAATAGACGGACGGCCTGCTAAGCATGGCGCTGAACTAGATAAGCAAATATCACTATTCTACAAAATGCAGTGTTGCATTTGTCAGGGACAAGGATTTAATTTTAAGTCCCTTATGAAACATTATAAAGAGAGGCATGGAGTGCCAGGATACGTTACGTGTTGTGACAAAAAGTTTCATTACTTTTATCCCAAGAAAATTATAGAGCACATGGCTTATCATCTACAACCCAACATTTTTATGTAAGACAAGTATTTGTATATTTATTTTTAATTGTACGTAATTAAATTGGGATGTTGACTAAAATAAAATATTGATTAATTATTTTAAATATAAACTAGAAGTGAAGTACGTGAGTAAAATAATTTTGAGCAATAATTAAGTCTGTTTAAAATATTTTTTTAATTTACGAATTATCAATTTAGCATTTTTTATTAAGATTTTGTCATTCAAAGATTAATACAAGTCTTCTCTGATACAAGCCAAGATTTCAGTTGCATTTGGGATATTGTTAATGTACGATTAATCCTGGTCACACAACGCATAAAGAAATATGTCTAACGTAGAGACAGGCGAAGTAAAAATCATCATTTAATTAGTTCTCTAGTTGTCCAGATTTTTTACTCTTTATAAAAAAAAAGAAACTAGAGTTCTATTATTATTCATGTCGACATCACGAAAATACGTTAAATAAATACTTTGCAGTAAATAGAAAATTTTGTAGCAATATTTACCCATCATAAGCTTGTACAGTTTTAAATATATCTAGTGGTAGGCCACATCAAATCTGATTGAAAATTATGACTATGAAATGTTCTCGAAAATTTTCCGCTTAATATTTTATTTTTCTTTATATTTGTTTCGTTGCCTCGCCTAAAATATTAGTAAAATATATTTTTAATTTGATTTATTTTCAATTTTCAGGTGCACTAGTTGCCACCAAAACTTCCAAACCTCTCAACAACTAATAGAACATCAAAGCAACGGTGGTAGATCACAAGGCAAGATCACATGTCCCAGATGCTCCGAGCGGTACCCCACGTATCAAGAACTAGGATGGCACATAATAACGCATCGTTCTGAAAAGTTTCAATGTGATTATTGTGGAAAGATGTAAGCTTTTTAAGTATATATGTATAGACTTTCTTAGTGTAGACAGATTGACCGCAAAGCCAACCTGTACTTTTAAAATTAAAGATATTTTATATTACTAGTTAAACTTATATTTCCCTATAAAACATATGATGTTATTAATGGGTAAAAAGTTTATACCCGTTTAAAAGTTTAAAAGTTTATAATACGTAACAAAAAATACCCCATCGAAGATTAAATAAAAATATAATTGATTTACGTTTATTATTGCGTCGATCCATTTGGCCGAAGGGGATCCAATGCTACGCTTGCCAGGGCGTGATCTCTATTCGAGAACCTTTTTCCTCCACCGTCTAACGGTTCTACGATGAATGTGACCAGCTCACTGCGACTTTAAATAGCTGGTAATTATTGATGGAGAAAACGAGAGAAAATGCCTCGTACTCTTCGGGAGGCCTACATATCATGATAAAGCTGATTTTTATTTTTTTACATTTAATTGACTAACTGGCGCCCAAAATTTCTAGATTAAAACATCATCATCGGAAGAAAACTATCAATCGCATGGAAGATCTCATACTTTGTTCCCAATGTGCACGTATTTTAAGAAGCATAGAGAAACAAGAGAAAGAAATTGTAAGTGATTTTTTTTTATAAAATAGATTTTTCAATTATATGATAAGTTTGCAGACAATTAATTCGTGTAGTCCTACTAATTATCATGTTACCCTTAACAAAATATATTATTTAATATGTCTTTTTACATTTTTAAGTTCTGTTTTCCACTTTTTCTTCTTTGTACGAAATAATTAAGATCATGAGGCCTTTCAACTTTGCTGTGAGCGTGAAAAAGAAGTGAAATTAATGAGTGCAAAGGTCTTTCATCTCGACCGTATGGAACATAATTTAAGACTTTTGTATAATGTTGCTTTATTATACTATATAAATGTTTAATTTTTTTCTCAGAAGGAAAAAGTGAAAGCCAAAAGTAATGACACGTTAACTCTACAAAAGTATCAAAAATTTCGACAAGCAATGGGACTGTCAGGAGACGAAGATGCTTCAACAGATTAAGGAAACAAGTCAAATAGTAAAAAAATTGTAATCGGTTTTTTCTTAAAAAATCACGTCCATTAAAAATAAACACAGTATCAGGTATATTTTTATAAGAATTTTTTGAATCTTATATGGTCATTTTAGTAAAAGTCTAATAAGAATATGAGCTTTTATTGTTATTTTTATAGCAGTTTTTATCGACTGTATAGTAAAATCAAAAAATACCTATAATTACTTATATATAATATAAGTAATTTAAATGAACAAAAACATCATTCATATTTTTTATTTGAGGAATAAACATGACAATGTCTATGAGCACATCAAGTTTACACATTATAACATATTGTCACTTATTTTAAACACATTATTCTGCAAAGTAAATAGTCACAAACACTTATAATATCATACAAATATATGAAAATTATTCTAACCTACGTTTTTTAACTAAAGACCCAAGTAGATCAGAAATGGCTGGTAAGTTATTGGTCTGGTCATTTGCTCCAGTGTTCAAGTTGGATAGTGGAATGTTTAACTGATTTGATTGTGAGCTTTTTTGTTGTCCCTTCATATTTCTGTGTTGAGGAAAGCTGGGCATCAACTTTGGATCACAGGCTGGAAAAAGAAATATCAAAATATAAATCACAGCAAAAATAAAATATATGGTTGCTTTATATAAAAGTTACTTACATTTTTAATTTAAGCAATCAAATTTTTTTAGGTCAAATACAATCATTAACTTACGCAAAGGTTGCTCCTTGAAATATGAGCTCTGCAAACATTCTTCAGCAGTAGCTCTCTTGTTAGGGTCATACATGAATAAGAAGTTCAGAAGACGAAGTCCAGCTGCAGAGAGCCATGGGAACTTTTGTTTTAAATTATTAGTAGGGCTGTTGCTTTAACGTAAAGTTCTGTAAAGCTGGTAAAGAACTAAATTCAGGCCAAATTGCATCTGATGGTGTGCCTGCAAGTGGATATGTTAATAAATATAAGCAAATTTTGGCCTTAAAGACATGTTTAAATGTTATACATTTTAAATTTTTTGGAAAACTAAGTAAAAAAGTGAAAAATACAAATATGAAAAACTGATGCCATTGTTAGGATTACAATGCCACTAAAATGTACAAAAGTGTGAGAAAAATATTGATTAAGATGAAGAACAGTATGTCAAAATTAGTAAATCATCAACTTTAGAATTTTCCCAGAAGTTTGTGCAAACTTTTTCTAGTTATAGACTATAAGACAGTTGTTATATTTGTTATCATGACTCGTAATCGAAACTCTTTCGAAAGCTGTCCTAAAATAGTAAAATATTAACAAAACACTTTTTGCAGCAATAGGTGGGTTTCTTTTCAATAGGTGCTGATTATTAAGGTATGCACATTTAAAGACATCTAAATGTGTAGGAAAAGGAATATGCTGAGTCTTGATAGAGCAAACAAAACTAATTTAAAAGAATGAAGTGTATCATACAAAGAATTGAATTGTTTAAGGCAATAAAATTAGAAAGAGTTACTATCAAGATGATCAAAGATTATTTTATAAGCAGGGAGAAGCAAAAAGCATCATTTATTTATTTATTTATTTTCCACTTAGAATCAATAAGATGATCACTTGTGTACGTCAGATAGAGCGAACGGAGGAGTGTCAAAGGAGCCCAATTTGATAGTAAATATCGAATTGAGCCCCTCTGAAACCTACACACTCCATGACTTAAAACTAAGGTTACGAGGGTTCCAAGCGCGGCCTGGTGAGAAGAGCCCACAACAAACTCAGCCAGGTTTCCCTAAACCTATTGTGATCACTTCACAAACGTCACTCTAACAGATACATCTGTTGTTTTCAATGATTATATTTTCTTAGTCAAGTTATACTCACCAAGTAAATCCACAATAAGTTCCAACTGTTCTATTTCAGTCCAGCCAGGGAGCAAGGGTTTGTTGGCCAATAGTTCTCCAAGTATGCATCCTGCAGCCCACATATCTAGTGCTGGAGTCTGTTTTGGGGACTGTAGCAGTAGTTCTGGTGCTCTGTACCATAATGTGACTACCCTAGGTGTTGCACTGCGTGCTGGTGCGCCCAGCCACCGTGCTAATCCAAAGTCAGCTAAAATTATATACAGTTTAGAATACTTATGAGATTAAATATGAATATGACATTTATGAATTGATTTTTCATAATGTTTTTTTTACAGAGCTTACTTTTCTCTATATAATCAATAAAAAATTTAATTAAATAATGCAATTTTTAATAATATTATAAGTATTTTTAATATGAATTAAAAAAAATTAGGGTGTAAAGTATGATGCCCGATTTAATTTTCTATAACAAACATACAAATTCAAACATAGCTTGGAAATCGTGTAGAAAAAATAGTATATTAAAAAATCACCTATTTTAACACAGCCTTTATCTGTTAGTAGTAAGTTGGACACCTTTAGATCTCTATGCACTATGAAATTTGAATGTAGATATTTCAATCCTTTTAGAACTTGAAGCATCAGGCATTTCACTTGGGACTCAGTAAATGGTGAAGACATATTATCCAGTAAAGATGCCAAATCTTGCTCACAGTACTCCATTGAGAGAAATATGCTAAAATGATTAATGATTCATAAATAACAGCATAGTATAGAATTAAAGCAATTTAAATTAAGTAATATAAATATTTAAATTAATATTTTACCTTTCCAAAGACCTTCCTACAAGCACTTCTTTGAGTTGTACAATATTTTCATGCCGACAAGACATTAATACTTGTATTTCCCTCAAGCCACTCAAAGGCAACCCATCCTTTTCTACGTCCATCCTTACTTTCTTTAAAGCTACTATGTTACCATTTAATTTATCTTTTGCTCTATCTGCAAAAAAAAAATACTTTAAGGGTTATGTCATGTAGAAAAGAAAGAAGTTTATGGCCAAGTAAGGAATTACTTACATACAATACCATAGGTGCCTTCTCCAATACGATTAAGCTTTTCAAATTCTCCAACAAATCTACACCTTCCCAACTAAAAATAAAAAAATCATAATGTAAGTAACGCCGGGTTATATTTAAGTATTGTTATTATCTTGCAGGTTATGTTTACTAACTATGTCTTTTTCTGGTATCTCCATAGTTTTTCCAGTTCTAAAAGAAATCAAAACGCCTTTTCGTGCAGCTGGCCCCGTAGGATCAGCAACATCTTGAGATGGTAAAGGTTTTTCAGAATCTGAAATAATATTATACCAATATTATACATTAATATAAACTAAATGATAAATCGTTCATTCAATTTACTCGTTTTTTACTTACTTTGAGACATTATTTATCGTATTTCTATGTTTGTTAATCGTATTTTTAATAATTATAAAGTCAACACAAACAAATAAACTTAGCTTGAATGGACCGGCGAATGATTAAAAATTGATGACAGATAAAATAACCTAAGATCGAAATTTACTATTTGCATATTCTATTTTCTGACTGATAGGCGTGCTTTATTTACGAAAAATTACACAAAATCTTTCTCTGTTCGAAATAATAGAACATAGGATGAGAGTGCAATATGCATTAATTAATAATTTGTTAAAATATACATGCAATTTTTAATTTTTAATTATTTCTAATTCAACAGAAAAAATGTAAAATTTTATTACATTCAATTTAATTTCTATTCAATTATTTTTTTAAAAAAGTAATATTATTGCAAATGTCAAAACCTTAAAAATGTCAAAATAGTTTACATAAATTTTATTTCGTTTTTATAATTATTTTAAATATTATATAGTAAATATGATGTGTGTTTTTTACTGATAATGGGAATTCCGCAGAAAGTCTATCGGTCTGTAGGGAGATTTTGGAGGTCGAATATGTAAGATCATTTTAACCTTTTGTTACTTCAAATGAATGATGAGCTAATTTTGTATAAATTGTATGCTACCAATCTGAATAATCAAGCACAGTACATTTTTTAATTAATTTTTACTCTAAAGAAGAGATGAGAATTCCTAAAGTTTTAAACCCTCGGGTGCAAAATCAGTTACTGTAAGTAATTTTCTGTTTTATTTCAAGTAAATAAAAATGTACTGTCTTATTGCTTTTTAATAAATCTTATTCATACGAAAATTATTGTAGAAAACGTTTTGGCGTTTATGATAAGGTACTACCAGTTGAAACTACTCCAAGCCGATTAGTCCCTGAACATATTGAAAGACCTGACTACCTCTCAGGAAATCCACTGTATGTAAGAAAACATCCAGAAATCAAAGATGAAGAACAAATTATAGGAATGAAAAACAGCTGCAATTTGGCAGCTAATATACTAAACAAAGTTGGTCCATTTGTTCAGGTAAACATTTTGTTAAGTACAATTATATATGCAAAAAATATTATAATTTTAATCAATATTTATATAACTTTAAATATTAAATCCTAGCCAGGTGTGACAACAGATGAAATAGATGAACTAGTGCACAGCTTAACTGTAGAAGCACAAGCATATCCATCACCTTTACTTTATAAGGGATTTCCAAAGAGTGTGTGTACATCGGTTAACAATGTAGCTGTTCATGGAATACCAGATCTAAGACCTTTACAAAATGGAGACATTGTTAATGTAGATATCACGGTAGGAAATATTATTAAATAATGAATTTATAAAAACACTAAGATATTTAACACTAAAAGCTTTTATTTTACATGCTTCTTAAATAATTCAGGTATTTTACAATGGCTACCATGGTGATTGTTCAAAGACATTTTTGGTGGGAGATGTTGATGACAAAGGTTTACAACTAGTAAATATCACTGAAGAATGCCTTAATCAGGTAACTAGAATGTACCTTTGAGATATTATTTTTTTTTCTTTGTAATTAAAACAATGATGTGTTGTGTGTGAATTGTCAAGTTTTTGTAGAACTTGTTAAAAATATCGAGTATTTCAAGATCCTAATTTGTTAACAATGCTCCCAAAATACTAGTGCATCGAAAAATTTAATAATCAGTGTTAATTAGCGCGATTCGAAGAAAAATATTTAAAAAAATCACTTAAGTGTACATAAATACCCTCGGAAATATAAAAATAAAGCATATGAAAAAGTGAACAACTTCCGGTGTTTGACATTGACTGCCGCTTTACCATCGCCAAAACAGTCTTGCTATTACATAAAGGAAACTTGAAATAGAAAATAGATCCGCAAACTAAACTAATTTTAGACAAAATTAACGAAATGAAATGCGATTTTAAAAATCAAACTCAGGAGCTACCCGAAAGGTTTACTAGAAGCATGTCAGATTTAGTAGATGTAAAATTAAAACTACTTATTGAAGAAAATATAAGGCTAAAGAAAGAGGTCGAAAATCTGCAATCAAAGATACAAAAACTTAGAACGTGATGTACGAAAAAACAATTACCTAATTCATGGAGTGACGGAAGAAGAAAAACATGGCTTAAAACTGAAAGAAAAGGTGCTAGTAAAAGGTGAAGTAGTACAAATGGGAGATAATTGATGTGAGAAGGATAGGGTGACGAGACAGTAGTAAAATAAGATCTATCCTTCTAACATTTACTCTACCATTGCGAAAATATGAGCTCTTGAAAAATAATAATAACTTCCCTACTGGCGTTTATGTCACCCAAGATTACCCCAAATCAGTTATCATTAAATGAAAAGAGTTAAAAGAAAAACAATAACATGAACGACAAAAAGGAAATACCTACTACCTACATTCGCTACAATAAACTTGTTAAAAGTTAAAGGTAAAACTGACAAGGAAACAGAGAGAAAGAGATCTGAATCTAAATCACCTACCATAACCAACAAAATAAAAGATGGGGACCCGGCACCATATATTAAATTACACAAAGTACATTGTATGTTTCGCCCAAGGTCCAATTCCTCTAGTTCCTTGGCAGAATAAAAATTATATGTGTGTAACATATAATTAATAAACAAAAACCAATAGATAACCAAATTAAAGTAAGAGAAAGAATATATTATAAGAAACAACATTCCCCAAGCCGATCAATTGCAGTCACCGTGGGAATTACGACCGCAACCCTTCATCACCTAATTATGAAGATAGTAACGCATCGTCTCCGATATTAAGATATGTACTCTCAGCCCTAGTACAAAAAGACAATAAAAATCTATGTACAGCAGAAACTTGAATATACGGCCCTCAGTTATACAGATTTGCGATTATCCGGACTACAGGCGGCAAATGTACCTACAGGCAAATTTAATTAAAGGTACCTACAAATCGTATTAGTGCAAGCGTGGTCCTACGTTAAATGACAATCACCAAATATTTTCAACCAAATTTCTAAAGAGCATTGATTTTTGTTAATATATAGTAGTCGTTTTTAATAAAGTATAAGTTAATATGTATTATGTGCCTACATGTGTTATTCATATGTATGACCTTTCGATTATCCGGATTTTCCATTATCCGAATGCCTTACAACAGCAATTAGTGCGGTTAATCGAGTCTCTACTGTATATCAACCTTCAATGTTAGAACTCTCCGAACTCTAGATAAACTCATAGAGCTTGAAGAGGCTCTGAAATTAATTAATTGAGATTATATTGGATCTTAGCGAGATTAGAAGAAATGGAGAAGCAATAGAAGAACATAACAATTATGTATTTTACTATGTTGGAGAAACACCTGGGCAATGTGGTGTTGGTTTCATTGTAAAAAAGCAACATAAAAATGCAATATCAGAATTCAATGGAGTGTCAGAAAAGATTGCAATGCTACATACAAAGTTATACTTCAATGGTCAAATTGGGACAGACAGCAAAGAAACAAATATCCACATAATAGGAAAACATGCAACTGGAAAACTTAATGACAATGGGCAGCGGATAATAAAAACTTTGCAATCCAGAACAACTTTTATATAATGAACACATTTTACAAAAAGAGGAACAGTAGAAAATGGACCAGGGTATCACCAGGATATACTGCCAAAAATGAAATTGATTTCTTTCTATCCAGTCGGTCCAAAAATATTTAAAAATGTTGAAGTTATAGCTCAGTTTAACTTAAACTCTAATCACATGATGGTGAGAGCGAAACTAAACCTGATACCTATTAAACATTCAAGGCGTAGCTATATAAAAAACCAAAAAGTCCAGGGCACAATTCTATTAGGTGAAAAGGAACTAAGCTTACATAATGATCTAAAGGAAATATCAAATAAAGAATCAATACAAAATAAGTACAATTATTTCGAAAACGTCATACAAAATTTGAGCACAAATTTGTCACTGAATTGAAAATCTACACACCTACTTGAGGACGAAGCAAAACGTCTAATTGAAAAAAGAAAGAGCTTGTTACAAGAAAATAAGAAAAAGATTGGCCAAATTAGTAAGGACATCAACAAAAGCATTAGAAAACACATAAAAAGAACCAAAACAGAAAAATTTAAGCGTCATATTAGACTTAGACAAAACACAACTTGGATACCAAACTTTAGGAACAAAACTGGGAAATTGGAATACAATACAAAATCAATAAAAGACATAGCTATAAAGTTCCACAAGGACTTATACAATGATAAAGATGACGGTGAAGACATAGACTTGGGTAGAAAAGAAGAGGATGAAGAACAAATACCCTACATCATAGAATCAGAAGTTAAATATGCTATAGTATCCCAAAAGAACAACAGAGCACCAGGGGAGGATGATATTACAAATAAATTATTAAAGACAATTTTAGTAAATTTATCCAAGCCTGTTACACAGATTTTTAATCAAATTATATTTGAAGAAACCATCCCACAGCAATGGAAGAAATCTAGCATCGTACTGTTACACAAGAAAGGAGATAAAAATCAAATCAATAACTATAAACCAATAAGCCTGTTATCTAACCTCTATAAAATATTTTCGAAAGTCTTACTAAATCGTCTGACGACTAATCAGGACGAAAACCAGCAAAGAGAACAAGGTGGCTTTAGAAAGAACAATTGTACTCTTGATCACACATTTGCAGTGAAACAAGTTATTGAGAAGTTCAATGGATACAGCAAACATAGCCTTCATGGACTATAATAAAGCATTCGACACAATTAAACATATCGAAATCTGGAAATCTCTATTACAGCATGGTATTCCAAATAAGTATATTCGAATCATTAGACAAATATACAATAGAAGTACATCCAAGATCAAACTAGAGAACGCAGGACAAGAATTCGAAAGAAGATAAGGAGTACGTCAGGATGATCCATTATCCCCAAAGTCATTTTCTGCTGTTCTCGAGAGTGTATTTCGAAACATGAACTGGAAGGATAAGGGCATCAATATATATGGTAAATGTTTAATACATTTAAGATTTGCGGATGACATCGTGCTAATGACAGATAATCATAGATCACTCGAGGAAATATTACAACACCTCGCAGACCAAAGTGTTCTTGTTGGATTAACAATGAACACAGAAGTTAAAATGAAGATGGTCAGGACATATGGCAAGAGATACTTCAGGAAAAGGGCCAAAAGATAGTTTTGAATGGTACTCAAGAAATGTTCAAAGAAAAAGAAGACGACCTTATAGACGATGGGAAGATGACATCAGGAAAACAGCTGGTTCCTACTGGCTGCGGAAAGCAAGGAATAGGAGAGATTGGAAAGGGATGGAGGAGGCCTTTGGTCAATAAATGCCATTTTATTTTATTTATTTATAATCAAAACAATGTGATTACTATGCTATATTAAACTAAATCATTGTCTTTTTACAGGCTATAGGAATATGTGGCCCTGGAGTACCGTTTTGTGACATAGGCTTAAGAATACATAGAGTGGCAAAACGAAATAAACTTACTGTATTGCCAGCTTTTATTGGACATGGTATAGGCAAATACTTTCATGGGCCACCATGATATCTTTCACATCATGTAAGTAGTAATAATTTTAGTTATATATTATGAAACACTTTTGGTTAGTGTGGTTAACATACCTTCATTCAACATGAATCAAGACATACTCTAATCACCAATATAAAAAAATATTATTTTTCATTAAATAGAATCTTAAAAGGCCATAGGAAATTTGTCTTTATTTTATATTTTTTTCAGTTTGACACATATTACATAGAGCAAGGTTATGGCATTGTATTAAATGAGAGAAGTTGATGTCCCATTTTCAAGCATACACAGTTACTAACTTAAATATTTATATTGCAGTAAACAGGTATCCAGGACTTATGAAGGCTGGTATGACATTTACAATAGAACCTGTACTATCTCATGGCAATGAAATGACGTTGATATTGAACGATGGCTGGACCGCCATTACCGAGGATGGTGCTAGAGCCGCGCAAGCTGAACATACAGTATTGATAACTGAAGATGGCGCTGAAATATTAACGAAATAGATAAAAAAACATATACTTATTTCTTATTGTTGTTCTTAGCTCAATAAAATTATAGACTGTTGTATTTCTTTTTTACTTTTAAAACATATATTCCACAAGTTGTTTTTCTGGTAATTTTTAAATATTTGTTGATGGAAAAAATGTGAAGATTTATTAAGGAATAAAATGAGTTTGTGAATGAGTTTGAATCCTGTAAACACGTTACGTTACATTGTATTTTCTGAGGAAGATTAGAGGAAGGTCATGTAAAAAATCAAGAGTGTATAAGATAAAAAGGATTAAATAAAAGGCAACATTACATGTGACGTATTTATTCTAGCATGAATTAAAAAAGTTACTTGTTACATTAAAAGCACAAGCAATACAATTATAATCCTTATAGGCTGTCGTCAGTCAATAAATAGAAAATTTAAAGGCTTCGAAGGAAGGTATCGATTTAAATGTGTTTCTTTTTTATAGTAAATAGTAATAGTTAAGAGTAAGGCGTAACCAGTGGGACGTAAACACTGCCCCCCACGTGTTGCTATAATTTAACATTTAACATGTCATGTTCATCCTTTCTCATTTTTACTCAGTTTGGTCCCATTTCAATACTAGCTACGCCTCGAACGATAAATTAAGTATATAACTACAATAAAATCGAGTAAGATTCTTAATATAATATATAGTTAGAGAAAAACAGTGACAGATGACTAGAAAATCACTTATTCATATAAATAGAATTGGAATTTAAAATTGCTGCAATCGTAGCTATATTATAATCTACAAAGCACTTGAACAGTAAACTTGGATAATGACTTGATTAACAAAGAAACGCTTAAATATTGACTAGTTTGTGAACACAGATAAAAACCCTGATAAAATATACATTTAAAGTAATGCATAAATTATTAACATTAATAATAGGTTAGTTGTAATAATAAAAATAATATATTATCATTATGTATTTGGTGCTTCGGTATCTTATTTCGTATTATTATACTTAATTCAACTTTAGATATTATAAGTGTTTAAAAGTTAAATTATGAGTAAAAGACATAACAAGAGGTAATATTAGATTCATTCAGATGTCCGCTTCTATATTATAAATGTATAAAAGTTTAAATTCTGTGAACTTCAGATAAAAGTAGAAATGCATAAAAGCTCTTATGCCATGTCAAGTTTCATTAAATAATTAACATTAGAATATACCTATAGGTTTAACCTTAATTTTCTACTGTGAAACATAAACAAAGTTCAAAGCATTCAATAACTTTGATACAAAATTGTTTCGGCGCAGGCCTAACAACTTAAAAGAAAACATGTCAAAGGACACCTTATAAAATAAATAACATTTAACAAAAATCGTATATATTGTAACCATAATAATAATAAATGCGACGTATATAGCGTAATTATTATTACTTATATAACTAGGGTGCTTAGGGAAGGATAAAAGAGTGTATAAAAGTTGATAAAAAACTTTAAATAGATTTAACAACATACAAAAGCTACCACGCGATTATATACTTTACAATAAAATTACCTAAATATATCACTCAAGGTATAACGTCATGGGTACTAAAACAAGTAAGTACCTTTGCAAATTATTAATTAAAAAAGAAACCTGTTATAAATCGCCACAGACAATATGAATATTTCCATCCGCCATTGACTTTTTAGGTCTCCTAAGTTAAAATATTAAACCATGTAAAAATGTTCATGTTCGGATTTAGCGTTTAATTCTTGTGCACGCCACTTGATAAAATCAGAACATGTGCAAGTGCTTATTACTGGTTATTAACCTATTTAAAATAATAAATTAGACAAACCTTTAAATATCGTTTTTACTTTGTTTTCTTTCAGAATTCACTAGAAAAATTATTTATTCATAGAAAACACACTAATATTTCCAAAGGACACGAGCATGGTTTTTATAAAACAACTATTTTTTTATCCATCATGGCATCAACAGTCGACACGTCGTGCGTGTTGTAATTTAATTTGATTTCCCTAATAGGCAACATGTCAACAATATTAAATGGCGCTTGCGTGTAGTCGTGAGGTCAATTATATAGTATTGAAGTAATGTTTGGATTTTCATCACGAGAAATTCCCCATAATTATAAAAATTTACCTGTTATATTTTCCCTTGTTATAAATCAGCCAAATACATATAAATATTAAGTACTACGAGGAATCATTATATCTGTGGCGATATTAAGTATTATAATAAACTAAAATATATGTAATTAACGAGACATCAAAACAGTTATTCAATAATATTAAACAAGCACATCTTAGAATAAACTTCAAAATCACACTTACAGGTTATCTACCGTTAAAGCTTCATTCCACAGACACAAGATAAATCAATGGCAACCATAATCAACATTATTATAAATTGAGATCTTGTAACAATAAATTTATAAGTATCAATAAATTTAAGCAAAAATATTCATATATTCCATAAACTTTCAAATTTTTTTATATGTAAATTATTTTCCAATCACAATTCAACATCTTTTTCTTTAAAATTCTGTTACTAAAATAAAATATAGACTCAAAATTTAAATGAAACCATGTCTTAAATATATTTTCCATAAATTATCATATGAGTAAAATATTATGTATGCTTGACTGAAAGTTTACGAAATTTATGATTAACATTGTACTTTGGTAATCACTTGGAATTATAATTGTACACTTTTAAATGCAGCAAAATCTTTTTTGTGAAAAAATATAATATAATATTTTAATATTGGGGGTATTATCAATATTTTTTTTAACTAAGCATTAGGTCCAATTAAATGACAAATATTTGTAATTTCTTATTTATATATATTATAATTTTATCTTAATTTAACTTTACTGTCAATATATTAGAAAAAAATGTTATGAAAAATAAAGTGTATTAATATGTCTAGTACAGATAAAATTAATTAAATTACAAGATAGTGTTTGATTTTCTTTGTGCAAAATCTTTTATATAAGTGGAACTTCAAACAGTGCTATTAATATTGTAATTGTTGTAGTAATTAATATAAAAGAGGAAATTTATTATTTACATGTTGTGTTAATATTTTCAATAAAATAAGACAAATCCAACAGATTTTAAAATACAATTTGTATAAGAACTTAAAATATAGACTATAAAATTAAAACCTTAAAAAAGCAAGGTTGCAATAATACATATATATTTTGACTATCTAATTTTCTAAAAGTAGTCTATATTAAGACTACTTTTCAATTTTATAGAAACGGTGTACAAAATCAGTTAAATTAAAAACTTGTCCTGGACCCAACTCTGAATCCATATTGATATATTCATCCAGGTTGTGAGTTGATGCTGAAATAAAATAATGACAAAAAATTTAATAATATGGCATAAATTATTATATATTAAATAATCATAAAAATCCCATTCAAAATTACATAAAGAGCTTAGTATAGCTGAGCACATTATAACACTCTGTTTTACTTATGTTGCCATTATAATATATTAGGCTTTTGAGAAACATTTAATAATTTAAACACTAGTCTAATGGTATCAAAATTTTGTTTTTAAAATTTAAGTAGTTTTAATGTTAAGTGATATTTATATATATCTTTTACATTTCAATTAAAAACTCTTCCATTATACACTGACATTTGATCTTTGGAGTGCCTTTGTAGCTTCAATCTAATGGCAGGAGTACTTAAACAATATTCAAGATATGAAGATTCATATTTGACATATTTAGTATTATAACTTACACATACTGATACCTGACATATTTAATGTGATTTTTATATACCAATTTAAAATGTTCATTATAAATACCATACTCACATGTGGTAGAAATAGCAGTATAAGGTGGCGGAGGCTTGATCCAAGAGCCATCAGGCCTCTTCATGTGACGTCTATCAGAGGCAAAATGCTGCAAAAATTGCTTTGCTGGAACTACTCGGAAGAATCTAGAAAAATCGAGTAATAACATGATTTCATTTGAACTGACACTGTGTTCATATCATATAATTGAATACAAAATGAAATCTTACCTGTGGAAATCAGATTTCAATACTTGATCTGTCCGAAAAGTTTCAGTTACATATTTATGGAAGAATGTTGGAAATGGAAGTTCAGAATCCAAATCATATACAAGGCAAGTTTTACAATCTACAGAGTAAAGAAATATCACATGATAGTCCTGAAAAAGATAACATTATAGAGTGAACAACTTATCAAAATATTTTTAGTTAGTATTAACAATTAATAATGTTTTTAAACTCATAAGTTTGTAACATATTTTTTATGAACTTATAAGTTTAAAACAACTAAATAATTTCGAAGAATAACTACACCTATATAACACTAGACATATTAAACTTACAAATCCATTATATTTTTAAGTTGTACTATTTATCAATAAATAAATTTGATGAGCTCCTAATCAAATTTATTCAATGACAAATAATTACTTAGATTATAATTAATTAGATATAACTGAAAATTAACATAGCAGAACACACCCAAATTACTAAACGATCTTCCTCGCGCCCAGCCCTTTGTTTCCATAAAGGAACAGTTCGGCAAGGATTTGAAATGAAAACCACGTAGCATTTGTCCACTTCCCCTGGTACTCGTGACGACACATCTTGACATAATTTCCAAACGTTCTCTTCGCTGCAGTGCAGTAAAAATAGAAAACAAAGCAAAATATTTACCATAAGCAAAATATAAAGTCACAATGATAAAATTATAAACAAAAAAGATAATGTTAATTACTTACCAATAGCAAGATACATATGAACACTCAGCTTGTTTAGGAAACAAGGGTTTTAAAGCTTTATCACTTTTTTTATTATTTTCATTCTTGCTAAGATGCACTTGTGCATTGACCGACATTTTTATTTTTGACAGTTATGATCTACCGTAGACTACTAGACTGCTAGATCTTTTATGAATCAAAGACAAGCATTTATATGAAATAATTCTCAAAACTGCTATTCACGGTGCACTTATATATAAAAATGTTATTTAATACGATCTGAGACTAAAAATTGGCGGTGAATGCATTGCTGTAGTTTTCGAGGCGGCACCTTTTAAATTTCTCGGTAAGAAAATCGATTACAAAGTTCTTAAGATATACTAGTCGATAGCTTTATAAAGGATCTTGAAAAAGTAGACGATCAACCTATAAGTAATGGTCAACAAAACTTGGATTAACGACAATTTTCTAACAGCACGTATGAATTGGCCTTTTCTCGTATACGATTTTAATAAAACCCACTGGGCAAAGTTAGATGCAAGTGTCACAAGGATGCTGAAGTTATGGCTTGGGCTAGTGCATTCGACGGAGACCTTGACCTTATTAAAGATAAAAATAATTTTGAGTTGAGATTAAAGAAACCATCGGAGCTCTATAAATATCTAAGAGTCGCCAAAACACATATTGTGGGAAAATCACGGGCTGAGATAGTTACCTCACTTCCAAGAGACAGAAGTGTGCCAAAGCTCGAGTCAAGACTTAAATTCCATAAGCAATATATGATATGAGCACAATTTAGTAAAGTAGGGTTAGGATCAAGGAGGAAAGTCCAAGACACAGACATAATAAAGTCTTTTATTCGGCGAGACGAGAACGATAAGTATAAGTTGCACGTAATGGGCTTAGAAATGTAAAATGAGTGGCTAACTATAGGAGAATTCTGTATCCCTTATCTTTAAAACGGCGCACCCTAATTCACGACTGGTCTCCAGCACTATTAAAATTCTACCTAAATACGTTATAAATGACTCTTCCAGATCAAAGTTATTTAGTAGGTAAGGTAAAACTACCGATAAATCTTGCTACATCTGTAAAGAGGCAGTGGGGACAGCTAAACATATGTTGGTGGGGTCTAGGGTACTCTTGGATAGTGCTCAATATTCGCGGCGCCATGACAAAGTACTAGAAATCATACGTGAAGCCGTTAGTTTTTCAGTAGCTAGAGCACAGAGTAAGAGTTTGTGAAAGAAGGTTCTTATAAAACCTTACATAAAAGCCTTTCTCCATATTAGATCCAGCTCTTGATTGGACACTTGTGTTGGACACGTATGAGAAACAGTATAGAATCCCTGAGGATATTTGTGTTTCGTCATCCAGACCGAATATTTTTCTTTATTTTCAAAGCCTAAAACGCGTTGTACTGGTAGAATTTACAGTTCCGTGGGAAACAAATATCCTAAAAAGTCTCCATCTTAAATTCAATAAGTATTTCGATCTTACAAACGAACTGACCAGGAAAAGGTTTAGAGCTAGCTTGTATGCGGTTAAAGTAGGAGCGAGAGGTATAACAGCGAAATCTCTCTATAGTTTACTAAAAGATCTCGGCCTGTCTAGAACTATCACAAATTCATTTCTAGAACGCACTTCGAAAGCGGCTTTGGTAGAATCATTTAAAATTTAGTTAGGTAGTGGGAGGAGCTCGGACAGTGAAGGTGGGCGTTAATGCATTTTAAAGGGGCCCTTTAAACCTATACTTGGGTCGCAAGTCCCAAGCGCTGTTCGGAGCTCCTCTTCCTACAACACGATGGGCCCGGCGCCCGCACGGAAAGCTAAGTTGTTTCTTCTTTTCTTATAACAAAAAATACATAAATTTCGAATAAGACTGGTTTTATAATCAGATGATTTTATCGAAATTCTAACGGTGACGTATAAGAAACATAAGATGTTATGTTTTTCATAAAAACGCTTATAAAAACGGAAACCAAGTTTCAAAAAAGTTTATAAAAATGAAATTCTCGACAACAAACCAGACGCTACATTTTGATAACATAAAATATCAGATTCATTTCATAAAAATTCATCATTAATAGTGAATATTACGTGAATGGTTGGAATGTGTCGCTTTTTTAACCTGTAGTAGTTTAAATAGACTATTCAACTGAATTGTCTATGGTAATGGCAATATGGCCAGCTGGTAAAGTTTAAAGCTTTGTACTGAAAAGCTAATCTTATCTTTTAGTTGCTTCCAAATTTACTTTCATATTGGAGAAAAGGAGGGCGGTGCGTTGTCCTAGGTTTCGGCCGGACTAGCGTATCGTCCGTAACTTTGTTTTCAGTATTTAAATTTGATTTATATATTTACCTAGTTGTTTGTTATATATCAGCCACGATGACCCGTAAGTACATAATAAATAAACTATCAAAACATACTACGCTACTACTTTATGCTTATGTTTCTTATTAGTGCCAATATAAAAAATGATCAACTGTTAATATTCTTGTCAAAAATCGTGACACATTCCAAGGAATGTTCTAGATCTTAATAAAGCATGTCATGATAAATGATAAATTAAATTTACGCTGCTTTTTATATCATCAGCAATTTTTTTCTCTGATAAAAATAAAAAAAATATCTCGATGAATAAACTAATTATCAATATTTGTCATTATTTGTTGTGATGTAATGTAAATACCCAAATGTCAAATGATGAAATCTAGACCTTGATCTAAAATAATTCAAAATAAAAATTATATGGAATTTTTAATTTCTATCTTCTAGGCGGAAACCAGAGAGATTTAGCCCGAGCTAAAAATCAGAAAAAACAGCAAGAAATGCAAAAAAAGAAGACCGCCAGTGAAAAAACAGGCATGTCACTTTCTGAAAGGAAACATAGGTATAGTGTATGATTTTCAAATTGCTAGGAATCTTTTTGTTTATACTTACTAAGGAAATAAATTTTACCAATGCTGAAATTGGTAAGGTAATATTGCTTAAATTATTTTAGTGAAATAAACAACCGTTTCGGAATTTGTTTACGACCCGGCGGGAATGGAAATTAAAATATTAACTTAAATATATATATTTTACTATTTCAGGGATGCTGAATTAATGCGAGAAAAACAACGAAGAAAGGAAGAACAACAAACAATGAAGCAAAAACAAGCTGTTAATTAATTGAAATCTTATCTTTGACCACTGATATTTATGAACAATGAGTTAACACTTCAGTTGGTTTACTGTGCATAAATAAATAGTGTAAAGTAATCAATAAGTCCTGATTAAAAAGTTAAATCTGCCTTATGAATAATAAATCTCCCAATATTCATAGTGTTTTCTTTGTTGTTAAATGTTCATGTAAACTATGTAAAGTAAGCTTGGATTCTTTGGATCTGAATTATTATAGTGGTTGGTGTATGCCAATGTAATTTGAAATATCTTAGCATTTATGAAGTCTTCATTTGACTGAATAGATTTGTATGTATACTATTCAATTACCCATTTTTATAAAAAAATAAACTTTAAAAACATCTCCAAATGGTTTGTTGTTTTTGTTATGTACCAGATTTTACAAAAAATGTGATACCACACATATATCAAATAACTAAAATGATGTCTTTTATTTCTACTCATCTGGGGAAGGGTTTATAAATATAATAATTAGTCATTATTAAATTTGACAACTATTGATACCAATTTATAATCTTATGATACTTTGAACATTACTATTTTATAAGAGTATAGTTAATAAAGCTTAAAAATGTTTTTTTTACTCAATTGCTGAGGTGAGTGATAAATAAGTAATTTTTAGCAGTTCTATTTTAAATTGGTTTAATTTAGTATTTAAATTTAATTGATACATTCCATGTAAACAAAATGTTTGCATCTAAATAGAATGTGAAATAAATAAATAATCCCTTACTAATCTTGTCTTACTAAAAACCTTAACCTTGCATTGAGATTTATGATTAACATTAAGATGCTTTCCTATAAGATAATTAAATATAATATTATTAAAGCTAATATGATTTGCAATATGGCTGTACAGCATGTAATATGGTACTGTGAATAATAAAATTGTCATAGTCTATTCTGTTGGAAAATAATAGTAATACAAAGGAACTCATGTTAAATTGCGCATAAATATCGCTACGATTTGGAAAACCTTGACATAGATGATTGCTAAATATGTGAATATTGTGGCTGTAGTTTGTGCATGTCTCTAAAATATTTAAGTTTGTAAGTTTGTATTTTAAATATATAAAACATATTAGTTGAACTTTATAGAAAATTTTTGTAGTATATTGCATTGCATTGCATGCAAATTAATGCTTTGTTTTACCACATACTACATTTATCATGAAACTTTTGTTTTTACGTTTAACTTCACACTTTATCCCACTCACAGCAGGGTAGACAGAGGGAGCCTAGTGTTAGGACACCATTGTGTTTATAGGCATACGCTGCGGCTGTGCCACAACAATCCTTTCAGTTCATGATAAATAAAATAAATATACTAATTACAGTTTTAAATGCAGTATATTTTTTTATAATTATACAATGTGACGGTACATACTTTGAATTACTTTCAAGTTTTACATGTATTCCAAATACAAAAGTACTATAAGATTGAATTGGATTTACATTTATTTTACATTTCTTCTTAAATAAATATTTGTGTTATGTACCTCTGTTGCCAGCTATTTTTAAAATTACTAAGGAAGTATTACTTTACTTATGGATCAGAATTAAATAGGTTTTTACTATTACTATATTTGACAAGACATTGTCCATTCTTACTTACAATACTGATGTATAATTTTACACAATCACTAATCACAAAATAAAAAAATGAAAATGTATTAATTATAATAAATCAATATAAATATTATGTAACAATATAAGTAACATGCTCTCAAATTATTTACTAATATATAGTCTGTTTACACTTGTTACAATTGAAAAAATTGGCTATTGATTCAGCAGTTAAAATATGAGGGTTTTAAAACTATGTATGTTATGTTAAGTAATATTTTCTCTTGTTTTGTTAAATATTTTTTTCTTTCTATGAACGAAAATAGCTTCTAATTGTTTAAGTAAATATAGTTAGATAACTTTAAAATTAAATTTAAATCAGATTTTTAAAAAAACATATTAAAAATAAAACTCTCTAAGTAGTAGTAAAACTTAGTTTGATAGTAATTATGTTCTACTTTTGGCAGTAATTTTTGTCAGATAACTAGCATAAAAAATATAAATTATTTATTTAAATTTGCTAATAAAAAAAAATGCACTTTGTACAAATAATAGTAACTAACAAAACTTGGTTTATTCTAATGATTGTAAAAAAACATATGTCCTGAGCTTAGCTCACATATCTTTAGGTTCTCATATGTTAAAATAATAAAAATCACTTTAAAGTATTGTATAACCACGAATCTTATTTAGTACCATTGAGAAGAGATTTTTCCTCAAATTCCTTCCGCTGTTTGTAAAGTTCTTTAGCTAAATCCTGAATAAATGGATGGTCAAATTTGCCATAACAGGATTTAAAGAACTCTTCTAATTTTTTTGGTGTCTTCTCACGTTTTTCATATTCAAAAGGCCTGAAGGATCATATCATATCGGTCTAAATCTTTAGCAAATTTGGCTTCAGGAGAACTTTGATTTTCATATTCCTGTAATTATTAATATGCATCAAATTATTAAAGTAAAATATACTATTTAATTTATATTGTTGACTAAATTGTGTCAGTTGTATAAATGTTTTTTATTATAAATGAAACATGCAAATTAAAAAGAAATGAAATATAATATTAAATGACAAATTTTCTTATTATAACTACATAAGAATTATAAAAAAAATTATGCGTACTTTGTATAGCTCATACATTCTATCACCAGCAATGCCAGTTAGCTCTGCAATTGTTTTCATTGCATCATCTTCTCTTCTATGTTTCTCTTCTGGAGAGACTCCACAGTGTGGAGTTATATCCCCTACAATACATTCGGCTAGATCGTGGACCAAAGCTGGAAATATTATATATCAAAATTATATTAATTTTTTATAATGGAATTCAAGAATTATATTTACGGAAATAATAATAAGATAATAGAACCTGTTACCTATTTGTAAACATCGAAAACGATCTAGTTTTGTTGGGTTGGTTTCATCAGTCAGCAGAAAAGTAATCATACCCATGCGGTACATATGGCCAGCTATAGACTCGCAGTCATTGATATCACATATTACCCAGCCAGTTCGTTTTTCATGCTGTATGTATGTAGTTTAATAAAAAGGACAAGAAATTTAAATATTGTACTTTGTATTATTTTTAATTCATAAACACGCATATATATCATAATTTCCAAACCTTGAGACGCCCAACTAACTCTAAAAATTGCAGTATTTTGGCACTTTCCAATGCAGCCATATTATTTAAACTTATGTTAATAATTGTGGAATAAATCTACAGTGTTATTTTTATTTAACCAAGGTACCTAGTTAAAAATTTTGCTACGCGCCAAATTATTACTTTTCAGTAGTCAAAGAATCAAAAACTTCAATCTTGTTTTGACAAAAACAGAACTCGAGTCCCGAACGGGTAATCGATAATCGATATTAAAAAGTTCGATTCAATTCGAGTCGTCTTTGATAGGATAATTTTAAATTAATCGGTGATATAAATTTGAGCTTACATTTAAGTCAGTCAGTAATAATAAACGATAAAAATTAAGATCGCTATAATTTCGACTATATACTGTTTACCATTAGCCTATAGAATAATATGAAAAAATATGTAACTGAAATTCAATATTATTTAACTTTGTTGGAACTTACAATGGCTAGCTCTGTTAAAACTGGTAATGAAGAAAAATCGAAACAAGTATCTATAAGTAAGATTAAGAACAATTACATCATGTCTTAGAGGCTTCCGTTCAAGACCGTGAAAAATGGAAATTTCATCTACAAGCGTTATGTCGTTGATGAAGAATAATAGGAAATCATTATCATATCATATCACGAATCTATAAAATATATTACCTTGAAAGTATAACAATATGGTATAAACGTGGTTTAAATGCTCCTTAAAATGGCTCATCAAAGATTTCCACTATCAATTTGAAAAAAATCTATGTTATACTGTCCAATATTTGGTACTCATAATTACTCTTTTTATTTTTATGCATTAAATAAAGCGTTCATTGTTACGCCTAAATACGTTTTGAAACAATTGAAACATATAATATATTTATATTATATATTTCAATAGTTTCAAATGCTCATATATAATGAACTAGCGGACGCCCGCGGCTCCGCCCGCGTAGTTGTCAGTTACCGCTTCAAAAAGCCTACCCAAGAAAAACACGGACAACTAAATGATTCCTAGGTCAATTTACAGACACTGACACTAATACCAACGACGAAATTCATCATTCGCAGACTGCATAGATTGTTTTTTCTGTGGATGTTGTTAATGATGAAAATATTTAAATGTAATAATTAATACAGATAACTAAAGCAATTATTGTAGAGCTTCACTATAAGCGACATTTGACGTTAAGATTTTTTTCCAACTTTTAACAACAGTTCTTGAGGTTGTAGCATTTAACTTCACCAGGTACTTTTTTGAAAACTTAATTGTTTATTTTGTTGACTGCTTAAAATCATTGTGATGTAAGTTTTCGATATCAGGATATATAGACGTTGAGATTATATATTTGGCGTTGAGATTTATATAAAGTAGCCGCATAATCAGTGGACAAATATAAAGATGGCAAATTCTTATTTCTTCTCCAAGTTTCAGCAGCTGTAGCGAAAAAATGCTATTCATATTTCCATGCAGGTGGACTCTCATGTTGGTGCGCAAATTCAAATGTTGAAAAGAAGTCCAAAGGTTAGATGATTTTAAATATGCCTTCATCATATCTGCTCGCGTACCTCGGAAGTCAATGTCGGAAATCTTGAGCAAACCCAAAAGTAATACCACCCATGACATTAGCAGAGTTTTGGAGGTCTCTTAACGTACGGTCCACGGCCTCTACATGAGCTCTACGACTTATGATGTGTTTATCCCATATTACTAATGATGCGTCTTACAGAAACTTCCCAAGAGGCCCGTTTTTCCGAATAGAGCATGAAGACTGTTGATTTAAAGATACGGATAGCGGGGGTTTAAGAGTAGAGTGAGCAGTGTTTCCTTTGCTCAAAAGAGTAGCAGCAATTCCTGATGAAGCAACCGCAATCGCTATCTTCCCTGATTGACGAATTTGCGGGAAAAGTCTTTCTGGTACCTCCTTGTGCGTCCAAAAAAATCTCCACATGTTATTGTTCACGTTGTCCATAATAGTCTCATAAGAATATCTTTGATCTGGTACTAATTTTGGTACATTGTCAATAACAAACGCTGTTAGATCGTTTCTGTTATATTTTTGTTCCATTGTCTACATTTTCACCGCGCCTCTTTCTAGTGAATTTATTATTTGCCCCTGTATAGTTACGGGACAGCACGATACAGAAGAGATTTTCCGAATTCGTCGTCATTACAGAGAGAAAAAAATGCCAGTAATGTGGTATTGCATAAATCGTACTATTTTATTTTAACCATAACTTCAAAACAAAATGTCCAATTTTAATCATTCAAAGACTAAATAATATTTAAATAAATTATATTTAGTGATGAAATAATTTATTTGATAAGGATTATTAGCCTGAGTAAAATAAACGCGTTAAAAGGAGTTAAAAAATATCGAGATTTTTAAATAAAAAAATGGTTGTTGTGTCTCACTCGACATAGATAGGTTTAGGGTCTCGCGGACTTTTTTGTTTTTTGCGGACTAATTAAAACATTTTATGGTTTTTTTTAGTTGAGGCAGCGTACGTAAATAAGTAACTTTTCTTGTTGATTTTTACAGATTCTTCTCGAAAAAGCCAAATATCTTACGGAACCCTATTTTTTCCAAAATAAAATGTAGCCCATGTTACTCGTGGATAATGTAGCTTAAAAATGATTTTTTTTTTAATATCGGTCCAGTAGTTTTTGAGCCTATTCATTACAACCAAACAAATTTTACCTCTTTATAATATTCGTATAGATATATAAATAAAAATATATGCGGATGAAGCAACGTTATAAAAAAATAGTAAGACCAAAATATTTTTTTTCTGATTGTTCATTATTCGTACGTTGGTGCACGCTCTTGAAAAATGGTATATTAAATTAACTTTAATTTTCAGTGTTGATTAAAAATAGGAATATTTTTTTGGTATCTTCACCGTAATTTGGCACTACGTCTATGAGAATACGATCAATCCATAAACAATACGCTTCTTAGATTAATTTTGAACAACACAAAATCGATATTTGTAGGACACAACCGCGCGCGTTCGCGAATACCGCACAAGTATTCGCGAAACGCGCACGATTTTGTCCTATGTGTAGGTATATGTTGAAAAACTTCAAGCATATGACGGCTTAATAATAGTTACAATATTGGTCCTAATGAATTTCAGGTTTTACATCCTTTCTCATTCCCTTACAGACGTAGTCAGAGGCACAACTACTATCTAAATATATACTTATTAATGTAATTCGGCAGTATGCGTGACTGTTTGAAATCATTTAAAATTTACTCTATTTATTAAACATTTATTTTCTTTTTATATTTAAAGATGTTTCCCTAAGAAATACGTTGCAAAGCAATTTACTGTGTCGTTTCCTAGAAACCCTTCACTCACGGTGGATGCTTAATGGGAACATTTGATTAATATGATCGATGGTCGAGACATTGTTGCGTTCTATGAATCCTAATGCTTCTCGACGTGATTTACCGCTATGAAAATTTAAATTCTAACTTTGCTTCGGACTGTCAGTGAAAATGTTGGAGTACTCGCTGTCGGTCTACCAATTAGATTTAGCTTCAAAATGAGTGTTTCAACTCGTTTAAAGTTTCACAAAATTTTGTTTAAAGCTAGGAAAGTTTGTTTTACCCCTTTTGTGACTTTAATGTTTGTGATTGAAGAACACAGCTGGAATGATTCGCTTGTTATTTCTTATTTGCACAGGTATGGAAATATTTCTTATAAGCTACCACTGGGTTACGATTACATATAATAGGTAAAATAATATAGGTAATATTATTGAGAAATATTAATATCAATTGTGTTGTTGAACAGTTCCAATAAAATATTTTTTTTACTTACCTTACGTACCTTATTTATGCATTGAATAACATATACGTTATAGTGATAGTTTTTATAAGAATAATAATAATTATCATTATAATTGTTTAAAAAAAAGTTTTATTCAATTTCACAATGATTACTTTTTCTATCACAATTGTATAGCGTAGTCAGTCATGTAATAACAATTTTAATATGTATTAAAACACTTGTATATATCTACTGACTATCATAGTAATCATAATAATACATAATTAAAAAAGTTTTAATTTGTTTAACTAGGTGTGAGTGACATTGGCTACCCCACAATTGTGTGTCATCGTAAAGCTGTACATATCTATTATATATATTGGACTTGTTCCTTGAAATTGTTTTTTTTTGGATTTTACGTCAATAACATGAAAAATGAAAATAAATTTTACCGTTATAGGTTTGAAGTAGCGGTAGGCAGAATAACTTGTTAATGTCTTAAATAAATATGTAGGTATTTAAATGACCGTGAAACTATATTTCTTCGCAGTGAAAAATATACAACCTCAGATACGAAAAGTGACAATAGTAAAAATGTCCTGTTCTTGTTACTTTACACCGCGGTGACTAAAGATAAACAGTAAATTGTAATGGAAATTTCACATGAAAAATGCTTAAGGTAGAGAAGACGGGAGATAGAGATATATGATAGGTCTTCACCATTTTTTAATTTTATTTAAATCAATATAAATTTTAGAATGACTTATTTGCCCTGCAAACTTAAGTTCAACAACTCAAACTCAACTTAAGGTTAACTCAAAATTTTAAACTTAGCTGATCTTTCTTTTTTTTTAAATTGTATAACCTAAAATATTTGCAAAATTTACAGTAATTTATAAAGAAAATCATGATAACATTAGTATTTAATACCCAATAGATTCATGTAAAATAAATTTCTGAAAGTATTTTTTTAAACAAAACTTTATATTAAATATTGGCATTTTTATATAAGTCACAACTAATTAGTAATAAAGGCAGGCCCATGTTGAATCTGCCAAAAATATCAAGCACAGATCATGAATATTTATATTAGGTATTTGAAAATCTATTTTAATATAAGCTTGGCTTTCGCAAAGGTGACAAGAAAAGTGAAACTTCATACTATATAGACAGGTGTCACTATCTTTGAATGTTAATTTTTAGATACAAATCTTAGCTTACCACTTTTGGTGGTAGCGTGCCAGTATATATATACACAATTCAATTATTATGTAGTTCAAATTTTAAATATAACGAGTAGTGATAATATTATACAAAAATATTTCCAGTCGTATGCTCATTTTGCTTAAAATAAGTTAAAAAACATAAGTTTGTTATTTTTTTTTCTGGGGATACATCTATAATTTGTCTATTTTTATCTTGCATTTACTAGTTCCTTACCTTGCATTTACTATAAGTCCTAGCTTACCAATGATCTGGACATTTCAGCTTGATAACCTCGAAAGACGGACAGACAGACATTCAGACAACAAAGTAAGGCATTAAGAGTTTCATCTTTTCCTTTTGGGATAGAGAGCGGTAATATGCATCGAATCTGATTCGAACTTGATCGGTATTTTTAGTTTTAAGAGCGATTTAGATGGTGTCATAAAAGACATTATAAATTGCATTTTAATATTGATATTATTTGTGTTCAACTGGCTCACTCGAAATGAAAATTAATTAACTAATCTGATATTTATAAGAACGAATTACATTTCTTTATATATTGATGGTACGTTTATATTTTTTTCTATAATAAAATTCTTATATGTTTAGGTAGGTTTAAATTGATCCTTTTACATAGTATATGTTATAAAATTGTCAAAAGCATTTAAAGTCATTTTCGTCTATCTATATGCGATATGTGCAGAGTGCTAAAAGCAATTACCAGAGAAAGCGCATTGTTTAATAATAATACCGGATATGCTGTTTAAATGCCCAGAACTATTGGATATTTAGCATTATAGCACTTGTAGGTAGAAAGTTACTTTATCACAGTAATTTAGAACGTATTACGGCTACATTTACAATATAAGTGCCTTTTGAATGTTAGGTTGAAAGAATTATATAAGACAAACAAAGAGAAGTTTAAGGAAGCAAACAAAAAATATGAAATCAACTTTCTTTAATAAACATGTTTCTATATTATTTATTATTTTGAAGTAAATATAATTATTTAATTAATCTAAGTATTTATTATTTTTAAATGTGTTATCAAAAGAAAATCAATGGGTAATTACAAGGATACATACTATATAGTGATTATGTCAAAGTATAAATTAAATGAACGACGAACATTAATTAATACAAAGTTGTAACTATCTGAAGGACGGTATGTAGGATTATCTCCTATAATTTGACAAGTTGAGGCTCGTAGTTTCGCCACCCATCACGAACTTTAATCATAGGCGGAAATGTGACAGGAAAAGACATTTCTAATCTGTTTTCACATTTTATAAGATGTTGTGCTATTTTTTTTAGTAAAAGCAGTGAAATGGGACGCGCCGGCGCCTTACGATCCAGTATGGTTAGCCAGCGTTCAAACTCATGCACCAGTACCATCAGTTGAAGAAACACGGCTATGGGGCTGGGTAACGGAGCAAGATGTAGAGTTTAGACTATTTACAAGGTTATATTATTTTGTGTTTTGAAAAATAAATAATTAAATATAGAAAATAAGGTCGGACGAAGGACAAGAACGTCGCGGTGCAGAGTTGTGAGTTCGATTCTCACTTGGGAGCAATGAAATATTGTCAATTATTTCGTTTTGGCAACAAAGCAAATCCTCCGCCAGCCAGAAAATGGAGAGAGGAGTATCTTTGCACAATGTTCCTTCAACTTACGAATTCTGCTGCCTAACCTTCTAAGTTTCATTTAGCATGTTGGGCAGATACACCGTAAAACTAAAAAAATATATTTTAATTCAATTCTATCTTTTTTTTAACGTCGGCATAACATACAAATGAAAATTTGTGTTTGTTGATAAAATGCCGTTTAATGCTTTTATATAGTTTAGGTTTAAATTTTATAGTTATTTTACAAAATAATCCTATTTTTACTCACTGCACCAAGCGCTTGGAGAAGGATAAGCTGTATTTTTACGTAAAATTTGAACTTTTATAGTCTAATAAATGTTAACGGTGCCCATTGCAGACGGAACCCCTACGAATACCAAGTTCTCAAAACTAACGACTCGTCCAATCTGCGAGATTCAAACTTTAACTTCAATAACAAGGTGAAAGTTCTGGCGCATGGTTGGCTCAACCATGGAGACGGACCTATGCCGGAATCTATTAAAGAAGGTAAATTCTGTAATATTCTCTAGACTTAGAAGTATACTATGGTGTAGTACGTGAAACGATTGAATTTGATTTTTGATTAATTTGAATATTATCGATATACAAATTAAACAGAAATCTAACTATAATATAAATATTTGTTTATTCAAATTTAAAAATCATTATATTGCATTCTTTTAAAAAAATATGACTTTCATATCCTAACGATTATGAAAAGTATAATAAGTTTATATATAATTTTATAAACAGATAAGTAATTACAATTATCGATATGCTAAATTAATTTGTGCCTTGTTCGAAATTATGTTGCGCCTACGATAAGTGATTCGTAATGACATAAATGACCACTACACTAACCACATTTATTGTAATATGAACTACTCAAACACTAATTTGCTTATTAGCGGTTTAAAATGATAACCACTAAATGATTTAGCTCTTAAATTTAATTCCATAATATATAAAAATCCAAAATAAATGGATTTTTCAAGAGCTGTTGTTACTTATGAGTACACTATTCTAAAAATGACAATATATTCTCCAACTAGATGTTGCCTGCGGCTCCGCTCGCGGTTTTTAAATATATTACGCACATTATATTTTTTAGTCGTATGCACTAGTTTAAAAAGTATATTAGTAATTGACATTTACCTACACAGTCTTGATAATGCTAGGTACTAAATACTAATATTGTGATTTGGTTTGGACCAACGTTACTCATTTAAATTATTATAAATGTATTATTATGACAACTGTTTTTGAGTTTTTTTCAACCTGAAATAAATGATATTTATATTTTTTTTTGAGTATATCATGTTGTGAAATATTATGCATATTTTTTAATAAGGTGTATTTCATAATCCGCTACAACACAATAAAGTAAGAATTTGATTATCTACTTATACAACTGAGGGATGATTTTTCTCGTTATGATTCTTAAAATAGGTAACCGTCACAAAACTAAGGACAGAAAAGCTTAGTATTCACGTAAACAGCTCTAATATTCATCGTTTAGCTTCAAAACTGACGGAGTTTCATAGAAATTTACCTTTTTCCTTTTTCACCCCCGTGAAGGCAGAATTTCCAAAAATCTTTATGGCGTCATTCTTAATTTCTAACCAAATAGCCAAATATATAATATTCATACAAACTTAGCTCCCTCTCTTACCACCTTAAAGAGCGAATTTCCAAAAGAGATAGTCTATATGTTAGCCAGGATTAAGAGCTACATAACAAAAAGTTTCATCAAAATCCGTCCAGTGGTTCTTGAGATGGCCGTGTGCAAACAGACAATCATTCAAACATACAGACAATTTTTTTTCCGAATTCTTACTCTTTTTTCATTTCTTAATAACTCTGTATATTTTGTTCTGTAAAAATATTTAATGTACAGACACGATTTTTTACTGTTTTATTATATATAGAGATAATATTAAGATTTATGTATATATATATATATATATATATATATATATATATATATATATATATATATATATATATATATATATATATATATATATATATATATATATATATATATATATATATATATATATATATATATATATATATATATATATATATATATATATATATATATATATATATATATATATATATATATATATATATATATATATATATATATATATATATATATAAAAAAAACACAGGGTAATGTAAAAACACTGATAGAATATGAAATGTAATGACGGGTTGGACACGCTGTTATGTCTATCGAATATGACAAGTTCCATTGACATACAAAATCAAATTAAAAATACATAGCATCTAGTTACACTATATACTATCAAGAAATGGCACCTCAACTAAAAATTATATATTAAATGACCAAGCATCTTGAATACCTAATGTAGATAAGGAAAAGTATGTTTAGGTAAAGTTTTTGGGAACTTTTCAACAAATCGGTCCACAACAAAGCATCATAAAATAAATTTGTGGGCATCCTCTAGTATTAGAGTAAATCTGAGATCGCAATTTATCTGTCTATATAAATATTTATGTGGTTCAAGCGGGGCGCCGTGTGCGAGTCGCTGATTTCAATATAAGGTTTTTAATAGAGCTTAAACCGTGAATAAAAAACTTTTCAAATTTCATTGAAACATTATTGTGTTATATTACGCGCATAGTTTATTTAAAGCTTAAGTTCGTAATTTTGTTTTCATAATAAAACTAAAGTTGTGTGAAATTTTATCTTTCATCAAAATATTTTTTATGCCTAAAACTTTTATTATATATTTAATTTTGCTTTATATGGGTCGTAAGCAGACTTACATCACAGTAAAGAGGGATTACAATTGTTGGAGTATTTTTTTAAATAATAATATTGTAATCTGGTAAAGCAATAAGATTAAGTAAGGCTTCTCTGTAATAAGTTCTCCGTATTATGTCACTTTCATAGTAGAAGACACTGGTAATGTCTTACATATGAAGAATTATTGTATAATAAAATATAAAATGTGAAATAATGTTCAGTTCGAAAATGCTTGACGAACGTATATATTTATACAGAATAGTGACTTATAAAGCACCTAACAGATTGCTCAATGCGAACTCGATACACACTCTGCTGAAACCGGAGCTGTTCCAGGAAACTGAACTAAACGACGGAAGATCGCAAAGTGCTGCAGCGTCGGTCGGCTTTTATGTCTTTAATGTAAATTGCTGCTCGTCATTACGATCTTTTAAGCGTTATATTTCACAGATAAAATGAAATTTTACTGTAATTTACATTGAAAACGCTGGCATTTACTAATAAAACTTTTATTCTTGCAATTTTTTGTATTGGTAATATCAAGGAACATAAAAATGAAAATTAAAAAACAATTGTATGTATGATATTTATATATGATGTTTTGAGTTGCATACAATTTGAAACAATACAAATAAAAACAGGTCAAAGTTTTTACAAACCACAAACTATGGATGGATAATGAATGTATATCTTTCGACAAGGTACTGTTTGAAGTGGTGAATAAAAATATGAAATAAGATAATAGCTGCGTTTTGTTTAAAAGTTTGAAGATTGTTGCCAAACACCTTCATTAGTTGAGCTCGATAGCCTTATATATTTTTATATACAATCATTTTTACTATATCGTATGTCTTTTAAACCAACGCTGATGGAAACTAGCCTAAAAATAAAACTCGAATCGCTCTTACTTAAGTTATTTAGTCTAATAATAATGAGGTGAAATTGAAAAATATACAAATATCAATACATCGACAGTTATATTATATATTGATATGTATAATGATTAATATGTGATTTGACTTATTTGTAAGGGCCATTTCTTTTATTTTGCAGCATATCTCAATGTTAGTGACATAAATATAATCGTGTTGGACTGGGGAAATGCGGCCAATGTGAATTATATACTGGCGAGTTATAATGTTGCTATGGTTGGACGAGTTTTGACAGAGTTCCTTAATTTTTTAATAAATGAAGGTGTATCCATGGATGACGTCCACCTCATAGGGCACAGCTTGGGCGCTCATGTCGTTGGAATTGCTGGTGCTTATATAAAGCAAGGACCCATAGATACAATTACAGGTTTGTTTGTTGTTTTTTTGAAAAATATTACACAAATTGTAGATTTAATGCCAATTATATTTTATTTCTTTGTTTGAGTCGCGTTGAAATTATATAAATCATTGCTTATTGGACCACATCTAAAATATAATTGAAAGCTGACGTATTGAAACAATGTTCCTAATGCTAATACTCAGGTTAATATGAATTTTAAGCAAGTTTGCAAATTATAATATCAATTAGAAGCAAGAATATTATAACCAAATGTGACTTCTATATCCCACAGAACTTGTACAATCTAGTCTAGTTGAATTAATTATTAATTCAGAATCCAACTTTAGTTTCTATTCGCTTTATATTATATGTAACTTTGCGAGTAAATATGTCTGGGTTGAGAATTTTTCATCTTATAAATTTATTTGATTAACAGATTTCAATTTTAGCATAGTATATAAAAACAAGTTCTTAGTATTTTATGGAACAAAATCTAGGCTTAAATGCTTCATTAAAGGATCTGCAGGTACGGCATAACAAAAGTACCTTCAGAATTTTACTGAGACAAAAACCACCTAAGCGTAGCAGAATTATTTTCTTTTTCGCGCTTTGGCAGTAAGGCAAAGCAAGAGATGAATTCCAATAGTCAACACACAGTGACAGAAATAAATATAGTAAAATAGATAGCAGGTAAGAGTGTCCAAATTATAGGTTTCTTTTGCATACGCTTCTATGAGATACACCGAAAAGCCTAAATCAAAATAATTATCCTATTTTGATTAAAACAATTAATGGAACTGCAAATGAACAAGGCCCGACCTTCCTCTCTATTCTCTAGGTTCGCCCGACGATAATTAGTACGTATAGGTACATGAAATTCAATGACAGTAGCGGTTATTGTACTCTGTTAATTAGTTAGTTAATTGGTTTAACAGCATTTGACGAGAAACAGTATATGATCTTAGCTATGGTGATATTTAACCTGCAGCTTAGCAATGGTTTTTAGACAAAGAACTGGCAATTCTCAACAGTCACCGCTTCTTAATAGATACATTAAAAAAACATTTAAGTTTTTACTATGCTATTCGTAAAGTTACGACATGTTATGTAATCACAATCACTCTAAAGCTCCTTATTATACATTTCCATAAAAAAAAAATAAAGAAAGAAGTATGTGCATAAATGAAAAAAATATTCAAAAGAGTAGCGAAATCGGTATAGAAGAAACACTCGCTACCACAGTCATTACTTAGCGGTTCGTTCGCTTTTGTTCGACTTCGTCGGGGATGAATATTGAAATACATATGAGAAGAAGCTAGAAAAGTTTGCAATGTAATAAAAATTTTATTTTCTCATCAGTGGTGACTTTTGTGACAGCAAATACCTGTAGTATCATGTTGATATTATATTCAAATTTCAAGAGATCCAAACTTTTACATTTAAGAAGGAGGTTGAATTAAATTGGAGGACTGGGTTGGTTGTTGATTGTTGGTTTTTAGTTCGATACGACTTATAAGTGTGATAAGCAATTTTTTTTTGTTAAAATGAAAATCAGCAATTTATCTCTAATACGTTTTGCCTGAATGCTTCAATTGACCGCCTTGACCGTCATATTAAACACATAAATATTTTACATTACATATTAGTAGGTTACATAGGATACGGTCTTGTTTTACATTAATATACCGAAATAAAATAGTTTCACCACCTGAATTGAACATTTAAATTACATATGATAAATCAGTTTTAACGTACAATTTAAAATACACAAATGAACAATTTTTAAAAATATACATAGTATATAAACAGAACATATACATAGTATATAAACAGAATATATAACATACATAAAGCATCTATAGTAAAGTTAAATTAAATACTTTTTTTTGATGCTTTATCCCGCACATGGCGGGGAACACAGAAGGAACTGGAATAACCATAAGAACCTAGTATTAAGACACTCCGTTGCTTAGTCCCTGCTTTCTCCGTCCCTGCTTTCTGCCTTTTTCGAGTGAGTGAAGTGACGGAACTCAACGCTAAGCTTAGTTGCCAGAGCGATAAAAATGGAAATAGAAAAATCCGTCTTCCCTCAATCGGAATCGAACCCACAGGAACACAGAAGGAATCGAACCCACAAACTGTCGCGTTTACAGGCAGACTCCACGACGGTCTTCAATTTTATTGTAAATGAGAAATATACGATATCGATAATAATTCAATTGGCTTCCTCTCCTAAAAGAAACTTCTCTCAAGTCGATAATGCCTAATAGAAAAAGAATACTAAACAAATATAATAATCTTTTCAGCTTAATTAAGGGCTTGCGTTCAAAATAAACACACTAATTAAGCTAATACGACAAGGAACATATTATACGTTGTCATACAATTTAGGATTAAGTTGACATGACCTCGGATCAACATTAGACTAAGGTTTGTCCAATGGGATTGAGCCAACTTGCTAGTTGTTGTTTGTTTATGCCAATAATAATGTATGTTATGTAGGATAATTTATGGCATGTTGGAAATAGATTGTTATCTCAATTTAGGCTTAAGGTTTCATTTCTGTTTGTGTTTTAAGCAAATAAACATGGAATAAAATCTTAAATACAACATTTATTTAAAACAAATTACCATTTACACACAGCTGTAATTGTTTAGCTTCTCTTGTTTGATTACGTAAATTGAAAGTGGAAAAGCACTAAGATACCGTATAGAGTCTAAACGGTATAGCTTAATTAGTGTGCTTGTTTTGAACGCAAGCTCTTAATTAAATTGAAAAGATTATTACATGGAATATTTACTTAGTATTCTTTTTTCTCTTAGGCGTTATTAACTTGAGAGAAGTACTATAGAGCGTCTGACTGCATGTAAGTAGTAACTGTATTGTACTAATATGTAAAATTCAAATTGTAGGCCTAGATCCAGCACTACCTTTATTTACACTAGGCAATAAAGATGCACGTCTAGACAAACACGACGCGCGGCACGTCGAAGTTATTCACACGTGCGGCGGCTATCTCGGCTTCGCGTCGCCATTGGGCCATATCGACTTCTACCCGAACGGCGGAACCCGACAGCCGGGATGCGGAATCGATTATAGAGGTAATTTATTATTGTATAAAACTTGTTACACTTCAATTATAACTTTTAGAATTTATTATCTCTTTGATCGATTTTTAAATATATTTTCAAATTACCTTCAATGTTATAATATCTTCTATTCTAATAGATATAGAAATATTAATAATAAACCTGGCAGTTAATTATCGGATAGTTAATTGGCTTTTCGGCGAAACTGGAAGGATGTGCCGTAACAAAGCATACAATATGTTATGTGACAGTGGCAAATCATGTGTAAATAATGAAACAGCAAGATTTTTATATTGTATCGAAAAATAAGATAATTTTTTATAGCTTCACGCTTTATTCTGCACATAACAAGGTAGGCAGAGGGAACCGCAGGAACCGTGAGAACTAAGTGTTAAGATAATCTGTTGCCCCCTTTTCGCCTTTATTCTGGGACCTATTACCTTTAATACCAGAGCGAAGTTTGCCGTGATATCCTTTTAATAATTAATCAATAAGAAACAATAAAAGAAATAACTCGCATTATCTGTATAAGTACATAAAAATTAAATCTTAAATCATTTTCAACACGGGTAAATTATACAAATGATGTCTCATATAGATTAAGCTAAAGGCATTACGTATTCTGTTTAGTTAAGAAAATTAAATTCTTAAGATCGACGTTGAATAAAGGTTCAGCGACTGCCTGTAAATGCGATGATTTGTGCGTTTGAGTCACAGTCGGAGGAAGTTAATTTTGTTATTTCTATTTTTTTCGCTCTGGCAACTAGGCAAAGCGCAGCGTTGAGTTTCGCCACTCAACACGCAATGCCTTAATGAAAAGTTATCGGAGTGCTTTAACACTTAGTTCCCACGGCTTCTGGGGTCCATTCTGTCCACCATGCCTATGTACGGGAAAGCGTTAAGCTTAACAAAAAAGCCTGTTAGTATATATCGGAAATTAAATATTTACAGGTCTCTGTGCTCATAATAGAGCGCATATGTTTTTCGCCGAGTCCATTATATCTCCAGTGCCCTTCACTGCCGTCCGCTGTAAAGATTACGACGAATTATACTACCAAGGATCGTGTAAAGGTACCGGTGAAAAGTTGATTATGGGCGGCTTTGATATACATTATGGGTAAATTTTATTTTATTTATATATTCAATAATAGTTATTTTTGTAATTGGAAAGAATTTACGAAGAATGTTACTAAAAAAGTAATTGATATTAGTAATTTGAATGTAATAAACAGTAATAAAAATGATTATAATTTTCAGTTTAATTTTGGTATAAGGTTCTGTCTGTTTTTAATTGTTTATAGAACTTATTAATAATTTTAATAATTTGTGTGCATATTCCAATCCGATCCACTCCGATCATCGCTTCCTTCTGTCTTATTATGGAGTGGAGTTCTAAGTCACAACCATCGTTCTTACCACCATACCTTACCACCACTGCTATTCACCTTCATAGTATGTCGTCCTATCCTACGTATCTCTGGAATTAGGAATGAAAACTGCCTGAATATCTTTTATACATTTGTTTTTTATTCTTATTAATTTTTGCATCTTTTTTCATGTGTTGTTTTTTATTTATGTACGATAAATAAAAAAAACAGTTAACAGATTATTCTCATATATGTGATGTGAAAACCGTTTCCGAAAAACAATAATTGATTGCTGATAATCAGTGTTCTTATAACTGTGTCTTTAGCTTAGTTAAGTATAGACCCATCGTTCAAGACCAATGGAGCGAAACAATAGTGCGAATCGTTGGAGATCAAAGTATTGTTTCATTACAGGAAGGATGGAATTTACTACCTCAAGACCAACGCGGCTTCGCCGTACGCTTTAGGGGACGTGCAACCTTAACTTTAAGAATCTTAAATTATTATATATGTATCGTATATTTCTAACTTATTAAGAGTTTCTACATTTCTTTTTCAAAATGTGTACAATTTCAATAAACTGTCATGTGTCATATAAAATATTTATTAATATATGTGTTAAATTTTATAAATTTTGTAGATAATTAAAACATAGTATGTTACCTTAAATTTTTTGTGTATTTCATTTCAACAATAAATTTCTAAAATAAGAATCATATTTACGCAAGGGAGGATTTCTAATCACCTATATTTTTATTTATAGATCAGCCTGCTACGTGCTTCGGGAAATTTATTAGTTCATAAATTGTAGCAATTATAGAAAAAATATGGTTCTAAAAAGCACAGTTCTTGGGAAGATGTTTTAATAACGCTTATAATTTTTTAAGATTTAATATTGGCTTATTTATATATGTTTATCATAAATTGCGTTAGGCCGTGCATTATATGGCGCGGGTAATAACTACGTGACTCTAAGTGCACTCAACGTTAAAAGATATTAAATTATACAAAGTCTTGATAGATAATAAAACATTATTTACTGTATTCCCTAATAATAATGTAACAAAAAATAATATTTTTAATTCAATTCAATAATAATAATATATTGTGCATTGTTATTATACAGGTACTATTTAACAGAAAGAATGATTACAAATGAATAAGCAGAACAATGAGCTGTTAAATTATTGCTGACTATTACAGTTGTCAGCTTTTGGATTCCATTGTTTGTTGTATGATAAAATTATCCCTATTATAAATTAATCGGCCATAGCCTTAGTTCTAAGTAACATTAAATATAAAAAAATAATATGTTAAGAACATATAGTATAAGTTAAAAAGGTTATGGATCAAGGAAGAAGAAGAAGAAGAAGAAGAAGATGGATCAAGTGTCAATTATATTTCAAATACAACAACAATACATTTTTTTTTAGCTTCACGCTTTATCCCGCACATGGCAGGGTAGGCAGAGGGAATTGCAGGAACCATTGGAACTTAGTGTTAAGACACTCCGTTGCTTAGTCTCTGCTTTCTCCGTCCGAAAAGGCGGAACGCTTTCCGCCTTTTTTTCGAGGCATTGCGTGTTGAGTGGCGGAACTCAACTAACTATGTTCGTCTATCTGCTATGTTTCTATGTCTGATCTGCTGAGCTGATTATGATGATGGATCCTTGAGGAAGGACCCGAGAATCCCGATTCTGGAAATATGTTGGCACAAAATGCTGGATGCAGTTAATATTATATTATTCACTTTCTACCTTATCATGATCACGGACTTGGACATGTGAAACCATGAGGCGCTATTATTCTTGGTATTAATTCTAAAACAGATATTGATTCCATTGATATAAGGTCTTCTATTGATTAATCTTAAAATCATTTTTGTAGAACAACATTGCTTAAAAATCTCTAGAAACATTTTATTCATAGTGATGGAATTTGTGCATCAAGGTTGCTAATTTTTTTCATTTGTATCTATTTGTGTCATTATGATACCTCCACTGACCGAAGATGAAATTGTAATAGTACAGAAAATTCAATTATGTTTATTGAAGATATATAAAATATATTAATTGGGTCAGTTCATATGTATGTCCTCGAAAGATATCATGTTCACTAACATATACTTATTACATAAAATTGCATACAAAATAATTTTTCATTCAAGCAACATTTTGATATGTGATATAATAATGGACGAAGTGATACGAAATTAAGTAATACGAAGCGAGCGACGCTTTCTTGGGTCTCATCAATGTTAAAGGGCAGTAAGTAACTATTTTCAACATAATATAAAGCTTCACGCTTTATCTCGCATTTTCGCAGGGTAAGCAGAGGGAACTGCAGGAACCATATAAACCTAGTATTAAGATACTACGTTGCTTAGTCCCTGCTTTCTTCGTCTTCGCTTTCCGCCTTTTTCGAAGTATTGCGTGTTGAGTGGCGGAACTTAACGCCGCGCTTTGCCTAGTTTCCAAAGCGAAGAAAATGGTAATAGAAAAATCCATCTTCCTCGAGTGGGAATCGAACCCTCAAAACGTCGCGTTTACAGGCAGACGCTAACACCTCTGCGCCACGATGGTCCTCACATAATATAAAGGTTAGTTGAAATATATAAATTATTTGTAAAACATAACAAAACTATAAAGAGTTTGTTTTTAAAGTCCTTACTTTGTATTATCATATAACGAAAAAGCATTTTGCAAATGCCATCCCATAAATATTAGCCCTAGGTTCAAGTCTATAGATAACATTTTTTACCAGTATCGTCAAACAACGTATACGTCAAATTCCGGTTGTCTTTAAGATCTAAAGAAAAATAACGTATATTTAATATCGTAATACATTATACTGGAAAATGTTTTCCATAAATATAAAATATAGTAAAATGTAGGAGATATCTTAATACTACTTATGGTAATGCGTTGATGGAGTAGGATATAAATGTTGTATTTTAAAAGACGAAAGATCGATAGATAAAAAACCTATAAGTTGTGGAAAGTCAAAATAATATACAAAATTATATAAATTATGTACATAATTAAATAATGTAACATCAAAATTTTATTATTTAAATAAAATTATTTTTACGATAATTAAAGTAGTTAAGGCATACATTTTGAAATATTCAAAATGGTTTTCCAGCGACAATTTCTTGGCTCATGCTCAATGTTGAATGCAGTCCATTAATAAGTTCAATATGTTAAAATTTGAAAGAAGGAAATTGAGTGGGTGCCAAGAGTTATAATTTACTTCTAAAGTGCTGAACATTCTTCATTTAAGAGTAAAACAAAGAAATCAGCTATATCCGTCTATATGAACACTGTTGAAAACGCATTGGTTGATTCAAATTTAAATTCAAAATTAAAGTACCTAAATACTATCAGACCAGAGAACAGAAAGCCAGTAAGCTTATAAACTTGCATATAGAAATAATTTTCCATTTCGGACTAGTAGTTCATCAAAATAGAGCCATCAACATAATAAACTAAACTTGGTATAAAAGAAAAGATTACATATTTACGAATCTAGATTAAGTACCGCTTAACCTTATTGTATGTTAATGAAAGTATATTATACCTTATTGTTGCTTAATGATGGGTCATTTGCAAGCAACACAACAGTGTACAGAAGTAACGTAATTATGTAATTGAATGTTGTTGTCATGTCATGTTCATGTGACAAAATTCATTACTATGAATTATTTTTATGCAGTCGTAAATATTTAATTAGCTCCATTCATTCTCAATTGACATGTAACAAATACAAATTGTTGCATTATTACTAATGGATATATTTGTATAGCAAATTGACGTTGCTTTCATACGTTTTCATTGTTGTAGTAACTGTGTTTACTATTTCTCTCATACTTATTTTAAATTTCTTTGGATTTTTTTTTGTTTGGTTCATAAAATTTATCAAAAATTCAAACGTGAAACAAATTTCATTTGCAGTCTTTTTCATTTTGTTAGTATTTTTTATTAAGTCCGGCAACCTATCGAAGAATTTTCCAGAGTAGACTTTGCGAAATTAAAATTAACGTTAAATAGCTTTATTTGAAACTAGTCGATTTTAATCATTAATTTCCTTTGCGTGACATAGTAAAGTAGTCAACGTGACTCTCCAGTCTCTAACATCTACATTAACAAAAAAAATCGTACCTTAACGTTAAAGAAGAACAAACAAACACATTTTCCCATTTATAAAATTAGTATAGTTGATATTTAACTATTTGTTATTTAACAATATGCTTAAATTTTTAATAGTTACAAATTTTACCACCAGTTTACTAGAACTTTTAATAAGGACCACCGCAAATTATCAGCTTTCATATAAAACTAATACATTTTCTTTCATTTTGTCTGAAAAATGTTAAAGTGAAGAAAAGTAGTAAGTGAGCAACTTGCTTATCATATACGCAAATCTTTTTGAAGAGTCTCTAGTCTCCATTCTGGAGCTTTTAACAATAATACATACGTACATACTTCACGCCTTATCCCTAGCGGGGTAGTCAGGAGTCACGGAGCGCCAAATGCTGCGGTCGCCGTATACTTTTTTCATCTCTGAAGAACAATAACTTGAATATTAATGTTTAAAATGGGCTCAATCTCAGTTAATTGAAATTAATTCATCAAGCAAAATTATTCATTTATAATTTCCAATTAGATTCAGAAACCCTTTGAAGATACTATTAGGTAAATGTGTATATTATTCATAGTAACTAATTTATAAGATTTCCACTATAACATTTTAATAGAGGAATATGCATGACTATATTACAAAATAATGCAATCCATCTTTCACTTTATATATATATATATATATATATATATATATATATATATATATATATATATATATATATATATATATATATATATATATATATATATATATATATATATATATATATATATATATATATATATATATATATATATACATTTTAAATTATTATAATAATTAAGATAATATTTAAAAATTATAACATCACGTCCTTGGTGTACATTACTGCCATTAACGTTACTTTTTAATTTCTATCGCCAACTCCGTCTATAAATTAATTTTTCAGCAACATTATGAGGGGTAAAAAGTTATTTATTCGTGAGGGGTGGTAAGTGGACCAGTCACTGCTTAATTATTTATGCGACCCGCTTTATTTTGTTTACGACTTTTATTAATTTATAATTAGTATAAAATGTAATATGTCAAACATATTAACGTTATCTACTTTAATGTTTATTTAATTACTGTGTGTTATAAAGTGTAAAATTGGAAAGCATTTATTTAAAAGTAGTTGTTGCAAGAAACATAATATTTCTAAAACTGATATGTTTTTTTATTTCTTTTTATTCCGCACATGGTAGGGCAGGCAGAGATAAATGCAGGAACCATAGGAACCTAATGTTAAGACACTCCGATGCTTAGTCATGGACTAGTTTAGTTTTTTAGTTAAAAAGTGATTAGATGCATATACATATATAAAGTCAGTAAAAATAAAAAAATAAGTGAACCAACTATTAAAGATTTGTTTCTCCTACTTTCGCAAAATATCAGTACTCGGCGACTTTTGAGGCGGCTGCCAAGCGTCTACAAATGTGTAGAATTTGTATTCCCTTTACATTTCTTTATACACCAGCGGAATATTAACTGGAGCCAAGAGGATGGAGCGCCGCGCCGCAGTGAAACGTGTGAACGGCAACCGATGGTCTCAATCATGCACTTCGTTTTCTTATCGCTTTTTTTGACCATTCGACGACTTGGTGTTTATTTACGCTTCGCCACAAATTTACGTTCATAGAATAATAATGCCGCTTGCGAGCTTTAGTTTACATGCTATTCTAAACACAACATGCTATATATATATATATATATATATATATATATATATATATATATATATATATATATATATATATATATATATATATATATATATATATATATATATATATATATATATATATAAACTAAATTTGTATACAAGTAAGAGTAGTTAATTAAAACAATGTTAATGTTGAATTGTTATATAATCTTGTCTTTTCCTGTTAAGTCAGCGGCCATTCTTTGGATCGACTTAATTGTTATTGTAGAGGTAAAAAGTTTAGATATCACAAAAGTTCCAGAAATAGCCACTTCCGTAACGAGATCATCAAAGACTTTTTGTCTTTATTATTACTGAAGAAATGTCGTTATATTAATAAAAAAAATATTTAAGCAAAAAATGAGGCAAAATATTTGTTACATAAGTATAAAGTAACTATCATACGGTATTACTATAAAACGTTCGAGGTGAATAGTTCGTGTATGACTGACTTTGTTGTTTCGATAATAGTAAGAGCTTTAAGAGCTCCACGTTTAGTTTGCACATTTCGGATTTAGATTTTCGAATACTTGTTTGCGTCGCGTTGGTGTCGTAGTGCAAGTGCAACTAGATGAAACTTTGTTGTGATATTTCCGTTTAGCACGTGAGATGCAAATATATACTTGCATCAGTGAATGAGTAAATTTGAGGATCATCGTGGCGCAGAGGCACAGCGTTTGTCTGTAAATGCGACGATAAATGGGTTCGATTCCTACTTGGAATGAGACAGAGAGGATGGATTATTTTATTATTACGTCATTCAACTCGCAAAGTCTCGAAAGGTGGAAAGTAGAGAACAGTGTCTTAACTAGTGTTAAGACACTGTTCTCTACTTCAAACAGTTTTTCAGTTCAAACAGTTTTTGACGTTCTCTCTGCCTACCATGCTGTTAGCAGGATAAAGTGTAAAGCTAGAAAATGAATTTACACTCTTAATAAGACTATACTAATATTTTTTTTATATTCACGCTTGTTTGTGCAGTGTAAACTTTAGTTAGCAACAGATCTGGTTGTATCTAATTAGTAACATTTTCGTATATTTGAAACTTTCTGTATTAAACAATGTAATCCAACTCATCAGATTGACATATAATAATAACAATTATAGCGTTCGAATAGAACATTTTTAAAAATAAATAAAAAGACAAGACGAAAAGAATATTTTGTGTTGCATATTTCAAATATAACACTAGTTGGCACAAGACATAAGAAAACATGCCCACTGGAACGACGTGTAAACACCACGGAACAACTTTCTGGTCCATTAAATATATTGCTCTACTTTTAAAACACTAGTGCATATGCCTTTGTAAGCGTTGTTTTCAGTGACACAGCTATGCCATTTTTATATGTCATTCTTAAGAGATTATGATGATGATACTAAAGGTGAAATTATTTAAATTACCACTTTAAATATTGCCTTCATAATTTGTGGTTCTCTGGTATTATCTGTAACTGGTTAACAAAGATGGATAAGTGCGATTTTATATAAGATATACAATTTTATTAATTTTTTTAAGAATTTTTTAAAAAATAAGTATTTAAACTAATCAAATTATGATTTTGTTTTAAAATATATTCATAAATTTTAGTCACGTGCTTAGATAATCCCCTATAGTGTTACTGAAAACTGAACGAAAATTTTTAAGTAGTTTTAGCAAAATTTAACCTCAACGCGGCGGACTATTTACATTTTCGTTCGACGTTTTTGGATTTAGTCTAAATATTTTGTAAAATATGGATACTTTTTATTATATATATATATATATATATATATATATATATATATATATATATATATATATATATATATATATATATATATATATATATATATATATATATATATATATATATATATATATATATATATATATATATATATGGAAATTTCTTCAAACACTAGGTATAAATAAACGGAGTGAAGACATTGATGTCCCTTCGTTTTCTCCTGATATCTTAAACAGATATTTTTCTTCCAGTTCTCTGTTATCTTCCAATACTAAATTAACAACTATTTCTGAGATTGAATCCATGGCCTCTCTTCCTTTTAACGACTTAGTCCTTTCTCTAGTGTCTGATGAAGAAATTCGTAAAATAATCATTTCAATAACATCTAATGCTACTGGTGTTGATGGTATTAATCGACCTATGATTTTATCTATCCTGGACTATGTCCTGTCGGCTATTACCCATATAGTTAACTTTTCCATTTCATCTGGAAAATTCCCTTCCTTGTGGCGTCAAGCTTATATCATTCCACTTCCTAAAGTTCCCAATCCTTCACAACTAAATAATTTCACACCTATTTCTATTCTTCCTTTTTTATCAAAAATTTTGGAAGTGTGTGTTTACAAGCAAGTTTCTTCCTTTGTTTATAATAATAATATTCTCACCTCATATCAGTCTGGTTTCCGACCAGGCCATAGCACAGCTACCGCTCTTCTCAAAGTATCTGAGGATATTCGGGTTGGCATGGAGAATAGAATGATCACCATTTTGGTCTTAATTGATTTTTCCAATGCTTTTAACATGGTTGATCATGATATCGTCCTGGCCATATTTAAGCATTTAAATTTTTCTTCATCAGCTCTGGAATGGTTCTCCTCTTATCTTCGCGGCCGCCGGCAAGCGGTTATGTTGAATCAATCCCTCTCCGGGTGGCTTGATCTTTCTGCTGGCGTACCGCAAGGTGGCATTTTATCTCCTATTATTTTTTCTCTTTTTATAAATTCCCTTTCATGTCATTTCGACTGTTCTTATCATTTTTACGCCGACGATTTGCAACTCTACACTAATACTGAGATAGACAATATCGACACAGCTATACATAAAATAAATCAAAATCTTTCCTACGTTTACAACTGGTCTAATAAATTCGGCATTGTAGTCAATCCTACTAAGTGTCAGGCGATCATTGTTGGTAGTTCACGTCTTATGTCTAAGTTAAATGTATGCTCTTTGCCACCTATCGCATTTAGCAATACGACGATTCCATACTTCCACCACGTTAAAGATCTTGGACTTCATATTGATTCTACATTAAGTTGGAATGTGCATATTTCTGAAGTTAGTCGTTCTGTTACTGCCACTTTAAGGTGCCTTAATCGTTTAAGACATTTTCTACCTATTAAAACTAAAATCTTGCTTGTTCAAGCGCTTATATTTCCAATTATAGATTACGCTGATGTGTGTTATCCTGATCTCAATGAAATCCTATTGAACAAACTTGACCGCCTCCTAAATAACTCCCTACGTTTTATCTTTTGCCTTAGAAAATTTGACCACATCTCTCATTGTCGAGCAGAACTCAAATGGCTTCCCATCCGCCAACGCAGAGAATTACGACTATTGTGTCTCCTTTTCTCCATTCTATTTGATCCCCAATCTCCTGTTTACTTAAAAGACAATTTTAAATTTCTTTGTGACAATCACGATCGAGAGCTACGCTCTAACGATTCTCTCCTTCTCTCTTTTCCCAGTCACCACTCTGGTTTCGTCTCTAACTCCTTCTCTGTACAAGCTATCAGATCGTGGAATAAACTTCCACAAGAAATCAGAAAGGCACCTACTAGGGCAATTTTCAGGCGTCGTTTACACAATCATCTTGTTAAGAATCTGTGTTAAGTATCTGTTATTGTTATTGTTTTTTATATATAAATGTTTGTGTATTTGTATGTATGTGTGTATGTATGTGTATGTATATGTATGTATGTATATAGATATATATTTGTATTTATTACTTATATTTATATGTATATTTCAACTTTTATTGCTACCGTCTTCACGATTTTCTGTTTTGCCTAAAGGTTGACTGGTAGAGAATGCCTTCAGGCATTAAGTCCGCTTTTTGTATCTACGTTACTGTAGCTTGTCAATAAAGTTTTAAATAAATAAAATAAATAAATATATATATATATATATATATATATATATATATATATATATATATATATATATATATATATATATATATATATATATATATATATATATATATATATATATATATATATATATATATATATATATATATATATATATACATATATATATATATATATATATATATATATATATATATATATATATATATATATATATATAATAACTAAATTTGTATACAAGTAAGAGTAGTTAATTAAAACAATGTGAATGTTGAATTGTTATATAATCTTGTCTTTTCCTGTTAAGTCAGCGGCCATTCTTTGGATCGACTTAATTGTTATTGTAGAGGTAAAAAGTTTAGATATCACAAAAGTTCCAGAAATAGGCACTTCTGTAACGAGATCATCAAAGACTTTTTGTCTTTATTATTACTGAAGAAATGTCGTTATATTAATAAAAAAAATATTTAAGCAAAAAATGAAGCAAAATATTTGTTACATTAGTATAAAGTAACTATCATACGGTATTACTATAAAACGTTTGAGGTGAATAGTTCGTGTATGACTGACTTTGTTGTTTCGATAATAGTAAGAGCTTTAAGAGCTCCACGTTTAGTTTGCACATTTCGGATTTAAATTTTCGAATACTTGTTTGCGTCGCGTTGATGTCGTAGTGCAAGTGCAACTAGATGAAACTTTGTTGAGATATTTCCGTTTAGCACGTGAGATGCAAATATATACTTGCATCAGTGAATGAGTAAATTTGAGGACCATCGTGGCGCAGAGGCACAGCGTTTGTCTGTAAATGTGACGATAAATGGGTTCGATTCCTACTTGGAATGAGATAGAGAGGATGAATTATTTTATTATTACGTCACTCAACTCGCTCTTCGAAAGGTGGAAAATAGAGAACAGTGTCTTAATACTAGGTTCAAACGGTTTTTGACGTGTCTCTGCCTACCATGCTGTTAGCAGGATAAAGTGTAAAGCTAGAAAATGAATTTACACTCTTAATAAGACTATACTAATATTTTTTTTATATTCACGCTTGTTTGTGCAGTGTAAACTTTAGTTAGCAACAGATCTGGTTGTATCTAATTAGTAACATTTTAGTATATTTGAAACTTTCTGTATTAAACAATGTAATCCAACTCATCAGATTGACATATAATAATAACAATTATAGCGTTCGAATAGAACATTTTTAAAAATAAATAAAAAGACAAGACGAAAAGAATTTTTGTGTTGCATATTTCAACTATAACACTAGTTGGCACAAGACATAAGAAAACATGCCCACTGGAACGACGTGTAAACACCACGGAACAACTTTCTGGTCCATTAAATATATTGCTCTACTTTTAAAACACTAGTGCATATGCCTTTGTAAGCGTTGTTTTCAGTGACACAGCTATGCCATTTTTATATGTCATTCTTAAGAGATTATGATGATGATACTAAAGGTGAAATTATTTAAATTACCACTTTAAATATTGCCTTCATAATTTGTGGTTCTCTGTTATTATCTCTAACTGGTTAACAAAGATGGATAAGTGCGATGTTTATAAGATATACAATTTTAGTAATTTTTTTAAGAATTTTTTAAAAAATAAGTATTTAAACTAATCAAATTATGATTTTGTTTTAAAATATATTCATAAATTTTAGTCACGTGCTTAGATAATCCCCTATAGTGTTACTGAAAACTGAATGAAAATTTTTAAGTAGTTTTAGTAAAATTTAACCTCAACGCGGCGGACTATTTACATTTTCGTTCGACGTTTTTGGATTTAGTCTAAATATTTTGTAAAATATGGATACTTTTTATTGCAACATATAATACAAACACTGCATTCGTAACTTATAGTCATTAACTTAAAATATTTTTTTTAATAATGAACTTTTTGTTATATTGTTGTTAAAATATAGAATTGACATTGATCATAACAAGCTCTTATCTCTATCTTTATATTACTTTTTCATTAAGAACAAGAGAAAAACTAAAGCAATAAATAAGTAATATGTTAAACATTATTACATTTAACTGGAACTTACTTTGTTCTTATATTAATTAATAATTCTAGGCAAGAAATATTTTTTCATAGGATCATTTTTATTTAATTAAATAAAATATAATAGTGTTAATAACATAATTCCGAATCAAGAATAAGTATATTATACTACACAATATTTTTTACTATGCTAATATCTAGTAGTAAAGAGTAGAGGATAGGAGGGATTTAGTGCTAAAATTTTGATGTGCTTATGTTTTTTAATAACGTAACATAAACGTAATACGTACGTATATATATATATATATATATATATATATATATATATATATATATATATATATATATATATATATATATATATATATATATATATATATATATATATATATATATATATATATATATATATATATATATATATATATATATATATATATATATATATATATATATATATATATATATATATATATATATATATATATATATATATATATATATATATATATATATATATATATATATATATATATATATATATATATATATATATAATACACAAATAATTATGAAGAAAAATTTTGGGCAGTAACATAACATAAATAGACCATTGCAATTTGCAAGCTACATTTCGACTGTGGTAAATTAAAATTAGAATAACGATAATGACTGACCGACATTCTAATCGGAACTATACTAGCTAATTGGAAGAGCGAGACCGGATATTTTAATCTCGGAATATCGATCACGACCTACTTTGTGAGAGTTACAATTACTTACTGAAAATGTTCAAATGTTAGTTTGATCAATACATTTTGTGTTTATTCTCTTCAATTTCATTTTTCATTCAAATTTTTTTTTGTAGATATTTTAAAGGAAAGTTGTTTTATTTTTTATTACTTTTTCATCATATGCTGAAGATTATTGTTACTTCACAAAAACAAAAAGTGCAACATAAATATAAAATATATTTAATAAACAATACTTCAACTATAATATTTCATAATAAAAGTATTAAAATTCTACTGGCGGAGTGTAGCAGAAGATCGGAGTTAACATTAAAGTTTGCAACGAGGAACCACAGTTTGTTGAACTCTCTAACACGGTAACACTACTAAGTATCTTACCCTTTCCTGTTGATAATTACGTTTTGCATACATATTGAATTATTAAATTACGAAGATATACCTAAGCATAAATCTTTAAAACTTTGGAAACATCGTAACTACGTCGCCGTCTCTCTTTGTCAGTTTCATACAGTATCATACCAGGCTCCATTGCAGTATTGAGATCCAGTCAATAAGAGGAAAATCATGGATGACATTATAATCACGTTTTGTGAGTAATCAGGCATGTTGGATGTTTTTCTAACCATATACAAATTTATTTACAAAATAAATATATAAACAAATAAATAATAAATAACAAAAGTTAATTAGCAATAATAATAAACATTTTTTCTTCTTGTTAATAAATGGCGCCGTTTCCAATATCTTAGCAAATAACGCGGCGCGTGATGATGGCCGGCTGTAAAAAGTTATAGTGAGGAGGTCGCTCGTAAAATCCTCCCAAGAATGTACGTGGACAAATATTTTATATTATAGCGAGATTATTTTATTATAATAATCCTTTGAATAAAAAAAAGCTTTATTTTATAATTATTTGCTTATTCAAAAAGACAAATGAAATTATGTTTTTTACCTTAAGAAAAAAGTCTTACTCGAATTTTTATTAAATCAGTTTAATATAGAAAGAATATACAAAATAATTGAAGTCTAAATAGAAAATATATAGAGAATAAAAAAGAGATAAAAATAAGTAACATTTTCAATATAAGTATATTTTACATTGAATTTTATGTAGATGAGACCTTGAATAGCACTCAAATTTTATGAAATAAATCGAACTTGCAACATGGGAATAAAAAAACGATAGTCAATGTGCGATAGCATTTTCTATGGAACTAAAATATTATTTGACATTTTATAAATCGATGAACATTTATAAAAAATCGATTAGCGACTCGCCCCGAAGTAGCGTTAGCTTGGCTCATACATTTTTAATCGCAATCCAATTTCGAAATGTCACTATAAACGGTAGCGCAGCGGGAGCTTATTTGTGGGTTGCTGTTCTAAAAACGCTTATATTGTGATTTATGAAACATATTTTTACAAATACACGGCAAAGTGCAAAGTGATAAAGCTTTAATGCCTATTCTATATAAACAATAAACAGTGGTAAAATTAAATGCTTGACGAGATTAAAAGCTTATAGGGTAGTGGGTAAACAAACTGTCCCTCTAATGGAAGAGTAGTTCAAAGTTCGACAATTTCAACCACGGCTCGATAATCCCGATCCTCCAAGAGTTGCCAACTATTTTTAATTGCTTGTTCTCTTGGCTTGTTCATCTATTTACATAACAGTTTAGTAAAATTATTATTTTATAATTAATAATTTTCTATTATGAAGTTAAGTAAGTAAGCATACATATGTAAAAAGTATTTTGCACGTTCTAAATTATTTAAAATAAAAAAACAATTTATTTTTTTTATATTTACTTATATAATTTTTTGTAAGTCATATTATTATATTATTACTCATCCAATACTATATTTAAGTATTTTCATTATGGTTTCCTATGATCCGCTTTGCCAATAACGTTTCTTAGAAATTATTTTCAATTGCTCCAAGAAAATTCTTTATCAGTTTAACTTCAAATATTGAAAAAATTTAATAAAAAATCAGATAAAAGACACCACTTTTGAGAGATCTAATAAGAAGTTGAAGCTTACATCAAAGTTCGTTGGGAGGAACAGCCGCAGTTTGCTGAACGCTTGAACATGGTAAAGCCACCAACTTTATATTACCCTTTCTATTCGAATAATCTATGCTTCTTTCTAAATGTATTCCATTTATATATAATATATAACATAAATAATATATTTATTTAGGTTTTTTTGTTTAACATTTATGCGTCTCGAACCCACAAGAAATATAATTCGATGTTTTGACGTTCATTTACAGTAAAACAGCAAAAGTGACAAATTAATTGTTGCTCCTTAATGGCATCATGGAAATGTCATCAGTTTGAAGAGGGACAGAGTCTTAGCTGAATTTCGGCGAAAAGCAAAACACAGCTTGACCTAACTCTAGGTTCACGCTCTATCCCGCATTTGTTATAAAGAAAATTCTACCAAATTCGGGATAGAGAGCGTGAAAAAAGTTTAAAAGTTAAATAATACAAGTTTAAAGTTAAGGAACAAGAAAGCATATTTTTTGTCTTCACGCTTTCTCCTGCACATAGCAGGGTTATAAGAGGTAAATGCAGGAACCGTAGGAACCTAGCGTTAGGACACTCCCGTTTTGGTGGGCGAACACAACGCCGAGCTTTGTCTGTTTGCCAGAGCCAAGGAATCGAATCTTCAAACCGTTACGTTTACGCGCCGACGCTCTTTGCCACATCGGTTCTCTGCCACATATTTTTTGTTTTTAAATATTTGTTCTTTTGTCAAATAGAAAAATACAATACACAAACACCTATATTAAATCTATTTATAAAGCAAATTTTTGCTTCTCAAATCATGAAAATAATAAATCAATCAGAAATGTTATGCATTTTCCTTAAACTTTGTAATTGGGGCTCAACTCACATGTGTTGTTGGGATGTTACGAATGAGCACCCTAATCTGTCAGGATAAGAAGTTTTGGTTTTAATCCTGACTTAATTACTAGCTACTAAGCTTCACCAGAACAAAACGGCTTATATTGACAGATAGATAGTCCCTCCCGTATAATATAAAGACAGTTTTATGTATTGTTACTGGTATATATTTGTAGGTATATATTAAGTAATAAGTAATTACACTTTTTATCCATTGAAAGTAACTTTTAATTTTACTAGAACGAATAAATCATTAATAAAGAAGTACAAAACACTATTAGTAAGCCAATATCCCATCGTGTTGTGATAGCTTCTATTAACATATTCAGTTAATTCTCAATAACGTTCACAAATTTGAACAAAAAAAATTACGAGAATTAGAAAAGATATGATATTAGAAAACTAAAACTTAATTCTGTTAAAAAAATTAAGACTTACTTAATTGATTTTGAAGTGAGATTTATTGATTTAGGATTACGCGGTTTAAGTTCAATTCAGTTTTAACTGTCAAAATGGATTCAGATAGACGAACATAATTGAACCTATTCATGACACTCCGACGCTTTCCCTTCAATAAAATAGCTTACAAAGCATAGTCCGCTATCGTGCTTCGCTTTTATAGTGCAAATCCAATATTTTTCATAGCATTTTAAATGTTTTAATGAAACAGTTACAGCAGTATTTTTTGTCAGCGTTATTTATAGTGGAAAATTTATTTATTGCTTTTAATATTATGGATCTCAATTTTATTATTATGATTATTTAGTTTTCATAAAATCCACTAAAGATTGCTAGCAAAAATAAACAGAATATACATTTATTACAAATTATTATATACTATAATCAAATATGGCATTTTATAATTATTTTTCATCAGATTTGTTTCGCATGTACGAATGATTTTTTTTTCTTTTTGTGTGTTTAATATGCTGTTGGTCCTAATACCATATGGTTTTACAACTTCATCGGGCTTTATCAGAGCCCAAACTCCGACCTTGAATTGGTCAGACTATGCCTTCAAGTCTTAAGCAAATATTTTAGAAGTAGACACGTATTCGCACACCAAGAAAATATACGCTTGTAAGTCGAAATTTTGTTTTAACATCTTTTTTTTTTTACTTCACACTCTATCCTGCACAAAACAGGGCAGGCAGAGGGAATACTACTGTACTAGTGCGCCACGGCGGCTTCATGTATATAGATTGAATTAAAGATCGTCAATTTTTTGCAATTAAGCTCTAAACTATTTTCACAAAGAAATCTACATAATATTATGTTATGGCACAAATGGTACAAATAAATAACAAGGACACAATGGCGAATGAGGGAAACCTCTTATTGATGTAAGAGAGTTTTCATTTGTCATCGCGGTACTTGTCTACTTTTGCTTATTTTGATTCAGCGAGTAGTGTTAAAAAATTCGGTTATCCGAGTTGAATCGCGTGTCGTAAAATTTTAAAATTATAAGTCAATGGAAAGTACAACTTACAAAATAATTTGTGTTTTGGATAAATTATTTTACAGCATCTATTTTATTTATTAAAATAGATGCTGTATTTTGCTTGTAAACAAACAAAAAAACATTTGACGACAGAAATTTACAACAATTTGAAATTCGTTTTACTAATAAGTTGTTTGACTTTTAAAAAATTACATAGATAAATAGAGATTATGACTGAGTGAGATATTCGATGATAAAGTGAGAATCACATTTATCATTTAGCCATCTGCAGACTTATCTTGTAATTAATAATAAACATAAATATAGATAATAAATAAATAATAGAATTAAAAAATAATAGAATTAAAGTAATACATCAATGTCTTGGAGGAAAAATAAATTTCTTTGGAGATACATTTGTTTTAAAAGAGATATCTTTATTACTATGTTAATGTATGCAAGTAAAGATTGCCGATTAGAAATTAAATATATTACGCATCAAAATGAAAATGAGAAATAATAATAATAGTGAGCTAAAACGTTTAAAAAATAATTAAGATTACTTTGCGAGTTGTAAAATTTTACATGTAGTATAGATATAAGGATATTCATTCTAACAAATTAAGCTCTATCTAGACAAAGTCCAGTGAGTTCCACCACTTAACACGAAATGTCACGAAACAAAAAAATAGTGACGAAGAAGTGTCTTGCACTAGAATTAGATTCTTCTTAACAACTCTACTGTATGCTGGATACAGTGTGATGCTGAAACAAAAATATGAAATATTTTATAAGGTTCATTAAATATATCTATATAGTATTTATATTAATTTTAATAATTTAAATTAACTATAGCATATTACACTTTATGCTATATTATATTACCTACTATCGAAACTATAGCATATTTCCTACTATCGAAAACGCAAGAACAAAATAATTGCAACAGAAACAAAAAAGTATGCCGTGGAATTCGTTACGGTTCGTTAAACAACAAAAGATATCGATTCTTATTCATTATAGAAATTCGTCTTATTTATATTCCACGAGGAGCTCGTATTATGTGTACAAAAAGAAACTATAAATTTAAACAGTTGAATTGTGAATTGGGAACCTTATGTCCATCAGTAGGCGAAAATGATGGTTCCCGCTTTAAGGTATATTTTAAGGGTACAACTGAAGCTTTTTAACTCTTATTATTAAAAAATGTCTTATCCCATTTCCGGCTTAAACTTGGAAAAAGAAGAAGAAATCATTTTCTTATTATATTGGTAATATAATTGTATATTATGGTAAGTAAATTAGTGCTAGGTTCACTGTATAATATTGCAGATATATCAAATTCTTAACCAACTGCCGTAAGTAATTTAAAAAAAATTAAAGCATCAAAATATGAACCACGTTCCAATAAACCATTTTAGTAGGAATTTGAACCAATTATTTGGGGCTTACCAGAGATTATACGATAATATATGAGGTCAAATATTTCAACACATAAATATCTAGGGTCTGGAACACCTTGCGTTTTCTTAACAATAATTATCGAACACAATAAATGTTTGTCCATAAGCGTACATTTAACCTGTGGAAATCAATTTCATGAATTGCAATAGTGAAAAATAATCGTCTTTAGGGTGGCGAGGATCGTATAATATAAACTTGATCATTAAGTACTAGATAAAAATAGTAATCAAAAATATTACAAAGCTTAAATTGCCACCCTATCATACTAATGTTAATGTGTATTCATTCGCATGTCTATTGGAAAATAGACAAAAAAAAACAAAAAATAACTTTAAACTAATAATATTTGTTTCAAATCACTGTTAACTTACAAATATCCATTTTCAATTTCTTTTACGTCTTTCAATAAGGACGAGCATTACACGCGGAAGCAATGGACGGCGGAAAGTAAACAAATTGTCTCTTTGTTCATTTAATGGAAGAATATTAAGTCCGTTATTCGAGATGATTTTGAATTCCAATATCCTCGTTCCGTTTCAAATGTTCTTAAATAATAATTGTACCGTTTAAAGTAATAGAGACATTATTAGGCAAATACTGCATTTAACTTCTTAAATCATTAATAAATTAAAGATTTTACTTTTTGTGAATTGTCGGCGATTTTTTTTTTACTTAAAAACTCGTGAAATTTTTTGTTATATTTTTTATAACACCAACAGAATGAATAAATATTATTAATAGTGAAAAGTGGATATTGATCTGTCAAAAGGTATTTATTGCCGTGTATTTTTTTCATAACTTTAGCAAAGTGGACAAAGGTACGACCCTCGTCATCGTTCCTTTAGGTGGAGTGCGCCACAAAGATATAAGCACTTTTGAAATACTAGGCGTTGTCATTATTAAATTTTATGTCAGTCTATTGAATGTATTTTGTAGATGTATATAGTCAAATATTTTATTAATATTTGAATTTATTGAAATTTACTTTGTAAAGCTTTTCATTGAAGTAAAATATAAACAATTGTAACATTGACAAATCTTGCAATTTATATGTTTATAATATACATAAAAGGATTAGTTTAGGATATACACAAAACAATTATATATATCCTTATTATATTTTTTGACTTTTAAAAGGTTTACAGGAAAATCCTACGTTTAGTCTAAATTCAGGGAAACGTAAATATTTTTCGTCGGCCATGCTCCAGTTACCAACATCATTGTTTCAAGAGTCTTTTATTTCATTTTGCTAATTAAATTAAATTTGAAATACAACTAAAATGATAGTACCTACTAATATTCATTAAACAAGGAATATTTAAAATATTGAATTTCAAAGCAGAAACTGTTAATAATATCTGACTAAGGTTTCTGATAGTTATAAGTCCTAACAACTCCTTACCAATTTTGCGCTCAATTTATGCTCCATTATATAATCATCCATTTTAATAAATGGCAGCAGAATGTCATTGTAACTTGATGAAAAGAGTTTAATAAAATGATTATAGATGTATATTATTTTTACATTTTTCGTAGTACTGGACCGTTTTCTCAGTTAGCTCATCTCCTTCAACGTATCATTACAAGTTTATTTACCGGTTCTAGTTAGTTCTAGTTTTTTTCTTAATGCCATATGTGCTTGACCAACTAAAACACACACCTTTACAGTGATCAAATGAATTGATGAACCAAAAATCTCGAAATCTTACACGTAGGCTCTTTGTACAATATAAGAAAAACTAAGGAAAATAAAGCTAGCACCAGAAAAAAAACTAAGGAAAATAAGGATTATAAAAATTAGAATATTTGTTTGTTACTTTACATTCAAATAAGAGTGCACTTAAAAACCAGCGCAAACTCAACGGAACATTTATGCACTGGCGCCGCAAATTCCTTCTTTCGTCCCGTCAATGTGATGGGCCCGGCTACTCCAATGCCATACATGGAAACATTTTCTGAAAATTTATGTCGAAAACTGTAAATATTTTTTATGTTTGGAGATATTTTTGCGTCGAAATAATAAAATTCGATAAAACACAATATAAATATAAAACAATATAAAGTTAACTATCATAATTTTGAGTCGAGTGTATCATGTAAGAATAACATTAATTACGATGCTCTTTCAAAGAAAATATCATTTAATTGTGGAAATGCATTGTTTGTAAGGGGAAATGTAAGGGGAAAACAAAAGAATTTGGTTAGAATTTAGTTTTAAACTATAGTGTTGTTTTTTTATATATTTTTTATAGTGTAATTGTTATATAAATTAGCAGCAACGCTGTGTGCAATTAAAAATGGTTAACATGTAGTTTGAGTTTTTGGTTAACATGTAATTTACTACTATAAACTAATTGATAAGTATTTATATGTAATTATTTATCTATATAATAATATTTAAGAGTTCCTTTTATTATATTTCTACGAAATAGATAAATAAATGTTGATGGAAAATAAATAAAACGTTAAAATGATAATTGATATTTTCTTTTCGTCGAAATCATACGTAGAAAATGTTTTTAAGAAAAAATATTCATTACTCGATGGACAAATTTTGACTGAAACGAGTAGGTATTACTTATATCCTGGTGATTATAAAACATAATATAGCACGCCGCAAGTCGTTCGCTCCCACGAGGGACACCTCTGAAAGTTCAATTACTTATTTTACTAATTTGAAATACCGAAAATTGACAAATATCGTTAGTATGTTATGAGTAATGGAATATTTCCATATGCTTTATCGCAATATAATTTTTTTTTTGTTTTTTTTTTTTTTTTTTTTTTTTTTTAGCTTCACGCTTTATCCCGCACATGGCTGGGTAGGCAGAGGGAACTGCAGGAACTATACGAACCTAGTGTTAAGACACTCCGTTACTTAGTCCCTGCTTACTCCGTCCCCGCTTTTTTTATTCAAAAAATAGTTTGCTCTACAGACACTTGGCTCGTATCCTTTTTAACTTATACTATATATTCTCATTGCAAATATTGATTATATTAATACATAATATATAGAATTAATATTTATTATAATGAACTAAGGCTATGGCTGATAAGCGAATTACACAAGTTTGTATATTTCATTTTTGGTGTTACAAATAAAATTAAATTTTATAATAAATTAGGGTCACTTGATGGTCACACAATAATGATAGAAAATAAGCTTTGATGCGACTTATATCTTAAATATTAGGGAAGTTGTGACCGCTGCGTTCCTGTATTTCATGGCCATCTTCAATTAGTCTCATGACTACATCGTCTTTGCTCTCGCTATAGTAGGTGTAGCTGTTGTAGGTGTAGGTGTGTCGCGATATTGCTATGACCGCATGCGAGACACTGTCATGTAGCTGCAGCTTCGCCGATTTGCTGTTAATGACTACGATAGCCTCGCTGGTCAGGACCTGAGCCTCATGAATCGTCAGGACCTTCGAACCTGTTTCTTCTCCCCATCCCTGGCTAATCAGCTGCTGCTTCTATAGAACTAGTGACGGCCATATCTCTTTCTAAATTAAATTCCTTAACTATCCAAGATGTTTTGCCACATCCAGGAACACCATCGATCCATTTATCTTGGGGACCTTCCGCGTATGCTGATATGCAGAGTCCAGAGTGCTATCTAGATATTTAGCTCATTCAAGTATTCTACCCTCCAGCATTATCCGCGTGCACTTAGCGGTAACTACTATAGGATCATTGGCAGATGTGTCGAACTTGAAGTATCCTGTTGTACTGATTTCCTCTTCATTCAGTTCTACAAAACCAGACGTTGCACTGTATGCTGCCATGTAGTTACCCTTTATAATTACCACTATAATCTGGCCGTTACTGTTATTATATATGGCAGCTTTTGCTCCCCTTAGTTTTACTTCCAGTATAGAGTACCCACCTCGAAAAGCAAGCATAATATCCTCGCACGTCCGTAACTTAACTTGCATTGTAGCTTTTAAGACGGCAAGAAATTCAAGAAGAGCCTTCTTATAGTGGTCATTCTGTTCTCGTATTTGTACTAGGTTTGGTGGTTCTACCTGGTCCATTGTTGCCTTTGTTGGTTTTGATCGGGTTTTTACTATTAAGATTTTTGCAGACTCTCTTGTGAACTTCTCCACTGCCGTCGCTTGTTCATTTTGCGCTGGAAGTTTCCTCCTACCCAATAGGCTTCCTATAATAGTCCTGAACGAGCTATACATGGATCTTGCTGCTAGGTTTTTCTTCGTCAAGTCTAGACTGTTATCAATAGCTTCTACCGCCATTCGTTGAACGCGCTCTGAGCCACTTTCAGTGGTTGTACAAAACAATTGTGAGGAATCCATTTAGACGCCTAAATGAGCAGCCTTTAGGTAGCTAAGGTCTGCCCCTCGGTCCTCATAGACTATAACCTCTTGCTGCTTGGAAGCCTTTATACAACCCAGTCGGTCTGCCACTTCTCCTCTGTCGTACTCAACCACCATGGCGTCTACGCTAATTATTCGTTCACCTTGTTCCTTTGTCTCACTTAGCAAACTGAGCAGTTCACAAGCCCATATAAAAGGCTTTTTTTCATTCCAATCGAGTAGTATTATCGATTTGTTCTTGGATTTTACTACACAACAGGTGATGTCACCGACCATTTTGGCGGGTAGTGCTTTATAAATTTTGCGTCTAATTGCAGTTTTGCTAGTACTCCCATTCAATAGAGCAGCCAGGCCATGTGTAATCGAGATGTATTTATGATTTCGTTGGCGGCAGAAGCTTATGCCCAACCTTTCAGTGTTTTTTGCCATGAAAAGAGCAACAATTATGGTCTTTAATCCTGGTTTCCAAATTTGAGCCTGTTGCAGTAAGTAGCTAAAGGCATCTGGATTTCCACATTGCTTGTTTTCGTGTTTCGCATGTTGTTGTGCTTGCTTGTGTTATAAGCATACGTAGAGCATGTAAGTCTTCTTGTGTCTTTATCGCAATATGAAACATATGATATTTCATTTTTTTTTAATCCGGTCTATACTATTATCCAATCTATATATCTCATAACAATAGAGTATTAATGACCTTTTATATGATATATATGATTTATATCTATGACTAGACTATACATAAATCAAAATACCTATATGTCTAATATATAACGATAGTTATCAACATTAGATGTAGTAGAAAAAATACCCGTTATTTTTAAGTACAAAAAGATGTTTGTGATGTTTGATTCTACTCAAGAGAAAAAATCATTTTTTGCGATTGGCTGTCCAGGCTACATACTCGGAATAGCAAAGACGATTTTTGTGGAATACACACTGGTCGATAGGAAAAATAGAGCATTATATATTTTATTAAAAAGCCTCGTAAACCTTTGAGGACCGTCGTGGCACAGAGGCGTAGCGTCTGCCTGTAAACGCGACGGTTTGTGGGTTCGATTTCCACTCGGGGAAGATGGATTTTTCTATTTCCACTTTCTTCGCTCTGGAAACTAGGCAATGTGCGGCGTTGATTTCCGCCACTCAGCACGCAATGCCTAGAAAAACGGCGGAAAGGGGGGACGGAGTAAGCAGGGACTAAAGCAACGGAGTGTCTTAACACTAGGTTCGTAAGGTTCCTGCAGTTCCCTCTGCTTACCATGCCACGCCTGCCATGTGCGGGATAAAGCGTGAAGCGTGAATTCATAGTGAATAAACAAAAATTTTGAAACGTAATTCAATTTATTTAAGCAGGCGAAGCCTCGAGCAGAGCGTCAGTATTGTATATTGTTGATACATACATTATTGTTTAAAATTTATCTTAATTATTGTTAAACTATATTCTAAAGTATATTTATGAAAAAATGTGTATCCTTGTAACTAAATATTGGTGTATCCTTGTATCTAAAATGAAATCTTAGAACACTAAATAAGCATCATATTGACACAATAGAGAGGCTATAAAATATTAACGCATTTTAACTTTTGTACTAACAGGTATTTGTTCAAACTCCTCAACGCATCAGACGCTGAGTATTTTGAAACACTTTACTCTACAGGTTTGTAAACATTTGTTCAAATGAAATTAAACGACTTGCCCGTGACTTTTAATTTCAGGCAGTTTTAACGTTTGTTTTGACATTAGATTATTGTGTAAAATACAGAACAATTCTACTAAAACTTCTACAAAAGAATTTTGCCGTCCTCCACACAAAGTTTATTTCTATATTGAAAGAGTTTGAAGAACAATGACTATATAAATATAAGAACTTCAACATATCTTTCCTTCGCCCGAATGAGCACGCCTCACTGAAATTTATTACCACAAAATTAACGTTCAAAATGTGAAAATTTTATTTATTCTATTATCTTCAAAAGTACGAACTGAGTTTCGAAATATCATTAATATTTACTCATTATGTTTTTTAATTTAATATATACTAGGTATGGTAGTTTAAAATAATTAAATTTAAATTTGCAAAGGAGTGTGAGGTCAATTCGGAGGAATTAATTAATTATTTCTTGAATTCTGGCGGAAAGTATAATTTTAAGTTTCTTAACACTAAGTTCGGTCTTGTCCTCTATACATACATATGTAAGAAATCTAGAATTTAATATTCATAGTTAATTTTTTTATTTAATTTTTATTATGACAAAACTTGTCTTGCTTTGCAATTGATTACAAATAATTTCGAGAGTACAGACTGCTTATAATTTAATTAGGAATAGACCTTAACTAAAAAGTAAGACTAACTTTGTCAACTTTTTTTAATATTAAATAATTTTACTGCTTACATAGTGCTGGCCAATATATTGATGTGCAAATTTAAGTCTAGCTGTAGTAAAATTTGGCCTAGCATATGCACATGTTATATAATTTTATTGTATTTAATTTTGGTCTTATGTGGTTTTAATTAAACTGAAATGTTTTAACTTCATTGAGTTTTATATTACTTATATAAAACTAAGTAACTTCTTATCTTCTATTTAATTGTATATAATGAAATGAAAAGCATATAAAATGCTTCTTGTCATTTTTCTATAGAAAATAACTCATATAGACTAGAAAAATAATTTTATCTTACATAATTTACTTTAGATTAATTAATCTAACAAATAGATGTTATAAATTTTGTGCTATAGTTAGTTGCATTAACACTATATCATTATGGTCATATAATTAACATCTCCCGAGTCAGGTAACACATTAGGCAACGTTTCTTATGGCACGGCTTATTCACCACTGGACACGTAATATTGTATTCGGTGGAAAAGTGAACAAAGAAATATCGTCAAAGCAATCTCTCTATCTTAAAATTTGCATGCTAAAAAGGAAGAACCGTGATCAGTGAAAAAATAATAATATAAAATGTGGCGGAATATTTACACAATTTTATACTGTGAGATGAAAATAACGTACCTATTTATTACAGTTATTACAGGTTAACCGCTGTGTATATATTATGTTGGTTTACTGTTCTTATCTACTGCAGTATTTTTGTTAATGCATTATGTTATTTAAAATATTTCCATTTGCGTTATGAATCTAATTTTTTAAAGGATAAGGAAAGTATAGAGGATAATAATTTAATTTTTATTTCTCTTTATTTATGATTAAGAGTAATTTTGTTTTCATACACAAATATTGACCTCCTTCGATTTAAATTGTAGATTCAAAAGTTTTATTGGTTCAATATTGGTTACTGAAGGTTATTTAGTTCACGTCGTACGTGTGGTACGTACGTACGTACGCATTCTCTGGATATTATGTGGCATTTAATATAGCATTGTGGTAATGGAAGTGCTTATTTATTATTTAGACATAAATAGGTTATTTATTTCCAAATTACAAGATGGGCAGTGTATTAAAGAAATAATTAATAGTATTAAACAATCCCGAGCAACTTTGATTTATTTAGACGTAATCCGCCACTATCTCACTCTCACTCCACCTATCTAGGGATCACATTCTATTCATTCCATCTATTTAGGGATCACAGAAGGGATTGAAGCATTGTAAGTTAAGATTTGTTTAGGACTTTGCTAAATTTATTTTCAAATTTTAATATATGTTACTGTAGTGGTTTGAATGTGGGTGGGGTACAATTAATAGCGTTTTGTTGTAAGAATTATATTCCAGTCCCTTAAGTTATAGAAGTTACAGATTATATATGTGAAGTAGTAGTGAAATTATATAATTGTAGACATAGAGAGGTTTACACTTAGTGGTTTCGTTTATTTCGTACCGTAGTAAGAGGATGGTCAAAATAGCATTAAGATTTAAGCAGCTACTTACATCGATAATGTTAATCATATAATTCATAATTATATGCGCCAATATCTGAAGCAAAAAATAAGGGTAAATATTTTGAAGCTGTATACAAAAAATTTAATAATTATTAATAGTCTGGGTACAGCTTAATTTTTTTCGTTTTACGATATTTATACGAGCTGTGTAATGCGTGAGGTAGTCATCATTAAATACGAATGACATACTACAAATATACTATTAAATGTTGTCAATCTGTCACCTTTCATTCAAAAATATAATCAAAAGAAAAAGAGATACATCTCTATCCCGCTCTGACAATACAGTGTACGCTCGCGTCATACTTGACAAATGGCGTTTTATTTTGGAACAATAATTTAATTATTTATTTTGTTTGAATTTTTTTTTGTTTATGAAAATTTTATTTCTTTTATAATTTTAACAAGTTTATAAAGTTAGTTAATACTATGCTTGAAATTACGGTCGCCGTAACAGCCACACCTGTATTATGTCATACTATGCTTTATGTGTTAAAATATATAAAATAACTGCAACAGAAACAAAATAGGAAGCCGTGGAATTTGTTACTGTTCGTTAAACAACAGAATTTATTCATTACTTATAAACTTATACTTATAAAATAAGTGTATTTTAAGAAAATTAACTTTAAATATGTTATGTGAAATAAATACTGACAGTATTCCACAATTATTAATGAAAATTAAAATAATAGCAATATGTCTTTTGTGGCTTGGACAAAAGAAGAATGAGCACAATGTTCAAGATTTTCATAGTCTTTCCCAAAGAGCATTTTGAATGTCCAAGTTGCATCTGCTCGAGCTAATATTGGAAACACTATTATCAAGTTGTTGACTATACATATACCTGGCATAAACAATTCAGCTATGTGAGTTCAATTTTAAGACCGAGATCTCCAGACAAATCCAGTTCAAATATTCTGCGTTCTGGAAAATACATTACATTTGCAGGTCCAAATTTCTTCTCGGGTGAAGTGATCGTGTCTCAAGACGAAAGTTTTGTTTTATTATGCAGTGTATGTTGATTTACAGGGACGAGATGTGGCTCAAGGTAAAACAGCGGCGGAAAGGGATCCTCGCGGGAATCCTACGTCCATCGATAGGCGAATATGATGGTTGCTGCATAAAGGGATACTTTCAGTGTGCAGCTGAAGCTTTTTAACCCATATTATTTAAAAATATCTTATCCCATTTTCCGTTTAGCCTTAAAAAAGAGGAACAAAGTGTTTGCTTATTTTATTATAAATTTAATCGTATATTATGGTAAGTGTTAGTAAATTAGTGCTAAGTTTACTGTATAATATTGCAGATAATATATAAAAATCTTAACAAACTGCCGTTAATAATTTAAAAAAAATTAAAGCATAAAATTATGAACCACGTTCCAATAAGCCATTTTAGTAGGAATTTGAACCAATTATTTTGGGCTTGCCAGAGATTATACGGTAATTTATGAGGTCAAATATTTCAACACATAAATATCCAGGGTCTGGAACACTTATTGCGTATTCTTAACAATAATTATCGAACACAATAAGCGTTTGTCCATAAGCGTATATTTAACCTGTGGAAATCAATTTCATGAATTGCAATAGTGAAAAATAATCGTCTTTAGGGTGGCGAGGATCGTATAATATAAACTTGATCATTAAGTACTAGATAAAAATAGTAATCAAAAATATTACAAAGCTTAAATTGCCACCCTATCATACTAATGTTAATGTATATTCATTCGCATGTCTATTGGAAAATAGACAAAAAAAAAAAACAAAAAATAACTTTAAACTAATAATATTTGTTTCAAATCACTGTTAACTTAGTGGCGAGGATCGTATAATAAAAACTTGATCATTAAGTACTGGATAAAAATATTACAAAGCTTAAATTGCCACCCTATCAATAAATTAATAACCACGACTTGTAATTTATATAGTTTAACATTTTTTTTATATTTGTTCGCTTAATCCAATTTTTTTGTAGCTTCACGCTTTTATGCCGCATATGGCAGGGTAGGCAAAGAGAATTGTAGGAACCATAGGAACCTAGTGTTAAGACACTCCGTTGCTTAGTCCCTGCTATCATCGACCCCGCTTTAATAATAATGTTTGCTTCAAATGACGGTTAACTTACAAATATTAGTTTTTTATTTCTTTTACGTCTTTCAATAAGGACGAGCTTTACACGCGGAAAGTAAACAAATTGTCTCTTTGTTCATTTAATGGAAATTTTGAATGGAGATTTTGAATTTTGTTCTTTAATAGTTGTGCCATTTATAATATAAAGACATTATTAGGCAAATTTTGTATTCAACTTCTTGAAAAGCATGTTTTCTTAAAGTGTTTTTTGTGAATTGTCGGAGAATTTTTTTTTACTTAAAAACTTGCGAAAAATTAGTCATATTTTTATAACACCAACATTATGTACATGTTATTAATAGTTAAAAGAGATTAACCAGTGACAATTAATAACTTCAACAATTAATTATTAAATGGATTTTGTTTTAACTTCATTAAATTTTAAATAAGCAACTAACTTCTTATCTTCTATTTATTCGTCGTTTTATATTGTTAAAAAAAGTATTAAATGAAATCAAAAAGAACAAAAAAAGCTTCTAGTCATTTTTCTATAGAATAAAGTCACATAGACCAGAAACTTAATTTTATCTTGCATAATTTACTTCAGATTATTTATTGTAACCTATAATGTCACAAATTTTGTGTTACAGTGGCATTAATACTGTAGAGGTCATCATCAACATCCCTTTAGTTCGATTTTGATTGAGACACATAATTATCGAATAGTATTATGCATAATAGATGACAAAATATAAATCAGCACTATACATATTTTAACAATTGAGTGTCTACTACAATATATACGTAGCGTCCGCCTGTAAACGGGTGTGTGGGTGCGAATCCCACTCGGGGAAGATGAATTTTTCTATTTCTATTTTTTTCGCTATGGCAACTAGGCAAATAATTATACAATTTTATAATATGAGATGAAAATGACCGTCGTGGCGCAGAGGCGCAACGTCTGCCTGTAACGCGACTAACACGACGGTTTCTGGGTTCGATCCCCAGTCGGGGAAGATGGATTTTTCTATTTCCATTTTCTTCGCTCTGGCAACTAAGGCAAAGCGCGGCGTTGAGTTCCGCCACTCAACACGCAATGCCTCGAAAACGGCGGAAAGCGGGGACGAAGTAAGCAGGGACTAAGTAACGGAGTGTCTTAACACTAGGTTCGTATGGTTCCTGCAGTTCCCTCTGCCTACCCTGCCATGTGCGGGATAAAAGCGTGAAGCTATAAAAAAAAAAAAAAAAAAAAATGACGTATCTATTTATTACAGTTACTACAGGTTAACCGCTGTGCATATATGTTGGTTTACTGTCCTACTCTACTGCATTATGTTTATTAATCATTTTGTTATTTAAAATATTTCCATTTGTATTATTACCCTACTTTTATAAAGTATTAAGTAAATATAATGCGAAAAATGTAAAGGTACATAGAATAATATTTATATGAAAGTTTAATTTCAGTAAGCAGAATTTAGACTTTAATCATTATTTCTCTAAATTTATGATTTTGTTTTCGTACACAAATTTTGACCTCCTTTAAGTTAAATTGTAAATTGCCACGCATAATGTAGGTCCTTGGGGACCGTCGTGGCGCAGAGTTGTAAGCGTCTGCCTGTACACGGGACGGTTTGAGGGTTTGATTCCCACTCGGGGAAGATGGATTTTTCTATTTCCATTTTCTTCGCTCTGGAAACTAAGTAAAGCGCGGCGTTGAGTTCCGCCACTCAACACGCAAAGCCTTGAAAAAAGGAGAAAGCAGGAACTAAGCAACGGAGTGTCTTAACACTAGGTTCCACGGTTCCTGCAATTCCCTCTACCTACCCTGCCACCCTGTGCGGGATAAAGCGTGAAGCTATATATATATAAGATCAAAACGTTTTATTCGTTCAATATGATAATAGTCGGGAGTGAGGAATAGTTACTCAGGTATGTAGTAATTTAATATCACACACACGGTTATTGAAATCTCTGGACGCAACCATCAGTGCGTGAATATCATTTGAAATTTCACTGGATATTATGCGACATTTAAATTACATTGTGGTACCGTTTACATCGTTATACGTGTGCTTATATATTAAAAGATGAGATTTATTAACTAAGCATAAATAAATAATTTAATTGAATATCAAATTGTAAGATTATTACTAATGTCTCATTAGACGACTCATTTGTTTAAGGGTCACAGAAGGGATTGTATTATTGTGAGTTTAGATTTGTTTAGGACTTTGCTGAATCTATTTTAAAATTTTAATACTGTATGTAAATTTTAATAATGTTACTGTAGTGGTTAGAAAGTGGATGGCTTATAACTAATAGCGTTTTGGTACGTGTATTATAATCCAATCCTTACGTTATAAAAGTTACAGATTACAAGGAATTACTTCTTTACAAGACAAGATCCGATATTGGAAATATAAAGGTATTATTAATATTATCAACACAACTTATAATATTAATATATTATGTAACTTATTTTCGAGCTTACTAACGAACTGACCAGGTATAAATAGGTTTAGAGTAAATTCATATGTAGTTGAAGTAGGAGCGAGAGTTGTAACAGCGAAATCTCTCTATAGCTTGCTAAAAGATCTCGGCCTGTTTAGAACTATTACTAGCACATTTCTAGAATGTACTTCAAAGGCGGCATTAGCAGAATATTTTCGAATTTGGTTAGTTAGTGGGAGGAGCTCGGTCAGTGAAGGTGAGCGTTAATGCATTTTAAAGGGACCCCTTTAAACGTACACTTGGGTCGCAAGTCCCAAGCGCTGATCGGGGCTCATCTTTCTACAACGCGATGGGTCCGACACCCACACGGTGAATCCATGGAATACTAAGCAGTTTCTTCTCATACTTGTTTTCCTCTTATACGGAAGTGTAATGTTAAAATTATCATCAGCATTTATATGCCATAGAGGAACTCAACGCTGCCTAGTTTCCAGAGCGAAGAAAATGGAAATAGAACAATCCATCCTCCCCGAGTGGGAATCGAACCCACAAATCGTCGCGTTTACAGACAGACGCTGTGCCTCTGCACCACGACGGTCCTTATTTTGTTTATGCACTGAATGAATTTAAATACTTATTCTTTTTTATTTTACACTATGTTTAAATACGTTATTATTAAGTACAAGCTACTGTTATTAAACAACATTATAATTGCTTTCAAACATGTTATACTTTAAGTAAGCAAAAATGAAAATGGTTAAAAAAATATTTAAAGCTTAAGTGACAGCGGGGGTTCAAATAGTATGTCATTCAAATGTATATCGAGAGCACACAACTTGTAAAGACAAACTTTAGTGTGTTTGTTGTCTACTTTGCTCTTTACCAAATAACCCGCAACTTCAAGTAAATTTTGACACTTTTATGAGGAATATTATATTCAAATCATGATTTAGTCGTCAATTATTATAATTATATATTTTTAACATCTGATTCATTTTAACAGTTGATAATGATGATCAGCCCTCAAGCAAAGTTGGCAAAGAGAATCAAGTGTCACACTCCCATTCCCGCTTTTTGATATTGAGTAGTAAGCAGCGGAAATTATTAATTTCTCAAAATGAGATTGAATTCACAAATCATGGCCTTTCTAAAGGTAGCGTTCTAGCAGCAGCTTTAAAAACCAATAACTTGCTATAAATGAAGATGACATTGACAGTTTTTCGTTGGAGCCTTAAATATTTGAACAAATAGTCTTAAATATTTTTAATATATTACAAAATATATTTTTACAATAAACTTATAAAAAAGCCATTCTAATGATTATATAAAAAGAGTTTTATAAAATTACTATTGTAGTGAATGATGTATAAATTTTTCTGGAGATAAATAGCATTTGTTCAAGGAGTATTAATATTTACCTATTCTTAACGTTGGATAGCTCAAATAATTATGATAACTAAAATAAAATCTCTCGGCCTCCGAGCCAGGCAATATTATTACATAGTACTGCTTTCAAAACAAACAATAGCCAACTCGAGTAAAATTTGTACCTCGGATACATATATTTAGCCTTAGAGTAAGTAACGAAGACTAAGTAACACTCCGTTTTCTAGGCTCTTAATGATGTGCCGTGTGCACAAAGATATTTAATTTTATAACAATATATTTTTGTAATAAGATAGTCGGGCTCAATGTGTAACTTCTCTGTACCGTCAGTCATACCGTAGAAAGCGCAATAAAGAGACGTAAAATTGGACTCGTGGTTTTGTTCTGCACCACTAAAATATTTAATTAAATTATAAATATACCTACAGTAAAAAGGTATATTTGGTGACCCCGACACAAGAAACTACATAATGACGAGCTCCAATAGTTCAGGATTAGGAGCAGCAGCGCAAAATGACTCCTCCGGTTTAGCATCGATAACAGTTTCGTCGAGAATTCTGGAGTTCTGGTGTGATAAACCCAGATTATGGTTTGTACAAACTGATGCAATACTTGGACCGCAGAAGCTGAGCGACGAAGCAAAATACAATTTGGTTGTTGCTAAATTAGGCAAAGAGGTGATTCAACAAGTAAGCGACATTTTATTAAAGCCGCCCGAGACTAAGAAATTTGAAGCTCTGAAATCACGCTTATTGCAAGTATATGAAGAATCTGAAATTCGGCAATTTCAGAAATTACTCAGCGAAATGGAATTAGGAGATCAAAAACCGTCTCAATTACTTCGAAAAATGAAGGATTTGGCGAGAGACAAAATTCCAGACGAAACCCTATCTATTATGTGGCAAGGACACCTCCCTGCCTCAGTGCGAGCTGTCTTAGCGGTTACAGATGTAAAAAATTTAGAAAATCTGGCCGCTATCGCTGATAAAATAATGGAGACGTCAAGGCCACAAGAAATTTCGGAAATAAGGGCTAATACTTCAAGTTCTAATGACACAGCTTTAATTTTGGCCGAAATAGCTAAATTAAATCTGCGGATAAATTATTTAGAAACACAAAAACCTACATTTAGAAATCGCATACACAACTTTCGGCGCGCACGCTCTCGGTCTACATCGCGACGGCGAAATATGAGCCGGCGCACACCCGATAGTGCGGATTGGCTTTGTTCGTATCATTATCGCTACCGGAATAGAGCAACGAAATGTATGGAGCCGTGTGCTTGGAAAAAAATCAATCAGGAAAACTAAATATGGTGCAATCGGAGGCGGAGATTGACACCATTTTGACTTCTAAACGCCTATGTGTTATGGACAAAAATAGTGGTTACAATTTTTTAGTAGACACTGGTGCGAATATTTCAGTTATTCCAGCGACTAAGAGACCTTATAGTAGTAACAGGTGTAGTGAGTACAGACTGTATGCAGCTAATGGGACCGAAATAAAAACATATGGTGTAAAAACTCTTATTTTAGATTTAAATTTACGGCGACCCTACCGTTGAACTTTTGTTATAGCAGATGTAAATCAACCAATTTTAGGCGCAGATTTTTTAAGTCACCATAAATTAATTGTAGACGTATTTAAGAAGAAACTAATAGATGAAATGACGAATTTATCTGTGTTAGCGTCAGTGAGAGTAGATGGTCAAGGATCGATAACAACAATAAACTCTAATCACCCGTATAGTAACCTATTAGCATTATATCCCGATATTACTAAGCCAATGTGTTTCAAAGATACTCCACGCCACTCTGTAGTCCATTATATAGAAACAAACGGGCCGCCTGTGTACGCGCGCCCGCGTCCTTTACCACCGGACAAATTTGAAAAAGTAAAGGCGGAATTCCAAAGGATGCAAGACATGGGTATATGTAGACCAAGCAAGAGTAACTGGTCTTCTCCACTTCATGTAGTAGTCAAGAAAAATGGAGAATTACGACCGTGCGGAAACTATCGGCGTTTAAACTTTATTACTAAGCCGGACAGATATCCGATTCCTCATATACAGCATTGTGCATACTTATTAGCGAATAAAAACATATATACGAGATTAGACTTACAAAGAGCTTATCATAATATCGGTATAGCGAAGCAGGATATAGAAAAAACTGCAATAACAACGCCTTTTGGTTTATACGAGTTTCCACGAATGACGTTTGGCCTTAGAAATGCAGCTCAAACGTTCCAAAGATTTTTAAATAATGAAGTTTTTCAAAATCTCAATTTTTTATTCTCATACATTGACGACGTCATCATAGCGTCATCTTCAGAAGTCGAACACCAAGAACATTTAAAAATCGTATTTGAGAGGTTAAATAAATTTGGCTTGACGATTAATTTAGCGAAATGCGAGTTTGGGAAAACTGAACTGGACTTCTTAGGGTTTCACATTTCTGAAAAAGGACTAAGCCCCCTAGAAGATCGTGTCAAGGTATTAAGTGAGTTTCCAAGACCACAAACAGTTGATGAGTTAAGACGTTTTTTAGGGATGATAAATTTTTATAAACGTCTTCTTCCGGGTGCTGCAGTTGTTCAAGCAAAATTAAACATGTATTTGAGGAATAGCAGAAAGAAAGACAAAACCTTGATACCTTGGACTCAAGAGACGATAGAAGCCTTTGAACAGTGTAAACAGAGCCTAAAAAATGCAGTTACACTGTCATTTCCTATCGCGGGTGCTCCTATCTCTATCATGACAGACTGTTCTAACACGTGTGCTGGAGCAGTACTTCAACAAAAAGAAGGTTCCTCATGGAAACCTTTAGGTTTTTTTTCAAGTAAGCTTAGTGAGGCTCAACAGCGCTATAGTACATTCGATAGAGAATTATTAGCTATATATATGGCAATAAAGTATTTCCGATACTTAATTGAGAGACGACCTGTAACAGTTTACACGGATCATAAACCTTTAGTGCAAGCATTTTCGAAAAATTCTTTTGGAAATAACGATACCCCTAGGAGATTGAGACATTTAGACTACGTAATGCAATTTTGTACAAAAATTGACCATGTTAGTGGATCAGAGAATACTGTGGCAGATGCTTTGTCTCGAATCGCTACCATTGATTTTTCATCCACAATTAATTATGAAGACCTAGCTAAGGCACAGAGTAATGACGCAGAGCTATTAGAACTATTAAAGTCTAAAACTCTAAATATTAAAAAGGTGAAAATTCCTAACTGTAATGCATATATTTATTGTGAAACATCGCATGGAAAAGTTCGTCCTTATTTGCCGTTGGAATTCCGCGCATCGGCTTACAACGCGATTCATGGAATTAGTCATCCCGGCATACGAACAACAAGAAATATGATGCGAGAGAGATACTTCTGGAAATCGATGAACAAACATATTGCATTATGGACTAGATCATGTTTGGAATGCCAAAGGTCCAAAGTTCAAAGACACAATATTTCACCATTTAAGTCTTTTGAAAAAAGTGATAGATTTGAACATATTCATATAGACATCGTGGGTCCTCTTAAATATTGCAATGGATATCGATATATTTTAACAATGTTGGATAGAAGCACTGGTTGGCCTGAAGCGTATCCTTTAAAGGACATAACAGCAGAAAGTGTAGCCGAAGTCGTTTATGATGGCTGGATTACTAGATTCGGTTGTCCATTGAGAGTAACGACAGACCAAGGACGTCAATTTGAGTCGAACTTATTTAATCAACTAGCCAAAAGAATGGGAATCACAAGAATAAGGACTACAGCATACCATCCACAGGCAAACGGTGCAGTAGAAAGGTGGCATCGTTCTCTTAAAACTTCTCTGATATGTAGAGGTAACACAGATAATTGGGTTAAAGAGCTACCTAGCGTGTTACTAGGATTAAGAGCAAGTTACAGGGATGATACTAAGATAAGTGCAGCTGAGTTGGTGTATGGTGAATCTTTAAGACTTCCTGGTGATTTTTTTGAGCTGAAAAAGCCAGAAATCTCAAGTGAAGAAACATTTTTACAAGCGTTAAGGCAGAAAATAAAGAATATAGCAGCAATACCAAGGCGCGAATTACGTCAAAACAAAATTTTCGTACACCCGGAACTTGAAAAATGTTCACATGTATTTGTTCGTTGCGACCGAGTGTCAAGGCCGCTTACTCCTCCGTATTCTGGTCCATACAAAATTTTAAGCCGAACAAATAAATATTTTAAAATCCAAGAGGGAGATACGGAGAAAATTATTAGTATAGACAGACTCAAGCCAGCGTTCACGTTACAATCTGATGACATAGCAATATCGCCCAGTATGGAGCCATATAACAATAACAAGGAGCCCATAGTAACAAGATCAGGACGCATTAGTAAACCTTCAGTGAGATTCACCCCCTAGATCGTATCGACTGTTTTAGCTGCATCTCTATATTTTCATAATTTAATTTTTCGAAAAATAAAAAATATGGGTAAAACAGTGAGTAAGGAAGAAAAAGAAGAAATAATTATCGCACAGACAGGTGCTGGAAATAGCGCAACGGCTTCAGAAACGACCACGCATATTAGCACTAGGGTAGAGTTGTATACTCTCGCAATTCTGACCCTGGTATTGTGTGTTGTCTTCTATAATGTATGGAAACGCTGCAAAATGCAATTCACCAGCTTTATGAGAAGGACACTACTGGATACTTCTGTTGTTGTCAGGGGACAACCAGAGAACCCTATCCTCCAGAAGAATCCAGGATGCCAGCAAGTGATTGTGTAGTGAAGTGAATAAATTTAAAAAGTGTTAAATATAAGTTTTGAGTTGTGTACGCAATCATAATCGTATTTGTTATTTGTGTAATCATGATATTAGTCAAGGCGTATGTTCGTAATATTATATATATTTTTTGTAATTGTTCAAAACGTTAGATATTAAATTGTATTATTTTTTTGTATGAGTAGGTGCAAAATTTATGTTTAATTGTTTTAAGAATTTTAAACATTTTGTAACAATGTTTTCTAATTATAACATTTGTTTTATATTTTTCTTTTGGAAAAGTATTAATATTAATTTGTATAACTTCTCTTTTTTTATGTTTTTTTTGGAATGTAATAAAAATATTTTTTGAAGGGGGGTATACTGTGCCGTGTGCACAAAGATATTTAATTTTATAACAATATATTTTTGTAATAAGATAGTCGGGCTCAATGTGTAACTTCTCTGTACCGTCAGTCATACCGTAAAAAGCGCAATAAAGAGACGTAAAATTGGACTCGTGGTTTTGTTCTGCACCACTAAAATATTTAATTAAATTATAAATATACCTACAGTAAAAAGGTATAATGACATTAAGGAAACGCTGTAGTGACAATGTCGTGTCGAGTTAGAGTTAGCGACGGACGAGACGGTCATAATTAAGTTTTCAATGGAGCTGTAATGTGGTTACACTACAAACAGCGTGTTCCGGACTTGTTCGGAGAATTTTCTCGTATCTGGTTATTAGAACAAGCCAATCAAGCCAAATTGAATGTACAGTATATTAATTATTGATTATGGTTGATATTCAATATTGAATTTCTTTTGTTCATATAGTCTTTGTAAGAAATTTACTTTTCCTTTAAAATATAACAAATATCAAATTTTTATATAATTTTTGTATTATATTTCTTTCTTAATTTGTATTATATAGTAGAAAAAGATTTGTGAACAAGCTGGTTTAAAACAAACAAAACATCATCAATATCGTCGTCATCCTCACAGAAAGGATTATCTAAGAATCATTAAAAGCTTATCAACTTGTAGGCTATGTAGGTTCTAAGTAGGAGAAGAATATAAATTTGAACAGATGCATTATTTCCGTAAATAAAATAAATCTACAATCATATTTAAAACATTAAATTTAAACTTTATATTTATTCTGTGTAGTTTTAATATAGTAATAATAACTTACCATAACATTATAACTGTTGTCGACAGAAACGAACCCGAACAAGCGAATGCAACCGCAATATATGAATGACCAAAATTAAACCGCTTTGGTAGTTAACCAAAAGTATTTACTTAATTTTCAGTTAAATTTTGACGCTAATTTCAAATTATAACTAACAGTGCGTTCGTTTATTAAAATAAATTTGTATTATAATTATTGTGCTTAGTCGCTTAGTTAGCTGCATTAAATTTAAGTTATAATTGAATTTAAGCTTTGGTTATATTTAACGTAACTAACATTTATTTCATATATTTGGCGTACCTAAATAATTAAAAATGTTCATGCATGCAATGTACCTACAGACATAGGATAATACACCTTGTTGTGCATTTATCGAATAGGTTCTGGACTTTGCTTGGTAAATAATATCACTGAAAATATAAGTAACAAATGAGAAAATAGAGTGGACACAGAATTTAAATACATTATATGAAACTATTCTGAAATGATCCTTTTATAAACAATTTCCTTATATCTTAAAACCTTTTATTTGACACTCTCGTGTCGCCAGAAGTGTGCTATACAAACATAATTATAAATATTAATTTGTCACATAAAATTTTTTATAAACATTTGAATAAATTAAAATACTTCATCTTTGCAGTATTTAGATAGTAATTATTTTAAATAGATGAACGAAAAGTATTCCTACTAGTATCAATATATACATAGTATATAATGTGTAGTACGTTTTGATTGAAATAAGACCAATATAAAAATTGATTTAGGTTCTTTGTATTGTCATTCTGGAGCATATCATATCTTTTACAATTTCAAGCATTCTTATGTAATACAAAATTAAATGTAATTGTTATAGCGACTTTGGTGTTCCAAATAAGTAGTATGGTTGGAAAATGACAAACAGAAGAAATCTTTTAATTATTATGAATTATTGATTAAAAATTATCTATCACGATGCTTTCAGTGTGCTATGGAGTTACACCAAAGGCACATTACATTTGAATCAATCAACAGGCACATTTTTCGTAGTTGTCCCACATTGGGTTAAGGTATTTTGGTGAGCAGATCTAAAGGCAAACATTTGATAGACACGATAACTTTTTCGGCTTTCCCCGCCTCGCGTCCAGGACATACCTCTGATTTTATAAATTTGAAATGAAGAATGAAGAACCGTCTTGGCACAGAGGCGCAACGTCTACCTGTAACGCGACGGTTTCTGGGTTCGATCCCCAGTCGGAGATGATGGATTTTTCTATTTTCGTTTTCTTCGCAATGCCTCGAAAAAGGTGGAAAGCGGGTACGGAGAAAGCAGGGACTAAGCAACGAAGTGTCTTAACACTCGGTTCCCACGGTCCCTGTTCTCTCTGCCTACCCTGCCATGTGCGGGATAAAGCGTTAAGCTAAAAAAATAAAAAAATCTTTAGAGAAATAATCTTGACAGATTGACATAACAGTGATCCTTAAAAGTTCTATTTAATGTCAATGTACATATATAAACCTAAAAAGGTTAAGGAAACCGCCCTGCCACGACGGCTTCATGTATAGAGGTGGAGAGGTAAAAGATTTTCATTTGTAAATAAATAAGATTTAAAGTAATAATGCTAATTAAAGAATAATATTAAGAAGAAGCACTATTGTTACTGCTGAAACCTAAATAAACAAAAACATAAAACATAGCGTCAATGTCTTAATGAAAAATAAATTTCTTTTGAAATAAATTGAAAATGGATTTCTTTAAAAAGAGCAAGAGTAAAGTGTGCTTAGTTCACCCTACTATTGATTGCCAACTAGAAATTAATTTTATTATCCACTAAAATAATAATAGTTTTATTGAGGAATAATAACCACAATGAGCTAAAGCGTTTGAAAATTAATGAAATTAGAGGATATTTATTCTAATTAAATAACCGTTGTTTAGACAAAGTGCAGTGAGTTAGTGGAACTCACTGCACTTTGTCCAAACAACGTAACATCTCACTTTGTGAAGAACAAGTGTCTAGACACTAGATTCTTCGAGATATATATGTTAAAACATGTTATGCTTTATGCGGTAAAACATACAAAATAACTGCAACTGAAATAAAAAAGGAAGCCGTGGACTTCGTTACTGTTCGTTAAACAACAAAAGGTATCGATTCGAGATATTATAGGTATCGAGTTATAGAAACTCGTCTTAATTCCACAAGAAGTTATTACGTATATTTTAACAAAATGAACTTTACATTGAAATTAAAAATATGTACTGTGTCAAATTTCCATACTTATTAATGAAAATTAAAGAAATAGCAATATGCCGTTTGCGGCTGTGACGGTAATTTGTGCGACATATATTTTTGAAGATAATATGTAAAATTCTTAACAAATTGCTTCTTCTCCAATTATTGAAGTTCACACACATGATCATTTAATACTAATTCAAAATATAGTAGTGAAAAATTAACAAAGTTTAAATTGCCACCCTATCATAGTAATATTAATGTGTATTAATTCGCAAGTCTATTGGAAAATAAACAAAAAGCAAGAAATTAATAAATACAACTTTAAAATAATACTGTTTGCTTCAAATCACTGTTAACTTAATCTTAATCTTAATCTTGTCGCATTTGTGGAGAAACTCTCTGCTGCTTTAGATTCGAGGCAGACCGTCGATGTCATATATACTGATTTCAGTAAGGCTTTTGATAAGGTGCAGCACCAAATCTTACTTCATAAACTGGCTACATATGGTTTTACTGACCAACTGCTGAAGTGGTTTAAATCCTACCTTTATAATAGAACATCGGTTGTGGTAGTCAACGGTTACAAATCTGCTCCATTTACGTCTACTTCCGGTGTCCCCCAAGGTTCTATACTGGGCCCTGTACTCTTTAATCTTTTTATTAATGATCTGTGTAGCAGTTTTGAATATTCCGATTACTATTTATACGCTGATGACTTAAAAGTATCTAGATGCATCCGGAATGACAATGACGTATTACTTTTGCAAAGTGATTTAAACCGTTTAGCCTCTTGGTGCACTAACAATGGTATGGTACTAAATACTGATAAATGTAATTTCATCCGTTTCACGAGATGCCGAAGTAAATCACAAGGCTCATATCATTTAAATAACATACCATTGTGTGAAGTTAAGCACATGCGAGATCTTGGAGTAGTACTTGATTCAAAGTTACGTTTTGACAAGCAAATAGATAATGTTTGCAAAAAAGCACTTAAAACTCTTGGATTTCTTTTGCGTAATTGTAAGGAACTCAAGAAACCAGAAACAAAAATATGCTTATATAACGCACTAGTTCGTAGCATTCTCGAATACTGCAGCGTTGTTTGGAATCCACATTATAATATATATAAAAAAAGGTTAGAATCTATTCAAAAGCGGTTTTTATGGCACATTTCGTATCATTGTCGAGTCGATAAATCTATTCGTAACTATGAGGATCAACTGAAACACTTTAAAATGCAATCTCTATCAGATCGAAGACACATGCTTGACAACCTTTTTCTATTTAAACTTGTAAGAGGTGTATTTGACTCCGAATGGTTATTGACCCAAATCGACTTTGTCATACCATCTAGACTACCTAGATCAAAGAATGTTTCATTATTTCATGAAAAACTTTGTAAAACCAACCTGGGTCAAAATGCGCCACTTAATAGAATGATACGATCTCACAAAACATTATGCTCAAGCAATGATATTGATATTTTTTCTGATTCTCTTTATAAATTTAAGAAAACCATAAAACTTAAATTTCTCCATTCTTCTATAAATGTTTAATTAATTATTGTAATAACTAAAAAACACATTCTTGTATTTTTGTTTGTGTACATATACTAACTTTTATTTAATTTTTTTTTGTTGCTCACTAAACTATTAGTACTAAGTATTATGTTGTTGTCTTATTTGAATGCAGTGTTGCTTATAATTAGGGCATCATTTAGTCTAGATCTTCTTTTGTTTATTAGCATGTACAATTGTAAGAATGTATGCTCTGTTAGCGACCTATGTAATAAATAAATAAATAAATAAATAAACTTACAAATATCTATTTTCAATTTCTTTTACGAGTTTCAATAAGGACGAGCATTACACGCGGAAGCAATGGACGGCGGAAAGTAAACAAATTGTCTCTGTTCATTTAATGGAAGAATATTAAGTCCGTTATTCGAGATGATTTTGAATTCCAATATCCTCGTTCCGTTTCAAATCTTCTTAAATAATAATAGTTCATAGTAATAGAGACATTATTAAGCAAATATTGCATTTAACTTCTCTATCATTAAGAAATTAAAGACTTTACTTAAAATCCTGTGAAATTTTTTGTTACATTTTTTATAACACCAAAAGTATGAATAAATATTATTAATAGTGAAAAGTGGATATTGATCTGTCAAAAGGTATTTATTGCCGTGTATTTTTTTCATAACTTTAGCAAAGTGGACAAAGGTACGACCCTCGTCATCGTTCCTTTAGGTGGAGTGCGCCACAAAGATATAAGCACTTTTGAAATACTAGGCGTTGTCATTATTAAATTTTATGTCAGTCTATTGAATGTAGTTTGTAGATGTATATAGTCAAATATTTTATTAATATTAGAATTTATTGACATTCACATTGTAAAGCTTTTTATTAAAGTAAAATCTAAACTAATTATAACATTGACAAATCTTGCAATTTATATATTGTTTATGATTTTGTTTTATATTCATATTTTGACTTTTAAAATGTTTACAGAAAAATCCTACAGTATAACACTATGGCCTTCCTTTACCGGCAAGACGGACAGACCGATGGACGCAGTGTTTAGTCTAAACTCAGGAAACGTAAATATTTTTCGTCGGCCATGCTCCAGTTACCAACATCATTATTTCAAGAGTTTTTTATTTCATCTTGCTAATTGAATTAAATTAGAAATACAACTAAAAATATAGTACCTACTAATATTTATTAAAGAAGGAGTATTTAAAATATTGAATTTCAAAGCAGAAACTGTTAATAATACCTGACTAAGGTTTCTGATTGTTAGTCCTAACGACTCCTTACCAATTTTGCGCTCATTTTAATAGATGGCAGCAGAATGTCGTTGTAATTTGATAAAAAGAGTTTAATAAGATGATTGTATATGTATATTTGTATTTTTACATCTTTCGTAGTTTTCGCCGTTAGCTCATCTCCTTCAACGTATCATTGCAAGCTTATTTGCCGGTTCTAGTTAGTTCTAGTCTTTTTCTTATTGCCATATGTGCTTGGCCAGCTAAAACACCCACCTTTACAGTGATCAAATGAATTCATGAACAAAAAATCTCGAAATCTTACAGGTAGGCTCTTTGCACAATGTAAATGAGCACCAAGACAAAAATACTATGGAAAATAATGAATATAAAAATTATAATATTTGTTTGTTACTTTACATTCAAATAAGAGTGCACTTAAAAACCAGCGCAAATAACTTAACAGAACATTAATGCACTTGCGTCGCAAGTCTCTTCACTCTTCAATCATCTTCTTAATGTGGTGGGTCCGGCATCTCCATTGCCTTCCATGGATGTAAATGCAATTAGAATTACCACAAGAAAATGTGATGTAGGAAACTATAAAAATTCTTTATAATTTATAATTAGTAGTAGAGCTATCTTTCAAAAATGGTCAACATCTAGTTTGAGGTTTTGCTAATTTACGTATATCCTAATTGATAAGTATTTATATATCATACATTAATATTTAAGAGATCCTTTTTTATTACATTTCTACGAAGTAGATGGATAAATATCGTGAGAATAATAAATAAAACGTTAAAATTAAATTATAATTTTCATTCCGTCTAAATAACACGAAGTAAATATTTATAAGAAAAAATAACCATTACTTGACGAACAAATTGTGACTGAAGGGAGTAGGAATATTTTTTACATCTCGGTAATTATAAAACACAATGTAGCACGCCGCAAGTCATTCGCCCCCCACGAGGGACTCAGCCCTGAAAATTCAATTACTTATTTTACTAATTTGAAATATCGAAAACTGACAAATATCGTTAGTATGTTATGATTAATACGATACTTCCTTATGTTTTATTTAAATGTAACATGTGATATTTCTATTATTATTTTAATCTGGCCCTTATTATTTGATGAGAGTTTATATTTAATGACTCTTTGATTGATATTTATTCTATGACAAGAATAAGCATACATCAAAAGACCTCTAGACTATAATTATAGTTAAAATTACTAATTATAGTATTTTTTAAGTTCCAAAAAGAGGTTTGTTTGAAATTCATTTTTTGCGATTTTTTGTCGAGGCTACGCACCCGAAATAGCAAAGATGATTTTAGTGGAACACACACTGGCCGATAGGAGAAATGGAGCAATATATACGTTTTATTAAAAAGCTTCGTAAACCGTTCGCGAGTATTCTCCCCTTCGTCTGTATAAAATATTGAATGTAAAATGATTGAAGTAAAAGTTATCATTTTTAAAAGACAACGATTATTTTATTATAATCCAGTGTGTAGTTTATGGCTGGTTTCTCATTAAATACGTTTTATCCTTGTAATGAAAATAAAATCTTATAACACTAAGTAAGCATCATATTGACACAATAGAGGAGCTATGAAATGTAAATGCATTTTAATTTTTATACTAACAGGTATTTGTTCAAACTCCTCAACGCATCAGACGCTGAGTATTTTGAAACACTTTACTCTACAGGTTTGTAAACATTTGTTCAAATGAAATTAAACGACTTGCCCGTGACTTTTCAGGCAGCTTTAACGTTTGTTATATATATGTTAAATATATTAAACCACTAAACGTTCTCTACGGAACAATTCTATGAAAACTCCTACAAAAGAATTTTATCGTCCTCCACATAAAATTTATTTCTGTACTGAAAGAATTTGAACAATGACTATATAAATATAAGAACTTAAACATATCTTTCCTTCGCCCCAATGAGCACGCCTCACTGAAATTTATTATAACAAAATTTACGTTGAAAATGTAAAAAAACTTTTGTTCTCTTATTTTGAATAGTATGAACTGAATTTAGAAATCTTATTAATATTTGCTTATTATGTTTTACAATTTGATATATATGTATAGTAGTTGGAAATATTTTAATCAAGATTCTGTAAAAGAGTGTGAGGTGCATTCGGAGGGATCAATTTATTATTTCTGGCGAAAACTATAATATTAATAATGAAATAATTAAAAATAAATAAATTAATTAGGTTTCTTAACACTGGGTTCGGTCTTGTCCCCTATACATGTGTAAGAAGTCTAGAATTTAAGACTCACAGATAATTTTTTATTTAATTTTTATTATGACAAAATTTGTATAATTTTACAATTGATTACAATTTATTTGGAGAGTGCAGACTGCTTATAATTTAATTAGGAATAGACATTTGAGTTGAATTATGCAACCTTTTACCTTTTTAATATAAAATAAGATTAACCAATAACAATTAATATCTTCATCAATTAATTATGAAATGGATTCTCTTTTGACTTCATTGAATTTTTAATAAGTGGCTAACTTTTTATCTTCTATTTATTCGTAGTCTTATATTGTCATTAGCATAAGCTTCTTGTCATTTTTCTATAGAATAAAGTCACATACACTAGAAACTTAATTTTATCTTACATAATTTAAAAGTACTTTAGATTATTTATTGTAAACTTTATAGACGTCATAAATTTTGTGCTACAATTGAATTATTACTATAACATTAAGGTCATCATCAACACCTCCTTAGTTCGATTTTGATTGAGATGCAGAGTTATCTAACAGTATTGCATAATAGATGACAGATTATAAATACCAGCACCTATTCATTTCTTAACAAATGAGTGTCTACCACAATATGTACACACGTTTATTAGGTCCTTCAGTAGACCAACTACAATGTATTTCCGACTAAAATGTCATGCCTTATTTTATCTATGTATTATTATGCGTATTGGTATTTACATCTTGCTTCGGTTATAATATAAACACATTTTGTATTTATTTTCTTATGTTGAAGTTATGTCATTAATGAATACGTATGTATATAAAAGGTTGAATGAATCGACAATTGCCAAATTAATAAAGACAATCATTAATTCAATGACTTTTAATCACATTAATTTGCCAGTGTTATTTAAAAACTAGAGACTGCACAATATTATTCGCATGTTCTCCACGCAGCATGATATTGGTGAAGGGAATTGTTCTCAACTTGCGTTTCTTTTTGTAGTCTTGTATTCGTCTTTTTTGTATCTTTAAAATTAAGAGTTCTAATTACTTAAATTAGTGATTTTTTCACAACAATTTTTTATTAATAATTGTTTATCTGTTTTTTTCAATCAATGGTTTTGTAACAATAACTGAGTGCATGTCAATTAACATCACCGTCATTAGACAACGTCTCTTACTGGCTGGTTATTCTCCACTGTACACGTAATATTGTATTCGGTGAGAAAGTGAAAAAAGAAGTGTCGTCAAAGAAATTTCCCTACCTTAAAATTTGCATGCTAAAACGGAAAAACCGTGATCATGAAAAAATAATAATATAAAATGTGGAGGAATATTTATACAATTTTGTACTGTGAGATGAAAATAACGTACGTAACCTATTTATTACAGTTATTACAGGTTAACCGCTGTGTATATATTATGTTAGTTTACTGTTCTTATCTACTGCAGTATTTTTGTTAATCATTATATTATTTAAAATATTTCCGTTTGCGTTATAATCTTAATTTTTTAAAGCAACGAGTAAATATAATGCGAAAAATGTGAACGTATAGAGGATAATAACTTAATTTTTATTTCTCTTTATTTATGATTAAGAGTAATTTTGCTTTCGTATACAAAAGTTGACCTCCTGCGATTTAAATTTTAGATTCAAAAGTTTTATTGGTTCAATATTGGTTACTGAAGGTTATTTAGTTCACGTCGTACGTGTGGTACGTACGTACGTACGTATTTTCTGGGTATTATGTGGCATTTAATATAGCATTGTGGTAATGGAAGTGGTTATTTATTATCTAGACATAAATAGGTTATTTATTTCCAAATTACAAGATGGGCAGTGTATTAAAGAAATAATTAATAGTATTAAACAATCCCGAGCAACTTTGATTTATTTAGACGTAATCGGCCATCCCGCTCTCTACTATCTCATTAGACGGCTAATTTGTTTAGGGATTACAGAAGGGATTGAAGCATTGTAACTTTAGTTTTGTTTAGGACTTTGCTGAATTTTATTTTCAAATTTTAATATATGTTACTGTAGTAGTTTGAATGTGTGTGGGGTACAATTAATAGCGTTTTGTTATAAGAATTATATTCCACTCCCTTAAGTTATATAAGTTACTGATTATATAAGTGAAGTAGTAGTGAAATTATATAATTGTAGACATCGAGAGGTTTACACTTAGTGGTTTCGTTTATTTCGTGCCGTGGTAAGAGGATGATCAAAATATCGACAAAGTTTAAGCAACTACTTACGTAGATAGCTTCACGCTTTATCCCGCACATGGCAGGATAGGCAGAGGGAACTGCAGGGACCTTGGGAACCTAGTGTTGAGACACTCCGTTGCTTAGTCCCTGCTTTCGCCGTCCTCGCTTTCCGCCGTTTTTGAGGCATTGCGTGTTGAGTGGCGGAACTCAACGCCGCGCTTTGCCTAGTTTACCAGAGCGAAGAAAATGGAAATAGGAAAATCCATCTTCCCCGACTGGGGATCGAACCCAGTAACCGTCGCGTTACAGGCAGACGTTGTGCCTCTGAGCCACGACGGTAACTACTTACATCGGTAATGTTAATGATATAATTCATAATTATATGCGCCAATATATGAAGTAAAACAGTGATAATAGCGAACTTGTCGAAATGCTAACATTAGTTTTGTTTTTTTTTACCGTCACGCTTTATCCCGTTAATGGCAGGGTAGGCAGAGGGTACCATACGAACCTAGTGTTAAAACACTAGGTTCATATGGCCCTGCTGTCTCCGTCTCCGCTTTTTGCCGTTTTTGAGGCATTACGTGCTTAGTGGTGGAACTCAACGCCGCGCTTTGCTTAGTTTCCAGAGCGAAGAAAATGGAAATAGAAAAATCCACCTTCCTTGAGTGGCGATCAAACCCACAAATCGTCACGATTACAGGTAGACGCTATACCTCTGCACCACGACGGTCCTCGTTTTGTTTATTTGCACTGAATGAATTTAAATACTTAAAAATACGTTATTATTAAGTACAAGCTACTGTTATTAAATAACACTATAATTGCTTTTAAACATGTTATACTTTAAGTAAGAGAATACAAAAAAGCCATTCAAACGATTAAATGAAAAGAGTTTTTATAATTACTTTTGTAGTGAATAATGTATAAAATTTGTTGTAGGGAAGAAGCATTTGTTCTACGAGTAATAATAATATTTGCTTATCCTTAACCTTGGATAGCACAAATAATTCTAATAACTAAAATAAACTTCCTCGGCCTCCGAGCCAGGTAAAACTATAGCGTAGTACGGATCCCAAAACAAACAAGAGCCAATTCGAGTAAAACTTGTAGGTCCGATACACATATTTAGCTTTAGAGAGGACTAAGTAACACTCCGTTTAATAGGCTCTTAATGACATTAAGAAAACGTTGTAGCGACCATGTCGTGTCGAGTTAGAGTAAGCGACGGACGGGACGGTCATAATTAAGTTTTCAATGGAGCTGAAATATGGTTTCAGTGCAAACAGCGGGTTCCGGACTTGTTCAGGAAATTTTCTCGTATCTGGTTATTAGTACAAGCCAGTTTGTCTAATTGAATGTACAGTGTATTTTATGTAGATTGATTAGTTATGGTTGATGTTCAATATTCAATTTCTTGTTCATGTAGGCTTTGTTAGGTATTTACTTTTACTTTTCAGATGTTGGGAGCGGTGGGTCATAACAGTGTGTTTGGTCTATAGTACAGTCCACATAGTGTGTGCTCGAAAAATAATTGTAATTAAGCTTGTTTAAAACAAACAAAAATCTTTAATATTAACATAGAAAGGATTATCTTAAAATAACTAAAAGCTTATCAAGTTGTAGGCTATGTAGATCTTAAGTAGGAGACGAAATTATTTAATATATATAATACATTTGAACAAGTGCATTATTTCCGTAAATAAAATAAACCTATAAGTATATTTAAAACATTAAATTTCAACTTTACTTTATTTTTCACAGATAAAGTTAGTGATATTACAGAAGTAAACATAAAATATTAAATAAATATGTGAAACACAACTTAAAGTTATTTTATTGCAAACCAATTCGGTTCCAGTAACGTTACAAGAATAAATATAAAATAAATAATATACTGCTGAATGTCATAGAGAATTGTAGTAACTGATTTACAAAGACAACAACTAAATTGCATGCCGTTGAAAAATAAATAAAAGACGAAAACATTACAACACTATCTTTAACAACAGGCTACACTATACCACTACTCCAGTGCAATGTATGAAACATCGCAACACAATAAGCGCAAAAACACAATCATTAATTTTTCCAATATTAGTACATTCTGTTAATTAATCAAACCAGTTTCGAAATTCATCTCTCTAAATAATATTTTTTAATTTTATGTTGTATTTGCATTTGGGAGATCTGCACGATATGAGCGCTCGTGTTAATAAACCAGCGCTCTCTTGAGACTGTTCCTGTGTTGTTGAGTCGATATTAGCTTATACCAGTTATATCTATTTGTGATTAGTTAGTCCCAAGTGAGATTCAAAATGAGACGCGTAGCAATATAAGCGTTATGATACGTTTTGTATGAATTTACTTTTGATGATCAGCAGTCTTATTTAAGGTTAAATATTTTTATGGTTGCAACATTCCTTGCTTGTATTCCTTGCTTATGTATTTTATCTACCGAATAATTAGTTAAGTTAATATAAGTAATTACTATTATTTCGCTAACTTTCATGAGCAATCAGTCTTTAGATTAGAAACTTAAGCAACCTTGTAAAATTTGGAAGTGTTGTGATTAAATTTATTTATTTTTATTTTATTTACCTTATATATTACAATAATATTTCTATTATGAAGATGAAATATTTGATTTGCGCAAAGTAGAAATAAAAAAGCAATGTTATAATAATATACAAAAGTAGAAAATTAGTGTAATTCTAATGTACTATAACTCAAAAATCACATAAAATGTCACTTTAAACCTCTTACGGTGGCACTGGCCTAGTCAATATAGTCGTGGAGCCCATATGGTATTAATTTGAAAGAGCAGACGCCTAGTAGAATCTGATCTGGGCTCGACTAGAACTAAACTTAACTAGAGTATCTATGTTTAATACAACATTATATCAATAACTATTGTAAATATCTCCTGATATCATCTTAAATCCTATTAACACAGAGAATAACCATTTAGGCAGTCAACCGAATTGTGTTTAATCCAGTTTCGTTATAAATGTTTATCATTCAAAGGGTTTGCATGTTGTTCTTATCCAGACCTGAGACGTCACAGATACTTTCGCCTGTTTCGTACAGATAAAGGCTCACGAAGTATTAAACACAGATTATTGCGTATTTTCTCAACAATTTATGAAGTCAATACGAATTATGCTCTATCAAATAGAATTTGAATCCCTGATTGGAATGTAATCCGCACATATACAAAACGAGTTCTACTAAAAGTTGTAAATTAGTTGATAAACTAAGTTCTCTCAATCCCTATAGTAACTTACTATATTAACATGATATGTAGCTTAATCTGGTTTATTTCTAGTAACGATATCAAAAGAAGATGTTAAGATTTTTCATATTTTTTGTCGACAATTGTTCATAATTATAAAACAAGTAGTGAGGATGACAGGTATCTTAAATAATGCCGGAGCAGAAATAATAATTATCTACGTTTTTCAAACTATAGAATTTTTTAATATGAAACATTTTAATGTAAAATTAATAAAATACTAGAATTACCAAGCCATACTAGAATTTAACATAACCGACGTTTGATTTCGTTTCGTAGGTAGATTAAAACTTTTATTTTCATAACCAAATTTTATATAACTTCTTCTTCGTTAAACTTTAAAAATTTTCATCTTATACCGCTTAAATATTATTTTCGTAACATATCTACATAACATATATTCTACAGGTTTAAAGTGTATTAGGTGTACCTACAGAAAATATGTTAAAAACTATTTTGTTATATAATATTTGAATTAGTTATTTTTGTATTTTTACTAAACAATGGTTAAAAATTAGTTTTTCATGAACTATTGACTTACAGATTTTAATTTTAATTGATTAGAAGTAATGAATATAAACAAAATCTATAAGTTTACATGTTAACTGTTGTGTGCTTAAGTAAAAGCTTGGTTTTACAGGCATATTAATTTTACTATGCTTACTTTCTACACGTTGTAACGAAATCCTGATAATATTGCTAGTTAGTGGACATAATATAAAGTTTTGGTATATTCTACATGGTTTCTAACAACATATTATCATTTTAAACGTACAGTTTTACGTATTTCATTTGGGATGTTTAGAATTATTATTCAGGAGATATATTTCACTTGTTAATGACATCGATCTACGTAATGTACGTAAGTGAATCATCGGCTTACTTAAGCTAAAGATAAAGTGAAATGATGCTTGTGCCAAAAATATTTTTTTAGGATCCACTTATTGATCTTGTTTTGATTTGCTTCCATGTCGCGGATTATTTTTCTCATATTTCAAAATAATTTTATTAATTAATTTAATGTTAGAATCATAATAATATTTTATGATAAATAAAACTGCTGATGTGAATGTATCACAACGCTTATATTGCTTCGCGTCTCATTTTGAATCTCACTTGGGACTAACTAATCACAAATAGATATAACTGGTATAAGCCAATATCGACTCAACAACACAGTAACAGTTTCAAGAGAGCGCTGGTTTATTAACACTGAGCGCTCATATCGTGCAAATCTCCCAAATGCAAATACAACATAAAATTAAAAAAATATGACGAATGTTGAAACTGATTTGATTAATTAACAGAATGTCATATAGGAATAATTCATGATTTTGCTTTTGCACTTATTGCGCTAAGATGTTACATACAAAATAAATATTTTTTCTAATTATTTATGTACAAGGTTTGGGTGAGGGTTAGTAAATATTGACTTTAAGAGTGTTACATTTTTTTTTTCAATTTATTTATCTTTTGTACGCATACAGTTATGTTATGTTTTAGTCAATCGGCACTGAGAATTTAAATTACATGTAATTAGTAATTTAATATGTAAGCCACATATTAAATTACTAATTACATGTAATTTAATGTCTGTGTTAACAATGGAAGTAACTAAAATTTAAGAGATGTCCATTTAAGAAATGTCTGAGAGACAGCATGTGGAGTGCATCGAAAACTCTTTTTATCAAATCAACCAGTAGTTTCTGTGATTAATACGTTCATCCAGCCAAACTCTTCAGTTTTGTAGTTCGAAAAAGTACAAAAATAATACGCGTGCAAACTACGCTAAATTGGATAAATTGGATAAATAGGAAAAGAGAACTAATTTAATTTACATAAAGAAAATATTCACAGATACTCATCGCATAGATTATGTTAAAATGAAATAAAGAATCATTTTAACGTTGGGCACCTCGTTAATTTGATTAGTTTTTATGAAACCGCTCAAATCAATTTCTTTGATTAATAAATAGATACCTATCATTTTGGACATTAATATGATACGGGTAGATTGAGGTTAAATTAATATTAATTTTAAATATTGTATCACAGTTTGTATTTATCGAGATATTGTATCGAGAGCGTGTATATAAGACAAAACTAAAACTATGTAAGGAGGTACGTGATGAATGAATACAAAGAATGTAGGTTATTACAAATAAATTTAAAAAAATATGAGCACTAATTTTTCATTTTTGTGTAAATGTTAATGAAATATTTTCATGGACTGTCTAGTTCTCTAGAAGAGTGTAATTATTAAGAACATATAAAATACAAAGGTTCTTTGGAAGATATGGATTTTAGTATTAATTCCCCTTACATCTACTTTTATAAATTTGTATAATAAAGATTAAATAAATAAATAATAAATAGAAAGGAGCCTACCTAAATTAGTCACAACAATGAATATAAACAATTTTAGTAGAATTTTCGCATGGGTATTCAGTCCAAGTTGCCTAAAAATGCACTGGTACATATTTCTAGAACACCTAAAACGACATGTATCATTGTCTCAGAAACTTCGGTGCTTATGACTCAAGGACATCGTTCTGCCAAAAGTTTTGGAAAGCAACAAACCGACTTTTAAAATAAGTTTTCAGCGTTACGTAATATATTAAAATGACAGTAACATTTTAAAATATCATTATGTAGTACAATCTTTTTCTCTAAGCACTCTTTTAATGATTTATGCTTAACATTTTGTAATAGTAACTGAATTAATTTTAGACTGTATAAAATTTTGTTAGTAATAAAGTGATTCATAATGTGTCAAATGGTGAAAAATTTTTGTCACTATAATATGCAGAAAAATATCAGGGTTTTGAAAGCAAATCAATTCCGACAAGGCAAATGTATCATAAAATAGATTTATGTAAGCTATCATCGAATTATAAAAGTGTTTTTTGTATTGATTCAACATAAATTAAGTAATGTATCAAGTAATTCAATTTTATATATACAAATTCATAGAGTCACCAAAGAGTGTCCCAGATTTGACGATATAACATATTTTTTGTTTATTTTGGGAATATGACCCAAGACACTCCTGCTATTCTTCTATATATTTTTTTGGAAAAACAATAAAACTTTATTATTAATTCAAAACATTTTTCAATCAATGTACAAACACATTACGTGTACAAATATTACTCGTAACATGATATAGCTTTATTTGAGCAGACACCAGTTAGTCTGTCATAAGATTAGGTAAGCGCCACAAAGAGGGCAGTGAGGCAAACAGGCTGAGGCACCGGGTATATGAGATACGTATAGTAAGCTGCCTGATTGTGGCAGTGTTCTTGAAATAACTTATAGACTTGACTAATCTAATCTTTAGTTCTCTAAAGCATTTTTATAGAACTGTATACATTATATAAAAAATGTCCAGAAATCTTTTCCCTTATCTTTTAAAAGTCTATAGGTTTTTAAATGTTTAACATTCAAATCCACTTAAATTACATTTTTATGTTTCTACATATTTTACTTACTTCATATAAAAATAACATAATTATATATTCTTTTGTATAATACAATAGTAATATTAAATATCTTTGTTCTGAAATAAAATACATATTAATTTTTATGGTGCAAATACATTTTAAATGTTAGAATTATGCAATTTGATAACATATTTTTTACTTTACGTAGGAACTTTTCGGAATGTAACAAATTATTTTACTTTGTTATGAAGCTTTACAAAGCCACTGACTACAGTCACAAGTTAATTAGAAGAGAAACGTTATATACTAGTTACACGTGTGTAGTCTTATTGTTCGTTGTTCTTTGTGAAGGGTACACTGCTGCATAAATTAATGGACCACCGGTCTCTTATAGTTCAGACAAGACAATTCTAGTGTAATGCTGTCACTTTTGTTTGCATTGTGTTGTTTTGGGCGCTTCTTACCTAAGAATAATTAGGTATTTATTATCGTAAAGATCTTTTAGGGTTAGATTTTTTCCTTAGGCAAGGCTTTTTATTATAGTAGGTAGATTAAGGACAGATATACGTATGTACCTTTCTAGTACTTTTATTTGCGCCACATAAAATGAAAAAATGTCAAAATAATTCAAAATTCGCAAATATTTACAAATATTTGAATCTTCAATTTAGAGTATGTTTGCTTACTTATATATTTTGAAGGTACTTATATACACATGAAAGTAGTTATATTAATAAAAGTCCTGAGATCATTTGTTTATTTAGAAAACCAGATCCACTTGTTGTATATCAATACAAATATGTTATAATCGTGAGTAGGTTACGTGTATTTTTTTAATTTGTATCTCATAAATGTAAAAGTGGATATTTACACGACGGTCGGTCCAGACGAATTATGGTTTTAAATCCTTCATTCACACAATAAAAAGTTGTTTACTCTTTTATATCACACTTGGCAGGGTAGGGAGAGGGAATCAGCATGGTTTCATGGAAACCTAGTGTTAAGACGCTTTGGTCCCTGCAATCCTCCTTATTCGAGGTTTTACGTGTTGAGTCGCGGAACTCAACACCGCGTAAAATGCTATACTAACAATATTGCTACTACTCTACTACTACTGCTGCTACTAAGACTCTTGGAAAAGAATAATAATAAAATTTATTTTGCTAGTGAAGTATAATAATCTTTTATTTATTTAAATATGACATCAATAAAAATATCGGTAAATTCCCATAGTACTCGCATTTGAAGGGTTGAAATTAAAATCAAAAAGTAATTTCGTCGTTGTCGGTCAGAACGTAAGTACAGCTCATACAAAATACAAACTTATATTTGTGGTTGTGCTCGTATGTTTCCACTTAGTACATAAAATAAACTACATGTATGTATGTATATGTAATGTAGAGAGACTTATTACCTATTATTGAGTCTGTCGCGACTCATTGAGACAGTGTTTGATTGTAACCCCGATTCTTTTGGGCTAGATTCTCGCTCAGATAATAAATTATTTTAGTTTGTAAATTATTTTAATATGTCCGCTGTGATAGACAAAAACTGGTGTTTCCGCAATATACAAGATATAAAAAATGAGTAAACGTTGGAACGGAGTGTCTAAACACTGTATTTTTATGTGCAGAAAAACTGTGAAACTACTTTATATCAATATTCCTTTTGTTTCTTGTCATGGCACAATTTGGGTACTTTATTAGTAATATCTTGATTAGTTAGAAGTTCTATATATTAATCAGATGTTGAAGTTAAAAATAGTGATTGTATTATTAATCGTGAGTACGTGATGCTGAAACGGAACGTGACCATCTATAATCCAATACAATGCGGTCAGTGAAAAAATATCCTAGTAAAATAATTTTATTTCCAGTAATAACAGTTAGTATTCTGTGAGCACTAATTACAATTTACTGTGCTAAATAAATTTACATTATTTTTTTAAGTCAATGCATATTTTAAGTTAATTGTGGAGGTAGACTTAACCTGAACAATGAATAATGAAGAAACTATTAAGAATAGTGTGAATTTATGTATTTAAATCAAAATAATATTTTTTATGCACATATAACAGGTTTCCCGTGTATATTCTTATTCTTGAGATGTATATACTGAGAACACCCATATAAGATATATTTAAAAACATGTCGTAGACAGGCTTCGAGTCCTGAATATGAGAAATACTTCGTATTTCTTTAATTTAGCTTTACTATTTTTATTCTATATCAAGTGTTCCAGATCTTTGATATATTGAAATGTTAATGGAAAATGTCCATCTTAGATGTCTTTTGTTAAGGTGCCTTTAATTTAGCTAGACATAATAGTTGTGCATGTGGTGTCTCAGATTTTTAGTGGATTTTCGTGATGAACAGTTACTATAAATTGTGTTGCTTGTTGTTCTGTTACTACGGCGAGAAAATGACAATATTTCACGCATTCTAGCAGAAAATAAAGAACGGATTGTCATCACTACAAATAAGGGATTCTTTACTACTAAATTAAAAAATATATTAAGAATACAAATATAAAATAAAAACACTATAACCTTTATTTATTTATCATTTATATATATGAATTGAATGCACGTACTAGTAAAACGCAGAAAAATGAATAGTGAGATGGCTCGTTGAACTACAAAGAGTCTGTCCTTGTGCCAAATCTCATTATAGCTGCCAATATCGTGTAGCTTGCAGCAACATTATTAATTCTGTATCACTATATCATTCTATATCACTTTTGAAAAAGAAAAAAGATTGTTTACAGTACACGTACAATTCAATCAATCTTGAATTGCAAATACATATGTTAATTTCAAAAAGTCCACAATAGGCAGTTTGAATAACATACGTAGTAATAGACATGTCATTTGTTTATATAATTACGTTTTTTTCAATTTTTATTCTTATCCACCTCCATAGCTTCGCCATAAATCCCTAATTTCTATGTTAAAAAAAATGACGAGCTGTCCGTCTGAATTTGGTATATTATATCGTCGTCGGTCGTCTTATAAGCTATATTTATACACTTTTTGATTCTTTAATTTATTTTCATACTTGAACTTTGAAAATGGCCTTGAATGAAAAAGCTACAGCCAAAAAAAAATAATTACACAAAATAATTAACAGATAAATTACTTTAGTACCTTTGAAACTTTTAAAGCATTTTCTCGAAAACAACACAATTAAAGAAGATTAAATGTTCTATGTTTACGATCCACTCCGGCAACGCACGTTCATTTACAAACGAATACAATTATAAAACTTTAAACTTCTTTTGCAACATAAATTTTAAATATATAAATGTAGACATAATTTAACAAAACGTCTATTAAAGTACAATTTCAAAACTATAAAGAAAGGTAGCATATGAAATGGAGAGGCCTTTTGCTTTGTTTATAAAAGTAAATATTACTATAATTATTGGGCTATGTGGAGGTCATATACAGAATCCTGTCATTTTTGAACCAACCAATTCTTATATACTCTTTATTGCACAAATTTTTACATTGAAAAAAAAAACATTTTACATAGTACAATAGTTCCGTACACAACGGTGGACGAAAAAATTATAAAGTAATATAATATAATATGTCTATAAATATAATTAAAAAAATGGTTGCCTGTAAAGTAGGTTTTACGGGCGAAGATTTTACGTGACAACGTCTTTTTCTCAGTAGAATATTTATTAATATGAATATTATTAAATTGCACAATAGGAACTAGGAATTGAACGAAAATAAGAATTGCACAAATTTTAACTATAGAAAATATATTTTGTTTACTAAAACATTGTACATCTAAACTTAAACTTAACTAATTCCTATTTGAGTGATTTTGTTGAGGATAGGACGATGATAGGAGAAATATGGAATGAAAGGAAGTGTTTCTGCTGTAATGTGTCTTGCGTAAGTCAAGTCTATCACGTGTCAAGTGATACGCGCGGCGGACTGATCATAGTTCGGTGACTCATCGTAATGTTACCGGGCGTTACACTTTTTCTTGAATGACTCCGAGCCGCAACCTAATTTAAGACGTTGTCACGTCAAAATACCCTCCACTCTGATCCTACTATGAAAACAAATAATTAAAACTAATAAACAAAACTCAACTATTAATAGGGAGATAAAAAGTAATCAAGTGCGGGAGGTGAGGGCACGCTGAAAGATTCAGATGATTTTAAATAAAAGTTTTAAACATTTATGCTATTTTAGCGTTAATTTTTCAGCAAGTAAAAAGCTTTAATTTCTTACATCTTGTATGAAATTAAAATTTTAGGCATTTTGTGTCTGTGATACAACTATATTTTTTATTTTATTTGTACTATAAGTTCTTCAAATTCAATAGTTTTAGGTCAAACACTAGAATCTACAAACTAATCTTTAAAATATTAACGTATAAATTGATGCATTTCAAAATTTCAATTATTTTAGATCATAAACGTTAAACATTCAGTGAAACAAAACAGCGATAGATCACTCTCATGCATATTGTAAAAACCGACTAAGAGCGGCTAAATTTTTTGTTAACTACTAAAACTATATCTACCTATAATAGCACGTGGATCAGTTTATAAAATGACAATGAAGTGATATGACATAAAATAAATCATATTTCTATGTAACAGGTATCGTTTAATAATTTATAATTTAAACAAGACGTGAGTCAAGTATAATTTATTATACTACCTATAAATTCTCTTGATATGTTAAAACACTATGTGGCGATGGAAATCATTTTAAATAACCTTCAAACATTATTAATATTAATATAATCATAATAAAAAAACCAAACCAATCAAAAAAATATCGACTCCAAAATTTATAATAACGAATATTTTATGTACTATCGAAATGGGTTCCTTACCAAAATCGTGATTGTCGATCTTGACAAACTTACATTTGCAATCGACTATACTCATTTAGAATAAAGTGTTTACAATAGTATATTTTGTTTATATCTTTAATTATGCGGACAATGTCTGTACTGTAAGTTATAGGCTAGATCAACAAGAGTAGCCTATAAGTTTTGATTACGCAACGAAATATAATAAGCAAAACAGTAAAAATTACGCAGCAAAACGTAATATTCAAAAACGGTAAAAGCTTGTACCTTTCGATTGCGTTAATCATTTTTTTGTGCTCAAAGAAACTACCTACCTGGATATTTTGGATTTCAGCTGGATACCACGTAACGTAATGGACGGACACGTAATTTGGATTTTGTCTTGATAGACAGACAGAAAACAATTTAAGCCATAGTTCACAGGCGAAATTTGACTATAGTGAGAACATCACGTTGCGTAGAGGCGGCTCGACTTGCGGAGTGGTTTCTCCTCGTAGTCCCGTAGATTCCAATGAGTCGTTTTTGAGTGAGATACGGCAGATTATTTCATCAGAAATGTCTACACTTAGATCTGAGCTCAAATCAACTATTGCTCCTATCCAAACAGATCTAAAAGTGTTACGCGAGGAGGTATCAAGTCTGAGAGATAGCTTAGATTTTATTAACAACAAATATGAGGAAATTAGAGGTAAAATCGACAAATGCGAATCAGATTTAAAACTTATTTCCGAGCGTTGTAACAAAGTTATGTCTTTAGAGTCGAGAATACAGACGATTGAATCGGATTCCAACAACCGTGAGCAGTGGGCAAGAAGGTCTAATGTGGAGATTTATGGCATTCCCGAAAAAAATAATGAAAATCTGCTCATTATTTTGCAAAATATTGCTGACCGGGCTGGATTTGAGCTTAATATTGCTACTGACATTGATTTTGTTACAAGAGTAGTCTCTAAAAATAAAGACTTAAAGAAAACTAAGCCCATCATAGTAAAATTTCTCTGTCGGTGGAAGAAGGATGATTTTCTTGCTAAAGCAAGGAAACTTAAACTGAAGTGCCATGATTTAGGGTTCGCCGCTAGTAATAATAATATTTATTTTAATGATCATCTTACCAGCTCTAACAAGGCACTCCTTCAAGCTGTGAAGAAAACCGCTAAAGATAAAGGGTACCGATACGTTTGGGTCAAAAATTGTTGTATCATGGCGAGACGTAATGACTCTAGTCCGGTTTTGCATTTTGTTAATATGTGCGATGTAAAAAAAATTGTGTAGGTGCTATTGTTTATTTATATCAGTCTAATAATATTTTCTTACCAATTTATCGTTTACTAATTTCAGCTATTATTATCAATGAATATTTTCTAGAATATTACTATAAGACATTATTGTACTTTTTATGTAATAATATTCTCCTTTGTGATTACTTTATTGATATTAATTTATTATTTGCAGTTTTAATTTTTAAAGGCAAGCAGTTAAAATGGGCTCATACTTTTATATTTTTGTTCTATTTTGGTAAGCTATACAATGAAAAAATATATCTACAATTGTTTCGTGGAGAGTTTTATGAAAATAACGTACTTAATTTTTTATGGTCTATGTTGATGTGTATTTTTATTTCCTCTGCTCATAATTATGTCTAATTTGAGTGTTTTTTATCAAAATGTACGTGGACTCAGGACCAAGACGAATATTTTTTATAGAAACTTAATTCAAACAGATTATGACATAATTTGTCTTAGTGAGACCTGGTTGCATGATGCTATTTTCGATACCGAATTTTTCGACTCACGGTACTCAGTATATAGGAGTGACCGGGACTATGCTTCACGTGGAGACAGCTTAGGTGGTGGAGTGCTGATCGCTCTCCGTTCTCATTTAAATGTCCATTCTTCAATGCCGATTAAATTAAATTATCCGGCAGCTGAAGTTATTAAAGTCTCTGTATTCACTAATTCTCTTCCCATATCTAAGTTATTACATATTTATTGTTGCTATTTTCCCCATAGTAAATATCACTACGAGGCTTTGTGCGAATTTTTTGATTTAGTTTCAACAGACAAAATCTGTCACCCTAGTGATAATTTTCTTATATTAGGGGATTTAAACATCTCCAATGCTTCATGGGTGTGCTCTGATAATATGGATTGTATGGATCTTCAAAATTTTCATGACGACGACATCTACATTAATTCACTTTTCTACTTCCTTAATTTTAATGATTTAAAACAATTTAACCCGATTCCTAATGCTAATAGTAGATACCTTGACTTAATTATAAGTGATTGTGAGTGTATGGTATGTAGATCTAATGATCCACTAGTACCAGAGGACCCGCACCACCCTGCATTAATCTTGTGTCCTAATGTTACTTTATTGTGTACAATTAAATGTGGTCCCCGTACTATACGCTTGTTCCGTGAGGCAGATTATGATGCTATTAACAGTGTTTTGGCTAACTTTGATTGGTATGAATTACTTAATGATACTGATATAACTAACGCTGTAGATGTATTTTATACCACCATTAATAATATAATTAGTGAAATGGTTCCAACCAAGACCGTTAAATATGTTAACAACTATCCTTTTTGGTATTGTAAATCTTTAAGAAAAATTATCTCGGAAAAACTGAAATTTCACTTAAAGTGGAAGATTTATAAAAGACAGATTGATTATGATACATTTAGTTTATTAAGAGAAAGAAAAAAACAATCACAATTGACATGTTTTTTTTTTTTTTTTTTTTTTTTTTTTTTTTTTTGCTTCACGCTTTATCCCGCACAAGGCAGGGTAGGCAGAGGGAACTGCAGGGACCGTGGGAACCTAGTGTTAAGACACTCCGTTGCTTAGCCCCTGCTTTCTCCGTCCCCGCTTTCCGCCGTTTTTGAGGCATTGCGTGTTGAGTGGCGGAACTCAACGCCGCGCTTTGCCTAGTTTGCCAGAGCGAAGAAAATGGAAATAGAAAAATCCATCTTCTCCGACTGGGGATCGAACCCAGTAACCGTCGCGTTTACAGGCAGACGCTTACGCCGCCACGCCACGACGGTCCTCATGTTACAATAATTATATTCATAATGCTGAAGTAAAAATTAAACAAAATAGTAAATTCTTCTGGAACTTTGTGAAATCAAAAAAAATATCCAACACTTTTCCGGAATTAATGTTTTTTAATGAAGTTGTTGGTAATGGAGGTAATGCCATTTGCAACCTCTTTAACTCGTACTTTAAATCAATGTATGAGCCTCCGGATACTTATGATCTGTTAAACCATACCAGTGACTCTTCCGAAACCCATATTTCTATTGGATGCATGTCAATATCTATGAAGACAATTCATAGGTATCTAAAATCTTTAGATATTACTAAAGGTTATGGTCCAGACGGTCTACCTCCTTTATTTATTAGATCATGTCGAATGTCTCTCGCTTATCCAATTTATTTATTATTCAATAAATCTTTGAGCTGCGGTGAAATTCCATCTCTTTGGAAAAAATCGTACGTTGTTCCAGTATACAAATCTGGTGATAAACACGACGTTCAGAACTATAGACCGATCTCCAAATTAAATGTTTTAGCAAAACTATTTGAAAAAATAATTTATGATCAAATTTTTCCTCTCCTGCGAACTATAGTCATTGATCAACAACACGGTTTTGTTAGTAATAAATCAACTGAAACGAACCTTTGCGAACTTGTCCATAAAGTAACTTCGGACATGGACAGAGGGTACCAATTAGACGTCGTGTATACCGATTTCTCAAAAGCCTTTGATAAAATTTCACATAATATCTTAATTAGTAAGTTAAGGGGAATCGGTATACATGGTGATCTTCTTCGATGGCTGACCTCATATCTTCGTAATAGAAGCCAAGCTGTTACTATCAAGGGTTTTTGCTCGTCGTTTGCTCCAGTTTCATCAGGTGTACCTCAGTGGTCTCACCTCGGTCCTCTTCTTTTCATTTTGTATATTAATGATATTTCACAAGTTATCAAGCACTCTTCAATTTTACTATATGCGGATGATATTAAGTTGTGTAAAAGGATTACGTCTTCTTCGGACTGCTTACTTCTTCAAGATGACCTTCAGAACTTATGCGCGTATTGCAAGAATAATTCCCTATTCAAAATGTAAAAAAATGCAACATCATTTCTTTCACGAGGAGATATACTCTTTTTAGACATGACTATCTTCTGAATAATACTATAATAAAACGTGTGACCGAGGTGAGAGACCTAGGCATACATCTTGATCAAAAGCTTACTTTTAAGTTACATATTAATCGGACTGTAGCGAGAGCATTCCGTGTGCTTGGTTTTGTGATAAGAACCACTAAGGATTTCAAAAACGTCTCTACACTCGCCCTTTTGTTTAACTCTCTTGTAAGACCTATATTAGAATATGGGTCCATTGTTTGGAATCCGCACTATAAATTGCACGTTAACCGTTTAGAAAGCGTACAGAAGAAATACTTAAAACACTTACAGTTTAAATTTAATAACAATATTCATAGACCCAATAATAGCAGTAGTTTACTCTCCCTTGCTGATCGTAGAACTTTAAGGGATCAAATTTTTTTGTATAAAATAGTTAGAGGTTTCATTGACTCTTCGTACTTGCTAAATTGTATAAACTTTCGATGTCCCAGATTAACTGCTCGCAAACACCTACTTTTTAACGTGACTTTAACTCGAAGCAAATATGCGCAAAATGTTTTTATTAATCGTGCATGTAATAATTATAATGAAAAATTTAATGGCATTGATTTGTTCGACGTAGATAATGCTAATAAATTAAAAACAAAAATATTGCAATTGCTTAATGACAATAATAATATATAATTTAAATATTGTATATAATATCATTACAATTATAATCTGTTATAATTTAATTGAATTGTTACAATTTAATTTAATTTTTGTAACATTTTTAATTTTTTTTACCTAGTATGACTGACTTAATGTTTATATTTATTCTTAATTTATTTATTGTTCACATAATTTTTCTTAGAATTAAGTTCAGTCTTGTTTTTTTTTTTTTAATTATTAATTTTTATTCATTGTTACCTAGCTTTAAATTTAAATTTTGTGATATTTTGACATTCTAACTTCAATTTAATTTTTTTTTTATTGCTCTAATAATGTATATTAACTTATAAGTGGAAACTTGATTGGTTTGTGATTTAATTTATATTTGCTAATGTTAAGACCAATTGTACTGTTTGTTTCCCAAATAAAATAAAATAAAAAATAAATAAGCCGTTATTTTCCGTTATAGGAACAGAACGTTATAATGTTTAGATTCGTTACAATAGAAGGATTAACAATATTCTATTTAAAAATTTAGTCTCGATATTAGGACAGGTATTTTCATAATTCATAGAAAATATTAAAAAATCGCACAAAATTGTTATTCTGAAGAGGAATTAAGTTGTATAGGCTGCTACGGGCTGTGCAAAGGTATCAGATAATATTTATATTGTAACAGAAGATATTCTGATCTTCTGTTATTAGATACATATTTATAATGAAGGATAAGATTAATACTTACTTTGTTACGGTCTTGTACTGAAAAGGTAAAAGTCCTCATTAGGTTGACTGTTATTTGCTTATTGCGTAAATATCAAGCCGAAATTAATATCCAGGAAAAAATCACATTAAAAATGAAATTACAAGTTAATTTTTCGTTTTAATCACAAATGGACGGCTTGACTAGACAACTTGTCTAGTTTTGACAAGTTGCTCATTAACTGTAGTAAGACATCTAAATAATATTAAATATTACTATTTGCTGTGCTATAACGGATATTTTATAATTTATTTTAATTATTATTTGGTCAATTTCTTATGGATTATTTATATAGTGATTATAAAGAGCTTATAACTGATGAAATGATTAATTATCTTCAAAAGATATGATGCGATAAAAACCACTAATAATATGTATTTTTCAAAACACTGTTGCTTTTTTTTTCTTAAGCTCTTATTTGTCGCACATACATATAGTAGACAGATACGAGAGAGAAGCTCAATGTCTAGACTACAATCTATGATTTTTGTCTGAAACTACGTGTTAAATGGTGTGGTTAGGTATTACTTTAAAAATTATTTATTCAGTGGTGAAATTCAAATTAAAAAGAAATTGTTACTCTGTAATATTGACTTTTTTGTGCAACTAGATATAGGATCTGGTTATGATATGAAAACTTACATCATGAATGTAAATAAAAGCAATATTTACTTTTAAAGACCATAAGCTATAATACAAACGCCATATTTTCTAATGCAGGGAATATGAAACGTTGTAATAATAAGAATACTAAAATTTTAAAATAAGTCATAAAAAATAATGAAATTAACAGTAAATAAAGAGTATACAAAAAATCATAGATATTTTATAATAATTCAAGCAACATGTTAAAATTGTTTCAAATAATACCTATTCATAAATTTGAAACAAAACACAATTGGTATGCGGGTTTCGTTTGAGTATATTCGTAGAAATATTCTATCACAGCCACTTCTAACTCCCGCAAAGTAGACATGATAGGTATTTGAATTATTAATATTTTACAAAAATTGTATTAAGAATTAAAGTTGCTTTACTGAAAAGTGAATAAGTAGCAGTAGTCTACTTAATTAGTAATAAAACAAGTGTATATTTTTAAGATATTGTGCTTCAAAAGGAATAATATCGGTCAAGAACAATACCGAGGGATCCATACAAATTCCTAACTATCGTAAGTATTATGTATACTACTATAGATTATCCAATTACTGATTATTACCTGGGTTTACTATAAGTTTTAAACTGATTGCCAATTTTAACTTCCTAACTCTAAACGACGAGAAGTATCATATAGGTTTACTTACGTAAAAATTTTTTTTATAAAATAAGGAAAAAACTAAGCCAAACACTCTATTTTTTTATTCGTTTTAGTTAAAACGTTTGATTTTTCAGTGTTTCAAGCAGGTTTAGATAACTTAGATATATTAATAAAACTGGAACTCATGGATTAAAAAGAAACAAAAAAGTAAAAACATGGGATAGTTTCCGGGCTTTTGGAGTACGGAACTTAATGGAATTTTATAGAATGTAGATCCCCCCGCCCCCCCCCCCCCCCGGTCACACTTTATGAACTGAAAATTAACGAACAAGTAATGTAGTCATATGCTTTATTTATGTAAACTATATTTAATTATAAAAAAACAAAATCTACGCTAGTTTGGTTTATCTCTTCAGGTAGTTATTATTTATAGTAGGGGACTATACGGAGGCTATCATGTGTAATATGAGGCTTAGTATCAGAACCTTATTTTGGTTCCGGTTAGCCTCATAAAATCAGTTGGTGGCGGTGGCCTTACGACCAATTAATGAGGAATAAAATGATTTTCTCTTCGTTATGGTACCCATTAAAAAAAGATATTATTACAAAGCTATTAAAAAATATTACAATTATTGGTCTTGTCTACCGTTGGTTCGCTCATAGACTATTATTGGATTTAAGAGTAAATATGACCCTACGTCGAGGAAAAAAGGCCCATGATTGGAAACAAGTGTAGAAGGTCACGTAAAAAGTAGACAGACAAAGAGTAATGATGTAGCACAATGAGGCGAAAGGAGATTGCAGCAATAGTAACATTCGTTACGTTCGGTAAGGAAGGAGGAACATTCCTTCCCTCTAAAAGCTTGCTTGAGGAATCAAAAAAAGAAAAATCTATAAAAAATTCAGAGCATGTCCAAAAATTAGAAAGGTGGTAAAAAGGAATCTACTGGTCCAATACTTCCTCTATTTGATTATCAGTACAAGATTAATCAAACCGAAAGCTGCGCATTTATATCCGATCAAAAAGTGCCCGATGGGACATCTATATTCCTTGCCGTAAGATTTTAAACACAAAATGAACAAAACAGTGTTTTTATGGTAAATGTTAGTTAACTTTATGAAAATATAAAATTAATAAGTATATAAAATAATTATATCAGCTTAGTTAATTTCTAAAGATGATAATTGATCAGGCATAGTGAAAGAGGCATCTTTATATAGACGCGAAGGTTTGTAGGTTTGAGTCTTACTGGAAATTAAATCGTTTTGTACACCACGCTCTATCAAGACAAAGGACTGTGCAAGTTGGTTAACGGGAAGGCTCTACACTCGGAGGATTTATCCATCTACCTATGTCTTAAAAAGTATGCAGTACAATGAGAACCAAAAATAAAACCATGTAACATTGAGCCTTTCCATTCTTCATCAGATTTCTACCCTGAACCAATTGTATATGCCCACTCGCACATTTTACAAGAAATCATACAGCAGAAATAAGAATAGAAAATTTCACGATATAAATCTAGAAGCGGGATACTTGTTGTGAATTGCAGTGCCATCACTAAGATAATTGCTGCGTTGTAGTTATTGCTGTAATATAGGCATTTGGAAGCCAACCACTACAGCCACAATCAAGACGAACTTTAACTTGAAAAACAAAGGAAATGATAACAAAAAAAACAACAATATGAAAAATATCCTCTTTCTATTGTATAGGTAATATGTATAAATCATTAGAGATTTTTCAAACTATATAAACGCACTGGTAGTGTGGGTTTGATACCCATTCTAGAAGATGAATTATTTGATTTGTCTTCTCTGCCCCAAGTAGCAACAGGAGGCGTGTTGTCATTCCAAAACAAAAGATTACAACTTGAAAAATTTGAGGAGAAAAACAGAGGATAGTATAAAATTAATAAATAAGCTCCCGTAGAGGAAACGCGTTCAATTTATTTCTAAAGTATAACTTCATTAAATTGTTCTATTTAAAAAACGTACATCTGAATAAGGATATACGAAAATTTCCACAATATCTGGAAAAACATATCCTTCAAAAATGAAATAATGCTAATAAACCTTCGCTAAACTGACTTAACCACATTTTCTTTAAAATGTTCTTTTTAACTTTTTGCATCCAAAAAGTTCTTGTCCAAGCGAAATGCATTTGAATTAAGTTTGGTACGAGAGAGTAACGACTCGGAAGCGGCGAGACGCCACCTTCCTACCAATCTTCATCAGGGTCATTATGTTCGGTTCAATTGCCCGAGCCTGTTACAAGTGTTTTTTTTCTCTATACAACGTTAAATGTTAAATATTAAAATATAAATATTTCTAGTTAGGAATAAAACCATAAAATATTGAAAAATGGTTGACTAAAAATTGATTATGCGACCGAAACTCTGTCATAAAGTGCGGGTGCATGGACGACGTTGTGGAAAACATAAATCTTTTCTGACAGTTGGGAAAACGAACGGGACAACTTTCAATAAATTCTATCTCAACGCATAAGAAACAGTGCTTAAAACATTCATATACACGTGTACAATATATGGGAAGTCGTAGCCAACGCTACATTTAACGTTGTAAATAATAATATTTTTTTGACTCTATGTTATGGTAGGAATATCTTTACGTTATGGTCTGCTTGGTAATAGGTTTAAAAATGATAATTTGTTGCGAAGGAGTGAACCTTCGTTATATGGGTAAACGGATTAAATTGTTAATATTATGGTATGGGACCAAGGAAGTTTATAGTTTAGTCTCAGTTTTCAGCACACAATGGTAATGATGCATACTATGTAATTATTAAACAACCATGAGCATCGTAAATTAATGGCTTTGCCTATGGAACAGAAACTGGTAATAAAAACTATAAATAAAAGAATAATAGAAATAATGTAATAAAGAAAAATATGTCTCAGAGTACAAGTAAAATCTTGCTAACAGGGAATCACAAATTCATTTCAATCAAGTATTTTTTTAGTCAGTACTGATTAACTAAATTATTTTTCATCATTTACGGGAATTTTGAAATAAATAATTTATAAGATTTATTTCATAAAATACAATATACAGTGTTTTGTGTTACGAATGGCCATAACATATAAATTTAAGCCCGGAGGGCGAAAGTATATAGGCCGTTGGAAGAGGAGTGAGTACGGTTCATAATTGAATTTCCAGTGTTCGCACGGTAAATGTTCTGGCCGAGACGTGGCAGACGGAAGCTCGTCGTGTAAAATTCACAGCCTTAATACTCATTTGCGCTGACGAAATTGAGTAATATAACTATTTAAATGAATTAAAAAAAATATATTATACATCTAATTTAAATAACCAAAAAAATACTAAAAAACATCTAATAAAAAAATAGGAAATTAAATTGATTATATAAGCAATATCGTTTAGTTTAGTACAAGCAGGGAAAAACAAGTTATGGATTTAAGGTTATGATTAAATAACGGTTCGCAATATGATAATAGTTCATTAATGAATTGCTTACCAATGTTGAATAATACAGATTTCGTTTTTCGGTTTACGTTCTCTGTTCTCTGAGCCAATTAGAATATTAAAAAAACTACATTCCTAATTGATTTTTAGGCCTTACTAATAATTAGTTATATTTAGATTCAACCGTTATTAGAATATTTTTTGTGAGATTTGATTTACTGTATATAAGAAATAAGCTACTATACAATCGCACGGTTCATGAATAAATATTCAACGCATAAACGCGCACTCGGGGATATTAATCTTCCAGTCCCAAAGATCCTTAAGAGTACAACCTCTCGTGAGAGTTCAACATTTAAGACAAGCGGGCAACGTTTCCAAAGTTACTATTTTCAGTTATAATTTCGTTCAAGAGGGCTCGACGGAATATTTAATCAACTTCACAAAGTGGTTAGATTTAAACTTATTTGTTTCTGCTTCAAACTTATTTTCCTAATTGCTTCACCTCTGTGTGTCTCTATAAATATCTCGTTTACAATTACCCTTTTTATCGTAATACATACATCATATATATTCTATTTCAGAAATTATTAAGGACTTTCATTAATGATGTGTTTTAATATCATTATAGTAAATGCTTAATCAAAATAAACAGGGATGTAGGGTATCCATTCAAAAGTCTAAAGAAACCAAGTAGATTAGATAAGGTAATTTAAAAAAAGTCTTCCATCAGGTAATACTCCCCACGACCAATTACTGAAAGACTAACCAAGTAAAAAAATAATGGAGTGTGTTGTATAGTTAAATTAACAATAAACGATCGCCACATAATGTTTGTATATGAAGTATCATTTTTCTACTTTCTGTATAGTGTGGGTAAAAAACTCGTACTTATCGTGATATAATTTTGGGGCTTCTTAAGTTAGTCTTAAAAAAGTATATTTTTATATCATACAGAGACTCAAAGAAAGTTGTATTATGCATAAAGAAATGAAAAAGATCTTGGTTATAAAAAATCTTCTCGTACTGCCAGATTCAGTCCTCGTGATTGCATTTAATGCTGAGTGAGAGCTTTTGAGTTTTAATTTTACCCTCAAGTCAAGCGTCTATGAAGCAGCGGCCTGACCACGTGGGTCTTAGTATCAACCGGAAGGAGGATAAAGAAAGCTGCATATTACGTGTCATGTGTATGATGTAACTGGCTTTTATAAATATATAAATAGTATATTCAAAGTATATCTCAAAAGTAGGGAAGGAACCTGTGGTAAAAAACACACGTTCCTTCATCCCTTCCGTCTTCTTATTACAGTTCTCCTAAATTTCGAGACATAACAATCACGAATTAAAGCGAAAGCCAAAGGATTGAACGATAAAATAAAATAATTTCCGCAAAACGAGATAAACGAAGTTGCAACCACCACCCTAGAGTAAGATTATTGCCGCATTTTGCTTTAAGGCAGCTTTTACAAATAACCTCATCCATTCACTTTACATATAGTTGTTCTCATATTATGCTAAAACGTTTCTGATATAGCGAACCTTCAACGTGTGTTATTTAAATAACTGCAAGGAGGAAGTCGGTTAGATCAGAAGCGTCTACTTACTTTCCACGTAAGAGCACCCAAAGCGTACTAATTACGCCGTAATTGATTTCGCAGAAACTCACTCTCAAATGAGATTTCGATCTGAGTACGTTTAGTGCCAGGGTACATGTTAAATTGTTCAAGGTAAGGATCACTATCGGTACTATTAAATACAAGCATACACTGCTCCGTGCGCCTTCATTGAACAGAATTTTTAAAACCATTGTTAAGTTTTCAGGGGACCGAAAGTAAAAATGTAGAAATGTAAGAAAAACAAAATACCAATAATTACGTACTTCAAGGCGTGTAGGGGCAAGATTACACTGCACTTATACGTTACACTTAAGAATTTTATAACTTTTTCAATTAACAATTTTAAAACTTGACTCGCCAATTGTATGACAGGTTATAGGGGCCTATTAGATAATTAAACTAAAGAAACGATACCGATAGTGCTAGGGTCAAAAGATGGAAGCCCCGTGTCTATTTATTTGGCGGACAACTAGTAGCGATTTTGAAGGAAGATGTAAAGTGCGTGTTAGACGTTGCCAAGTTGGGAAAAAAATCCCACTACATTTATCCCACTTACATTTTAGTAGTAACTTATGTGGTAAATTATAATGAATACATATAATTAAATGACACTTGATAACGTGAAAATAAATATTCACACTAAATGCACATTGTTTCGATTAAGGTATTTACGAAAATTATGAAAATTTTTATTTATATATAGGGGAGTACCATCAGGACCTGGAGCATGAATTAGGTGTTTCTTTTTCTTATGTTATTTATTACTCACTAAAATTGCGGTGGGTCAACCTTGAAAAAGTCACAGTATAAGAAATCTCAGGTCCGTTGTTATTTGGTTCCTTATATAGTCTTCTGCCTAATAGGCACTCCGTACTTCGTTGTTCTATAATATATCATAAGTTGGTAAGGAGAAGCCCCTATCTTCCTTAAAAGATTTTTGAATACCTCAAAAGGATTTTATCGAACGCAACATTGGGTTAGCCCGATCGAAGTTATATGATTTTCCGCGATCTGTAACGTATTCCCGGAATTAATTCAGGGTTGACTGTTTAGCGCCTAGACGACGAAGATGATTATCGGCTAAAGCTTTGGCCTGTGCTTAAGATTCTTTTAGTTCACTTTTTCCACCGAATTTTCGGACTTAAACGGGTTTATTTGTATTATGAGTAAAATAATTTGGAGGTGGTGTATAGATCATTAAAAATAGTCGTAAATAGATTGTTCGGAAAGAGTTTCTACTTGCATGTCTAACTCTTGTTTCGATGGCCCCTGATGCTCTAACAGACGAGGATTGATAGTCGCGTATAGTACACCGTCTTCTCTTGTAAGTTTTCCCGTAGCTTGTGGCATTTCAAGTCCGTATTCGCGCCGATTTCCGCCTTCCGCGAACCCAAGTGTAGGTTAAGGGCTCTTTTAAAATGTATTAACGATAACTCACTGTCCGAGCCCTTCCAATAACATTAACAAAAAATGTTTGTTATTAAAAAATATTCGCCCCGTTCTGCACTTCTCCTACACATAAATTAACGTGGTCCCTACTCCTCCAGCCGTGCAAATTGCAAACAGTTTTAAACTTTTGTTTCACTTATTAGACATTGATACAAAAGGGATATACATATTTGTGTAATGCGAACGGGCATTACAAGGGCGGGGTCGCTAATGATCAAAAACGCGAATGCAATCCTTATAAACTCTTAAATAGACTGCGTGGTTCTTATTAATATGTATTAACATTAAATATTTTTTCACACAGTTTCTTTGTTACATATCGATATTTTTGTAAATGTTCAATGCTTTGCACTCCGATATTATGTTAGTGTCATAATATTTCCATTAGTGCTAATTTTATTTAACTTCACGCATCTTACAATACAAAAAACCGTAGTAGGCTGCGGTAAATAATCAATACTATACGAAGTGGCAATTGACCCCACCAAATCGTCAACAGGCAGACGCTGCGCCTCTGCGACACGACGGTCTTCCAGTGTACTTTAAAAGCAAAAAATATCTTTCTACATTAACGCGCATTATAAGCCTTAATGTACATAGGATTTAACATAGTATAGGATAGGTTACTACCTTCTGCTAAAACTATATTGTGTAATAATTCTTTATAATAGGGTATAATCTAGGTATATGTCATTTAGGCTTAACATCTCTGGGTATCATCACGCTGACGCGAGCGGTCTATGTAATATACAATACGGAACGGTGTTCACATTGTAGCAGAGTGTGTGTTCCCAACAGTGTTAGTTACCCGGTATCTCAACAAGACGCAGTTACTGCAGATATTGCCAAGTTGAGACAATATATAATTTCCACAAATACATTCCTTAAATTACACGTTAAGAATATTGGTTATTATATTTTTATGTAATTAAGTAATCTTAATAGCAGCAGCCTAAAATAAAAATAATATTTTTTTATTTGTGATGGAATTAAAAAATAAACATTCCTACATAAAAATCGTTGCTATCAAACGATTATCTAACAAAGAGAATTGGAAACCGCGAAAATACAAGCAAAAATTATTAAATGTTTTGTTTATAAACAAAGTATTTGCATTTAATGTGTAAGACAATTACCTTCATGGGTACATAAAAATTTCACTTGATTAATATGCAATTGAAACGTAAAAGTAGTTCCAACTACTTTTTGGAACTACTATTTTTAATATCAGTGAATAAGTATGATTACTCGCTGACTAGACAAAATAAGAAAAAGGATAGACCACAATTAAAATTTTGTGTAGTTGAATATCAAATAAGCAACACATAAAAGTTCACAGATGTGTACGTGTTAATTGCATACACAATACATTCATTTTAGGTATATATATATATATATATATATATATATATATATATATATATATATATATATATATATATATATATATATATATATATATATATATATATATATATATATTTATATATATATATATATATATATATATATATATATATATATATATATATATATATATATATATATATATATATATATATATATATATATATATATATATATATATATATATATATATATATATATATATATATATATATATATATATATATATATATATATATATATATATATATATATATATATATATATATATATATATATATATATATATATATATATATATATATATATATATATATATATATATTGAAAGAGATGAAGATAGAACATTCAAAACAAGTTTCAATGACAAGTAATATACCTAGTACGAGCTGTATCTGTAGTCAAATTAGACATGAATACGAAATAAATGTGGAAAGGCGGCTTGCTCTCAGTAATAGAATTGATAGCGCCTTAGTTGTATTGACTGTGAAACTATTCATGTAGTAGAAAAATATGAGTATTACAAAAAAAGAATAAATAAATATTATTGGTCTATGAGATATAATTGTTCTACAATCGAATAATATATTCAATGAATGACTTACACAGAATCGCACACACGCGTTTAAACCAAAAATTACTTGTTACTCTTAAATCAATTTTTCTCCACATTATTCAAATTTAAACTGCCTAAGACCCTTCGTCACTCACCTGCAAGAACCAGAAAAAAACTATCAAATACTAAATAAAAGTATGGTGTTGTTTATAGTATGTATTTCGTCCACAAAGAAAACGTCAAAATTGTTTCATACCCTCTCACCCTTCTGTACCATCATGTGATTATTACATACTTTCTATTCCATAATATGTGGCTTTGCACATAATAACAACTAGAACAAGTTTAAAATATAATATTAATTTGAATTTTAAAACTACAAAATGTCGGTCTCACAATGAAAGTTACTATGCATAAATAGTTTTCCTAGGTACATGTTTAATTTATACTAAATATAAAGTAAATATTGAACGTATATATAACCTAAATATATATTTACATAGGAAGGTACTAAACACACGCACATTTAATGTCTGCATATTGTAAAGTTCGCTGCCACTGGAAATAATCGTTAATGCACAGTCATGCTACTGCAGAGGACAGACATCAGCTTTTCAATTGTCGACTCGCTCAGTGCAATTTGCCTTCTGTGATATTTCAACTTGAAAAGCATTTTATGAACCTCTGTTTACTTGATGTCGCTTGTAATTAAAACTCAGGTTGAAAGTTCTCCGCGAACTCTCAAATTGTGTAAAATACTTCAGCTTACCTTTGTTTAATTGAATATTGTATGACTACAAGTACATGTAATGACGCAGTGCTTGTTTCGCACAAAAGTTAACAACCACAAACCCTAATGATTTTTTGTACTTTTAACTGAATAAAAATACATAGATATATTTTTTATATGAATAAAAACATTTTTATATTTGTATCTACAAATGAAAATATTTTTCATTTCAATCAGATACTTTGTACAAGCTTCTCTTGTTTCATAAATTAAAAAAATACCATATTTTTATATATTTTTAATACAATGCTTTTTAATTTAACAGTGTAATGCATTATTAATTAACTGTCTGAATAAATATTTTACGATTAGAACCTCTGGCAAATCCCTTAAACAAACAAAGCAGGCAAGTTAATAAATAACTTAAACGGGATTCTGGTAATTTTCCTACAAAATGAAATCACGGTCTTCCAGTGTCCGCCTTTGTGAATGGTGATACAAAGAGATACGACACACAATACTATTTTATTACCCGCTACAAATCTTCATTATGCGCAGTATACCCAAGGCTTTCAAACGCTTCCCGCACATACAAACGATATAGCAATTTTTTTTTTATTTACGGTTTCCAATAAAATTAACGTTATAAACATTATGATATACTGATTTTATGAGGCCCACTTACATACAGTCATAACATCTTAACGTACTACGAAAGACTCGTATGTAATAATTATAAGATAATTATTTGTTCATTTGAATATAATACTTAAATGGCCTATAATAATAATATAATAGGGCAACATCATGGGGCGACAGCAATTAAGATTGATGTTACTATTATACCTGTTATATTTTTAATAAACTTTGAAAAAATACAGTGATGAGTTCCAATACAATAAAAAATAGCTTATTTCCACTCAAGCTATTTTGAAGTGAAACTTCTTTAGGCGCATGAGGGTAAAATTTTTACAGATGAAACGTCACGCCGGTATGCAACGGAAGTGTCGGAAAAGAGAGAGAGAGTGATCGAGACCGGTTGAGAGAGAGTAAGACAGGGCGAACGTAGCATGAGCAACTAGCCGTGGAGTGAGAGTAGGGAGCAAGCGAGTGAGAAAGATTGAGAGAAAAAGTGAGACAGAGCGAACGTCGTATCACGCATAGTGCTATGGAGTGTGAGGTGGGAGAGAGCTATAGTGAGAAAGATTGAACAAGAGAGAGAGAGAGAATACGGGATATCGAGAAAGAATACACGCCCTATTGGTTGTGTATTCGATTAACAGTTAATTATTAGAACTTTAGATGGCATTTCTGTCGCATAGCGTAATATTTACAATATCATTAGGCACTTCTACAGTGAATAAACAGTAAGGTAATTTTATAAATAAAAACTTTGTGAAAAAACTTTGTGAATAAATTTGTAAGTTGTCGTGTATCAAGCAATTATTCGAAGTAAGTAATATATCTGTTATCTTTATGTTTATTTACAATTTTTTATGATAATTGGTTTGAAGGTTAGGTAGTTTTAATATTTACAAATAACATGTGGTATTTCAACTTGCCACTCGTCATTTGATAATTTAATAAATCATTTACCATAAAATAAAAATATTTCACAAATTCGCTTTTCTAAATTTTGAATTCAAAAACAAAACTTAATTAATAATTTCTAATATTGACAAAAAACACGTGGCATTTTTATTTACAATTCGTCATTTGAGATTTCAATAAATCATTGTGCATAAAATACTAATAACAATATTTCATAAATTCTTTTGACGAAATTTTAATTTAAAAATTGGCATTTCTAGAGTTATCATTAATTTACAAAAATTTTGTATATATTTAAATTGGATTAGGTATTTTTAATATTTACAAAAAATCACGAGGAATTTTAATTTAATATTCAACATCTGAGATTTGACTATATTATTTTATTTTAATGACAATTAAATTCCTAACCTATCTTCCTTTTTCCCTTCCTCTTAATCTTGGAAATTTAAAGTTTTAGATTTGTATAAATATAAACAAGATTTATAAATTAGTTCGCCAAAAAAGTTTCACTTCTGACATGTGTACTTTGTACGCACGCATGTTTTTTTTTTATTTAAAAATATTTTTTGACATATCTTGTGTTATGTATATCTTTAAAGTGTGCCTAACACTACAGAAAATATGTCAGAATTTTTTTCTATACAACACTTTATTAAGTCATTTTTGTATTTTTACTAAATTGACTGACAACTAGTTATTCATGAACTGTTGCTTTACTTATTTAAATTTTAACTAATTAATAAAAAATATAAAATAAATTCTATAAATTTAAATACGATCGTTAAGTTTAGTGTGCTTAAGTAAAAGCTTCGCTTTACAACATATTAACTTTGCTATGCTTATTTTCTGCACGTTAGAACTGCGACCGGATAATATTGCTAATTGGGTTTCCTGCGGTGGATCTAATATAAAGTTTAAATATATGCTACACAGTTTCCAACAATATGGTATCATATTAAACGTGAACACTGTTACGTATTTAATTGATTGAGATTTTTAGATTAATTATTAAAGGAGATATTTTTCATTCGTTAATTACTTCGATTGATTGTTCGTAAGTCAAACATCGGCTTACTTAAGCTTTTAGTAAATGAAGATAATATTATTGTAAGATAAAATAAAATAATACTTGTCTGAATTTTTTTACTTGTTTAGGGTGTAATTATACTAATTTTAATTAAATTTAAAACTATACAGTAAAATTTAAGAATCAATTTAAATCGTCAGTAATCTTGGCACTACTAACACTGCGGCTAAACTGCAGTACTGTACGTAAAGTGGTAATGGAACTCAGAGGTTATTACTAAAGCACTCTTAAACGTATGTATTTTTTTTGACTACATATTTATTACATGTTGATTATTATGGCTTTGTATAATATATATGCCTATTACTATTCTCTATAACAATTTATCTAGCATAATAAAACATCTTATTTGATCTCATTTTGATTTGCATCAACAAATTTATCACCGCAAATTGCGGTCTCACTGTTTACTCGAAACATTTATTTCCTTATAAAGAACTTTGCTGAGGTTAAATGTTAAATTGTTATTTTTCTCACATTTCAAAGTAATTTTATTAATTAATTTTACATTAAAGTATTTCATATTATGAATAATCAAGAGAACCAACAATATTTTTTGTACGAGATGTACAATTGAAATTATATTGATGTTGAATGTAACAGTAATTTACTAGAGGAGTTAATAATCCAGACACTCCTGAAAGTTTTAAAGCATAAATAATAAATCATAAAAAAGGATAACAAAAAGCTTTCGAAGAACAAGAAAATTCGTCAGTCTAAAAACTTCAACCAATTCTGTATATCAAAATATTTATACAATACTAATATTTATTTTAAAAAAATCTTACTATTTTTTGATATCACAACTTTAAGTAAATAGTTTTATCTTCTTAACTTCTAAATACCGTAAGTTACTACAGGGATTGCAAGAACTTAATATACTAACTTATCCACGCCTTTTAGTAAAACTCATTTCATAACGGATTACATTCCAATTAGGGATTCAAATTGTATTTGATAGATCGCATTGATTTATGTAATTTGTAGAGAAAATACGCAATAATCTGAGCTTAATACTCCGTGGGCCTTTATCTGCATGAAGCAGGCAAAAATATCTATGGTGTCTCAGGGATGGATAAGAACAACGTGCAGACCCTTCGAATGATAGCCATTTATAACGACACTGGATTAAATACAATTCGGTTGACTGCCTAAAAGGTTGTTCCAGTGTTAATGGGATTTAAGACGATGTCAGGAGACATTTACAATTGATATTGTAGTTATATTGGGTTTAACATAGATACTCTACTTAAGTTTAGTTCTTTGGTTGCGACGTTTTAAATATTGGAGTCTGTAGATCTAATTGTCTACACTCAAGATCACATCACCACTTTTGACACTAACAGGCTAAAAGTGATAGCAGAACTTATTAACTAACAGATACTGGACGTCTGCTCTTCCAATTTAATACTATATGACAGATGTCCTCTATGACTGTAGTAACCGGGCCAGCACCACTGTAAGATGTTGAAAGTGACATTTTTAAGTTAAGTAATCTTTGAATTATAGTAAATTAAAATTACATCAATTTTTCTCCTTTTGTATGTTATTATATCATTGCGTTTTTCTCAACTTAAAGCAAAAATCAAACGTTTCCTCTTCATTACTATATTATTATATATTATATAAGAGGGTAAACAAAAAATATATATTTTAAAATTATTTCATATTATACAGTGTGAAATAACATGTAAATATACTTATTTTAGGTACTCCAAATTTTACAAGTTTAATTAAGTTTCTAATCTGAAGACTGATTGCTTATGAAAGTTAGCGAAGTAATAGTAATTACTTATATAAACTTTGATTATTTGGTAGATAAGATCAGTACACATTTTTGATTAAAAAAACACATAAATACAAGCAACGAATGTTGAAATCATAAACATATTTAATGCGAAATAAGCTGCTGATCATCAAAAGTAAATTCTTACAAAACGCATCATAACGCTTATATTGCTTTGCTTCTCATTTTGAATCTCACTTGAGACTAACTAATCACAGATAGATACAACTAGTATAAGCCAATATCTACTCAATAACACAGGAACAGTCTCAAGAGAGCGCTGAGGCCTTAGCCAAAAACCAAGCGTTCCGTATCTATTCCATAAGTACTGTCACAAGAGCTTCAGCGATAAAAATGTAACGCTAACTTGGTAGTTAACAATACATATCCACAACAGACTCTTGATCTACAGTGTCAATAGAACATATCCATGCTATTTTTTGTGATTTGTGTTTTTGAAAACGTCAAGAAACGTGAAGACTGTAACGTCACATATTTCAATGTTGCATGTTATACATTAAACTGCTTAAAAAATACCCTTTCTCAAACAAATATCAATAGAAATAGAAAATGTAAATTTAAGTATATGTTAAAAAACGTAGATGTAACTAACTAAAAATAGTAGGTAATCGATATATTCAAAAATATGAGTGTAGAAAATAATACGAAAATAATAAAATAGTGTAATATAATGGCAAATTTTTAAGTAATTATTATAAAATAAACGTTATTTACTTAATAACTTGCTAATTAACTTATAAATTTAATTATTAGGGTGAAAAATGCATTTTCATAAATTTTTAGCGTTTTTTACAGTGCTTTATACTTCGCTAGGCGAGCGTTGAGCGTACAGATCTCTCAAATGCAAATACAACATAAAATTAAAAAATATTACTTAAAGAGATGAATGTTGAAACTGATTTGATTAATTAACAGAATGTACTGATATTGGAATAATTCATGATCGTGCTTTTGCGCTCATTGTGTTGCGATGTATAATGTAGCCTGTTGTTAAAAATAGTGTTGTAATGTTTCCACGACATGCAATTGAGTTGTTGTCTTTGTGAATCATTTGCTACAATTCTATATGACATTCGGTAGTAAATTACTTATTTTATATTTATTCTTGTAATGTTATTGACTTAATCTTTGGCTTGAATTGGTTTGCAATAAAATAATTTTAAGTTATGTTTCACATATTTATTTAATATTTTATGTTTACTCTTGTAATATCACTGACTTTACTGTGAGTTCAATGTGTAAACAATAAAAACAAATTAAAGTTGTGTATGGCACATTGTAAGTTTCCAACTAAAAATGTTTTGCAATTCATTCAATAGCTCCTAAGTTTAACGCGTTTAATCTTATTACTTCTGCTTTATAATATTTAAATATCTATATAAAGATGTATTTATCGAAAGTATTGAGGTATAGAGTACAACTATACATCTTTCTTAGATTTACCTGACAGGTTTTAATGTCTTTTTTTTGTTGTATAGCTATTAGGCCTGGGCAAGACAGAGTAACATGTTTTAAAATTTGACCTTATTATGTACTATAATAAGTAGCTAAGTTATGAGAATTAATGAAACGACTCCTTCGTTTTTAGCATTTGTATTGTAACATTTAATTATAAAATCCAGCAAAATGTGACGATGAATAATATTCAAATATAACAATGGCATATTCGAACAGAACAGAACGGAAAGCACGCAATTAACGTCGAATCTAGGAAATGGTCACAAAACAGTGAAAGACGGCAACTATTAAATACTATTATAAGGGTATTAAAATCAAAATATATTGTAATTAAAAGCTACAGAAACTACAGTAGGTATTTCTACTGGTACTGTTACAGGTAGGAATACCTACTGTGTGTTTCTGTAGCTTTTAATTACAATAAATTTTGATTTTAATACCGTATATTCTGATATTTTCTAATATTTTCACTTTGCATAATAATGCAAAGTGAAAATATTAGAATATATTACAAGCTTTTAAATAGTCGGCTGTGTAACATGACAAAGACAATTTTATGTGTCTACATTTTATAAGTTATGAAATTAGATCCTGTCGCAAATAAACTAAATTAAACAGTATAGTATCCAAGTTAATTTCGTCTTAAGTATTGTAAAATATTAAAAGTTTAGTAGATAAAAAAGTACCCTAAATAGTAAACAATGTAATTTTTTTAACCGCTTATTTGCTGCGAAATAGTATCCATCAAATTTCTAGAATAACGTAACTAGATAAGGCATCTTAGCTATACGGATGCAGTTAGGTCTTATTAAACCGACTTACTAATACTCTGTACAACTCCCTACTCTAAGCTATAAATTTATGATACGTCGTAACTACTACGGGCTTATATTTGTAAGATATATTCAATTAATTATTCATTTTAAACTCAGTTACGTCGATGTCGTAGGAAAACATGACTTTGGGAACACATAAGGACAAATATATAGGGGAATAGGAAAAAAGAAACTTATTACAATCATTATAAGGCTTATACTTTTACGTAATGGAAATAAAACAAAATGACCAAGTAAGTCTATCTCCTAGGGTTTCGTATCAATTCGTTGATCGTATAATACAGCGGCACAGCATCTAACTGTGAATGTGATAGTTTCTTCGATTCCCACTTAGGGGAATGAAGTATTTTTATGACTCTATTTTTATGACCAAAACGTTAGTTTTTATAATAAAATGCTCAAGCTCAATACGCAACGGCTCTTAAATTTAGCAGAAAGTGAAATCAGATTGTCTTCACATTACTTTTTCTTTGCCCACCTTACTTTATACGTTTTAGCGGAAAACTATTCATTAATAAAGGATTATAACTAACAAATTTTTTCTGGCAACTCTACAAATCTTAAATATTTTTATGCAGTAGGTAGAGGTATGTTATATTTTATATCAATTTAGTATATATACTACATATTAATAAGCAAATAAACATTATATATAAAGTCATGTTTCTTTGGCATGCTTGTAGCGTATCATTGCTGAAATAATATTTAAATACATAATGATTTATTTCAGTGTGACACGACACAACTTCGCTAAATATTTGTTTAAAACGGAAAAGGATGTTTAAAACGATCAAATCAGAATGTTTGTGTACTTCTATAAGTTCTGTATCTCAAGTTTCTCATATTACTTATATTTCCAGTGATATTATTTGACTATAAATTTAATGCAGCTAATTAAGCTACTAAGCACAATAATTATAATACAAATTTATTATAATAAACGAATTTTGACGCTAATTTAACCGAAAATAAAGTAAATACTTTTGGTTAACTACCAAAACGTTTCGTTTCTGTCGACAACAGTTGTAATGTTATGGTAACTTATTATTACTACATTAAAACTACGCAGAATAAATTTAAAGCTTATAGATTTATTTTATTTGCGGAAATAAGGCATCTGTGCATATGTATTATATATATTCTTCTCCTCTAATCACTATTCTTTTTCTAGCTCACACTATATAGACCAAACTTTGATTAAAACTTTGGCTATATAGACAAACTGTTATGACCCACCGCTCCCAATATCTGAAAAATAAACGTAAATACCTAACAAAACCTACATGAACAAAAGAAAATCAATATTGAATATCAACCATAACTAATCAATCTACATAAAATATACTGTACATTCAATTAGACAAACTGGCTTGTACTAATAACCAGATACGAGAAAATTTCCTGAACAAGTCCGGAACCCGCTGTTTGCACTGAAACCACATTTCAGCTCCATTGAAAACTTAATTATGACCGTCCCGTCCTTCGCTAACTCTAACTCGACACGACATTGTCGCTACAGCGTTTTCTTAATGTCATTAAGAGCCTATTAAACGGAGTGTTACTTAGTCCTCTCTAAGGCTAAATATGTGTGTCAGAGCTACTTTTTACTACAAATTTTACTCGAGTCGGCTCTTGTTTGTTTTGAGCCGTACTACGTAATCATTTCACCGAGTTTGGAGGCCGATGAAGTTTATTTTAGTTATTACAACTATTTAAGGTATCCAACGTTAAGGATAAGTAAATATTATTAATACTCGTAGAACAAACGCTCCTTGCCTTCAGCAAATTTTATACATTACATACTAATAAAAGTAATGTTACAAAATTATATTTGTATATATTGTGTTTGTATTACTCTTTTTATAAGTATTTTGTAAAACATTTTTAAATATTTTAATAAACACTATTTGAGGATTGTCGTGTCGCAGCATCTGTCTGTAAATGTGACGGTTGGTAGGTTTGATTCTTACTGAGGGAAAATGAATTAGTTCATTTCCATTTGCTTCGCTCTGGCATTAGTTGCCAAGTGAGACATTGAGTTCCCTTACTTAACACGTAATACTCCAAAATGTGAAAAATGGGCAACAAAATATCTTAACAATACGTTTTCACGGTTTTTGAAGTTCTAACTGTCTGCTATGAGCAGAATAAATTGTGATTGGTAATAAAATATTTCAGATAATTTGCGGTGGCTACAAAGTAAAACTGTCAATGTTAATTTTGATTATAGCAAGTTATTTGTATTTGAAATTGCCGCCAGAGCGGTACATTCAATATTTTTAATATATCTATTTAAAGAAATTGGCCACACTGAGCAAATAATGGTTTTGAGTTCAATTCCATTTCGAGATAATAATTTTCATTTCCTCGCTGTGGCAAGATAAAATATTATGATATTTAATTCCCCTACTTAATACTCTGTCTTAATATTATTATTTCTGTCAATCCTTCTCTTTGCCAGATAATGTGTGAAGCATTTTATCATCATCTGTTAAAAAAATATATAACTATAATATATAACGATTAAATTATAATTTGTATACACCATATCTTATAAAGGTATTAAGCAAATGCACAAAGTTACAGGTTATTTGGCAAAGAGCAAAGTAGACAACAAACCTATTAATGTTTGTCTTTACAAGTTCTGCGCTCCCGATGTACATTTGAATGATATATGTATTATATGATCGCCCGCTGATATTTAAGCTTTGCTGTCTTAAAATTATTTGATAAGCTCATTATTCATTTATGCTTAAAATATAACTTGTTTAAATATAATTGTAAGTTTATTTAATAACAGTAGCTTTTACCAAATAAAACGTATTTTTTGAAAATATCTAAATATCTATAACGACATCGATATAAATATCACAACTAGAATTAAATATAACAGTGTAAAATGTTAAAAATATGTAATAAAATTCAAATTTGTGCATTAAAAGTTTACGTATTTACAAAAGTTCCGCTTATTTTGCTTTACATAGTCGTATATAAATATACATTATAACATTAATCAAAGCTAGCTGTAGCTGTTTTAATCTTATTGCTATTTTGACCGTCCTCTAACTACGGCACGAAATAAACGAAACTATTAAGTGTAAACATCTCGACATTAATTTTATTTTTACATGCAAATTAGCCTAATAAGGCTCAGTTAGTAGATAGTTTATAGATAAGCTATGATATAGTAAGATCCTGATTTATTTACAAGAAAATAGATAACTTTGGGACCATCTGACTCAATAATCTTAGCAGGACGTGTTATGGCATGTAACGGAACATTTATACGGAATATCTAGTAGCTATATTTGTATGTACTGTTTGTATGCATGTCCACAAATTTATATTGTAATTCATTTCATACAAAACAAGTGTATACGACATTAGATCTAAGCCTATCTATTGTTATTAGTTGTAGTTCATTGACTAAGGCCTTTGAATTTTGACAAGATTTGGTTTATAAGAAACGAAATATTGAACAAAGTTACAGTTGTAGTCCTACAAAATGAGTGGATACGACTGCTAGGGGCTGATAATAATTATTTCTTTAATTCACCGCCCATCTTGTAATTTGATATAGAAATAAATAACCTATTTATGCCTTGATAATAAATCTCATCTTTTAATATAAAAGCACACGTATAGCGACGTAAATGATACCAAAATGTTTTATTAAATACCACATAATATGCAGAGATATTTAAAAATGATATTCACGCACTGACGGTCGCACCCAGTGACTTCAATAACCGTGCGTGTGATATTAAATTACTACATACCTGAGTAACTATTCTTCACTCCCGAATATTATCATATAGAATGAATAAAATTTTTCGCGTCAAATCGAAACAGAGAAATAAAATGTCAAAATTAGTGTGCCAAATCAAAATCACTACCAATCATAAAGAGCAACATTAATTAAAGTCAAAATCCTATTTACTCTATGAAATTAACTTTCTTATAAACGTTATCATATATACATTCGCATTTATTCGCAATGTGTTTGCTTATAGCTTTATAAAAGTAGGGTAATAACGCAAATGGAAATATGTTAAATAGCAAAAAGATTAATAAAAATGTTGCGGTAGAGTGGAACAGTAAACCGACATAAATATATCCAGTGGTTACCTGTAATAACTTTAATAAATACTTAGTCTTGCCATAAATATTGTGATAAAGAAAAGCACGATTTTTTTTTATACGTAACATTTATTCCTTTCATAGTGAGTTAGTTTAATACATCAATATATAACTATTAAAAATATACAATGTTTATTCGAAGTGGTCCCCATTGGCTGCAATACAGTCTTTTAAACGTTGAGGCCAGTTATCAATAGCAGCACGAACTCTTTCTAGAGGAAAATTCTTCACTGCCAACCGAATGGATCGTTTTAGGGACTCCAAATTATCATGGCGTTTAGAGCAAGCCTTACTCTCTAAAACTGACCATAAATCATAATCCAATGGATTTAGGTCAGGACTTGACGACGGCCAGTTTTCAGTGCTGATAAAGTCCGGAACGTTAGTTTTCAACCAAGATTGGGTGGATCGAGCTCTATGACCCGGTGCCGAGTCTTGTTGAAAGCACCATTCTTTGTTATTGAACATGGTGTTAGTTAAAGACTTAACTACCGTCTCAAGAATGATATTTTGATAAACTTGTGCCGACGTTTTAATACCTTTTTCACAAAAATATGGCTCAGTCACCCCTTCATAGCTAACATCCCACCAAACCATCACTGAAGTGGGATAATGCCCACGTTGTACTCTGTTTACTAATTGCGAAGCTTCTTTAGAGCTTCCAGCATAAATACGGTCATTTTGTTTATTAAAATACTGCTTAATTGTAAAAATTTTCTCATCCGTAAACAAAATTTTTTTGTGACCTCCCTCTGCGTACCGCTTAAGTAGTTGTTTGGATTTTACCACCCTATTCTTCTTTAAATTATCAGTTAAGAAGTGACCAGTACGTCTCTTATAGGCTGCAAGTCCTAAGTCATCTTTTAATATACGCGACATGGTTCTAGGAGCTATCTTCATCTCCCGAGATAAAATCTTTTGCTTACTGACAGGATTTCTTCGAATTCTTTCCCTAACTGCTTTAATCACCTTTTTCACACGAACGGTACGTGGACGGCCAGATCTTTTTCTGTCACAAACAGAGGAGGTATCATTGTACCTATCAATAGCCCGGTAAACAAACATTTGACTAATACCAAGCGGGTGGAGGGTTTTAAAAATTGCACTTTTCTCCATACCTACTTTATGTAAGGCAATCACAGCGATTCGGTTCTCTTTATCACCCCACTCCATTTTAATATAACAAAATATTTAACAATATAATGGCGCGAAAATAAGAAAACACATCAAGCAATCATATAAAAATGACAGATTCCAAATTCAAACGTAATATTTTCTTTTTTGAATAGTAACAGTATTTATGGCCAGACTAAGTAGATGCGTTTTCGTCTCAAATTATAAAATTGTATAAATACCCTGCTATATTTTATATTATTGCTCTTTCATGTTCACCTTTTAGAAGGGGTAAAAGGTGAACATGAAAAACTTAGGGTAAATTTGTGGGTATTGTATTTAAAATAATATTTGGTAATTTATTTATATAATTATATTTTTGAGAATGGAAAATCATTAGAACAAGTGAATGAAGTAGTACTTGGGAAGTATATTATGTAGAGATGGTAGATAAGAAATGGATGTGGAAAGACGTATTGCTGCTGATAACAGTATGAACGGTGCTTTAGCTGCGTTGTTGATATGGCAAAATGTCAGTGTCGCTGCACATTTGGCCGTACATAATGCGGTTCTGGTTTCGACGCTATTATATGCCAGTGAAACGTGGATATTATAGAAGAAGAATGAAAGAGATGCGATCTCTTCGAAGGATATGCGGAGTCAGCCTAGCTGACCGAATCGGTAACGAAGAGATACACAGGATGGTAGGTACGAGCGAGGATGTCACAGTGAGAATGAAGAAGAACTTGCTCAAATAGTTTGGGGACGTCGAAAGAATGAGTGACGAAAGAATGGTAAAAAAGATATACGACGCAAAAGTGAATGGTAAAAGAGGTAAGATGAGACCTCGGTTGACTTTCGAAAATACAATATCGAAGATATTGGAAGGAGCAGACGTTTCATGTAAATAGCATGAGGACTGCTCGGAGACTATGTATGAAGAGGCTAATGACAGTAAACGAGGCGAAAGAGGTATGCAGCGACCGCAGCGTTAAGCGTCCGTTTTCTCTAACTACTCCGCTCGGGATATGATAGGTGAAAATTTACCACAGCAACACTTAAATTTTCGGAGCACATCGGTATATTTTATAACCAGCACCATGTGAACACTACACTTATTTGTAATGTTAATAAAAGAGAAAATAACAAATTTAGCTAAGAAGCTAACAAGCTATTTAAGCCTTAGGCTGAAAGGCGACGGAATTCAACTTAAATGTCTATTTCTAATTAAATTATAGGCAATCTGCACTCTCAAAACTAAAATAGGTTCATCATAATAAAAATATTTTTTGTCTGTAAATTTTGAATTTTTAAATTTAATCCTCGTCATCGTCTCGCATTTATATATAGACGACAGGACCGAACCTAGTGTTAAGAAATTTTCTTTTTTTGCTTTTCTCCTGAATCGTCTTGAGTTAATTTAATCAATTAATAAATTACTGTGAATGCACCTCACACTCTTTTACAGAACCTCAATATTTAATCGATATCATAATTATTTCAAATTTCTATATATGACAATATAAAACATAGTGGCTAAATATTTATAATATTACTAGACTCCGTTCATACTTTTTAAAATAATAGAACAAACAAAATATTCACATTTTGAACGTTAATTTTGTCGTAATAAATTTCAATGAGGCGTGCTTATTGGGGCAAAGGAGAGTTATGTTGAAATTCTTATATTTTGACGGTCATTGTTCAAATTCTTTCAATACAGACATAAATTTTGTGTGGAAGACGATAAAACTCTTTTGCAGGTATTTTCATAGAATTGTTATGTAGAGAACGTTTAGGTTTGGTTTAATATGTACATAATAATCTAAATGTCCAGTGCTATCAATAATAATTCAAATACATACTTCTTCTTTTTTTTACTTATGGCGTTTCGAGTGTGCCAGCTGAGCACAATTTACACACACACACACACACACACACACAGAACACACAACGAAGAATAAGTACGGCAAAAAAGTGATAGCATTACACAATTCAAGAATGTATATTTTAAAACCGATCCAGTTTTAATCTTTAACTTAAAACAAAATCAACAGATATCTATCATATACATATGTTACATAGGTTATACTTTAATATTATTATATTTGATATATTCACATAAAGGACTAGACACAAACACAACAAGCACTGAGCATTAAGGGTGCGAGGATATTTTAGAGAAAAGACATCATAAACGAGACGAGTTAATTTTGGGCAGGAGAAAAGGATGTGGGAAGGGGGCCGTCGTGCAAGCATATTCATACATTGAATGCTTACTGACCCTGACCTTGGCCAGATGGACAGTTACCTAAGAACTTGCATGTGTAAAGTGTAAAACGACCAACTGATGATGTAACTTTTCTGACTTCTTGACGTTTGACAACTTCTTTGACCTTTCATGACAAGAAAATAAAAGTTCATTACAGCCAATAATTATTACTACGGACATTTTGTTATTTATTTGTAGTTTAGCTTATTAATTTACTTTATTGTTATATATAATAACTAATGAAAATTTAACACTAAAAGTTTACAATCGTAGTATATTTTATTTACATATTGTTAAGCGCGTCAAATATGGTGAAAGTAACTAATATTTAGTATTTAATTTTTCCAAAAGAAGAAAACAAAAAGAAATAAAAAATCTTAAGAGTACAAATTTAAATTCAGGAAACATGCAACTAAACAAACTTTAAAGCTGCCTAAAGTATTTCGAAGTCACGGGCAGGTGTCAAAAAATTTCATTAAAACAAATGTTTACAGTCAACCATGAAGAGATAAACTATTTAAAAATATTAAGCGTCTGGTACGTTGAAGCGTTTGAACAAATACCTGTTAGTAAAAAAGTTTAAATGTAAACGACAATTTGTAGCTCGAATTTTGTGCCAATATGATGCTTATTTATTGTTATAAGAATCCATATTCCAACATTGCTGGATACAAGAATAAAACAATATTTCTTCATGAGTTAGAGCATTTTGTTCAGATAAATTGTAATCCAATTTTTTTAAATATTGAATTACTTATTATACCTTAGAATATTGTGTAACGATAACTAAGATAAATTTAAAACAATAATGTATGTATGAACAATATTTGTATACTAGCTGGTGACTTCGCCTCCCTAAATTAATTGAATCGCGTTTTGTAGTTTTATAATTACGGCATTATATTTCAATGCTACAAGTTTTTCGGATTTATATCTTTTCCAATATCATTAAATCGCATTAACCGTAACGTAACTTTTAGTATTATAATTAAATAGTGAACGAATTTGCTTATTGCATTAAAAAAAATATACAAAAAATCAATTGTACTTGCACTATGTTGTCGTCCTAGACTATGACATATTGCCATTATAATAATAAGTCATTTAAGTTTTATATTCAAATAAATAACTAACACACTTATAATTATTTTACACGAGACTATGGTAGTACATTAAGATAGTATGTTGTTAAGATGTTGTTGACTGTATGTAAGTAGGTCTCATAAAATTAGTACATCATAATGTTAATGTTATTGGAAACCGTAAATAAAAAGAAAATTAATATATCATATAAGTAGGAAGCGTTTGAAAGCTTTGAGTATATTTAGTATTGTGTGTCGTATCTCTTTATATCGCTATACACAAAGCCGGTCACTGGAAGTTCGTGATTTCATTTCGTAGGAAAATTACCAGCATCCCATTTAAGTTATTTATTAACTTGCCTGCTTTGTTTGTTCAAGGGATTTGCCAGCCGTTCTAATCGTGTGGTATTTATTCAGACGTGAATATTCATACAATGACGTTTTATTAAAACAAGTTAATTAATACCGCATTACACTTTTAAATTAAAAAGCATTGTATAAAAAATACATGAAATATGGTTTTCTTTTTAAATTTACGAAACAAAAGAGGCTTCTGCAAAGTATCTGATTGAAATAAAAAAAATATTTTCATTTGTGTATACAGATTTATTTTCATTCAATTAAAGCTCTACAAAAAATCATTAGCGTTTGTGGTTGTTAACTTTTGTACGGAACAAGCACTGCGTCATTACATGTACTGGTACAATATTCAATAAAACAAAGGTAAACTGAAGTATTTTACACAATTTGTTAGTTCGTGGAGAACTTTCAACCCGAGTTTTAATTACAAGCGACATCAAGTAAACAGAGGTTCATAAAATGCTTTTCAAGTTGAAATATCACAGAAGGCAAATTGCACTGAGCGAGTCGACAATTGAAAAGCTGATGTCTGTCCTCTGCAGTAGCATGACTGTGCATTAACGATTATTTCCAGTTGCAGCGAACTTTACAATATGCAGGTTTTAAATGTACGTGTGTTTCTTACTAAGTTAATATATATTTAGGTTACATATATGTTAAATATTTTCTTTATATTAAGTATAAATTAAATATGTACATACTTAGAAAAACTATTTACGCTTACAAAGGTTTATTAGAAAACCAATATTCTATAGTTTTTAAATCGTTATAAAGAAATCCAAATTAACGTAAAATTTTTCAATGTTTCTACTTGCTATTGTGTGCAAAGCCACACAATATGATAATTGCAACATGCGAACAGAAAGTAACTAATATTCACATGTTGGTACGTGAAGGCGATTGGTAATGAAACTATTTTGACATTTTCTTTCTATAAACACCGATAGTTTCATTTAATATCAATCGATGGGTTTTTTCTTGTTTCCGCTGATGAGCAAAGTAAGCTCGGCGATCAGTGTACATGTACAGGATTTTGGTGTCAACACTCCTCATACCGAGGTAAGTTGAATTAGGGGTCAAGGTGAATTGAAAACAGATATTCTTTAGAAATGGTAAGGGTTTTTAATTAGAAAAGAAATTTGAGTCCAAATGTGTTTATAAAATAACTAAATATAAAAAAGTCTCTAAGAGTTACTTTAAAATACCCTTACAGGTTTATTTTTCTTCATCTGTCGTTATTTTCAATTTTTTCTCGATCAGCTAGAGATTATATAAGATTGCTATTTAATTAATAACAAATCTACTTAATGAAAATCAAATCAAATTTCCTAATCAAAAGACACTAGTGTTTATGCTTCATTTTGTCACATTTGCATATTAAATTCATCACAACGTAATTAAAACTTAAAGTTCTCAACTCCCGTTGACCAAGAATTATGAAATTTAACAAGGAGTTATTGCGAACAGAATGTATCATCAAAAGATCTTTGTCAACAAAAGTTTGACAAGGATTAAAAATTTAGTCACGATCAGAGACATCATCATATGCTATTAGTTTCATTATGACGGCTAGAGGGAACGGATTGTCAAACGCTAAATTCTAATTTTGTATATCTCTTCATTGCGTAATCGATTCAGTGTTTTCCCATTGTAGAAGGATTATATCTCACCCGCACCAATAGTATTTATTGATTCTTTTTCGATAATAATCACATAATTCTGCTTTATAACAGCGTAATAACGAGAAAATTTCACCGTCGATGCTAAGATTAAAAGATGATCCCATAAACAAAGAAAAGGAAATAGGATACTTTACTTATGCGTAATTATTGATTGCGACACAAGTGTTTCCGCGAGCTCGTCATCCTCTAGCGAGCTCCTCCCATTACCTAATTTTAAATGATTCTATCTGTGCCGCCTTCGAAATTTCGTTTTAGAAATGAATTGGTAATAGTTCTAGACAGGCCGTGACCTTTTGGTAAACTATGAAGAGATTTCGCTGTTATACCTCTCGCTCCTACTTTAACCACATATAAGTTATTTCTAAACCTATTCCTGTTCAGTTCGTTAGTAAGATCGAAATACTTGTTAAGTTTTAGATGGTGACTTTTCGGAATATTTGTTCCCACGGAACTGCAAGTGTTGCCAGTACGACAAATTTTAGGCTTCGAGAATCGTCAGCGATTCTATACTATTTATCATACGTGCATGTCATAAAAAATGATAAATAACTAAAAGTACCACTGCATTGCATAACAAATTGGAAATGAAAAAGTGATTTTTAACTGGTGTAAATTGATACTGACCTAAGTATTATGTTATCAAAATAAATGTACGAAATGCTTTGATTCTTAATCTTAAATTAAATTTATATTTAGTTGTGTGCATTTAGATGCTATCATTTTGAATTTTATGTAGTTACAATTTATACCACACTTACTCCCCCTAACGTGTGCTTCTACAAACAATATACCGCATACAAATTGAAAATTACCTTCACATCGTTGGATTATTATAATTAGCTTCCATTTAATTACTTTTTTAATATGATTTATTGTGTAAATAGACACATAATATCAGCAGCAGCACTGTTTCTATATGCAGAGTTTTAAACTGTACATTTGAAAAGTTTGTAAATGCATAAGTGCAACATATAAGTGCAGTGTAATCATGTCCAAAGTGTTAAAAGTTATATAGATATATTGTGTATTTATTCGTTGTTTTTACTTTCGCCTTAACAGCTTAATAGTTATAGATTATTAGTGTTCAATATAGAAGCACAGTATATTAATTTAATGAAACGATAGTGAGTAGTTCCTGTGAACTAATATAATAATGTACCCTTGGAAATGTAATCAGATCGAAATCTCATTGAAAGTGAGTTCCTGCGAAATCAATTAAGCGTCATAATTACGTACGCTTTGGGTGCTCTTACGGTAGAAGGTAAGTAAAAGCGCTTCTGCGTCTAGCCGACTTCCTCGTGCAGTTAATTTAAATAAACATACGATGAAAGGTTCTCAGCTCTAAGGAACATATCAGCATAATATAAGACGACTAAGTAATAAAGTAAACGAAATAGGTTCCTTTAGAAGCCTTCATAGCGCAATACGACGTAACTTTACTATAAGCATGGTGATTGTAGATTCGATCCTCATTTGGAATTATTTTAATTTGAGTTACTTTTATTTCACCCCTTTAATAGGAAAAATGCGAAAGTAAGTTTCATAAACTTGTGAAGTCTCGAAATTAGGTAAAAAATCGGGGATTAGGGATTTTCAAAAAAGTAAGTACATTACACACATGACACATAATTATGCAGCTTTCGCCTTCCGGTTGATACTAGAGACATCATGTCAATTTTTTGTAACGAACGTGGTCAAGGCTGCGCTCAGTGATTCTTGACTTTGAAGGTAAAATTCAAAACTCAAGAGCTCTCAGCGGTAACGAACTCACGAGAAATGAATCGCAGTTATAAGATGATTTTTGTAAACAAGAACTGTCATATCTTTAAGCATGTAATGTTTGAGTTGTTTTTTATAGTGAGAAATATATTATTAATTGGGAAAAAACAATAATTCGGAATTATACCCACATACGAGCTAAAGCACACTATAAAGTGAGAAATAATATATTATATGAAAAAAATATGTACATGTTTCTTTATTGTTATTTAGTAATAAGCGAACATACATTAATATTGTGAACTAATTGTTCTTAGAGTTACTACTATGGGCACTTTTTTAAATTACTTTATCAGCTTGTGTTCAGTAGGGTAAGAAGATTACTATTAATATTTTTGATACCCCATACTATGTTTATTATGGAAATTAATAATGAATTTAAATAATTGTTAGAAATACCAGTAATTATTGAAACAGTAATTTACGGAAATGAAACGCGAAGGGAAAAAACGCGAATTTTATAAATTCGCACAGAGGTTATGCAATTAAGAAAATAAGTTTAAAGTAAACAAATAAATTTAATCAAATACTTTGTGAAGTTGATTAGATATTCCGTCGAGCCCTCTTGACGAAATTTAAATGAAATAGTAACTTTGGGAAACGTTACCGATTGTCTTAAATGTTAAGCTCTCAAGAGAGAGCTGCCTTAAGATCTTTGGACTGGAAGATTAATATCCCGCGAGTGAGCTGTAAGCGTTGCATAGATATATTTATGAAATTGTGCGATTATTATAGTATATTTTATGTACTGGAAATCATATTTCGGAGACTACATATTATATTTAATATTTATATTATTTTTATGAATATTAATAATTATTCTAACGACAATAAAATTACGTCCTTGTTCTAGTATATGTGCATCACACGTACTGTTTACTGAGCACTTTGCAGTTACTACTATACTAAATAAACTAAATTATATATATATATATATATATATATATATATATATATATATATATATATATATATATATATATATATATATATATATATATATATATATATATATATATATATATATATATATATATATATATATATATATATATATATATATATATATATATGTATATATATATATATATATATATATATATATATATATATGTATATATATATATATATATATATATATATATATATATATATATATATACAATAAAATTACGTCCTTGTTCTAGTATATGTGCATCACACGTACTGTTTACGAGCACTTTGCAGTTACTACTATACTAAAATAAACTAAAATTGTCTATCTATATATATATATATATATATATATATATATATATATATATATATATATATATATATATATATATATATATATATATATATATATAGATATATATATATATATATATATATATATATATATATATATATATATATATATATATATATATATATATATATATATATATATATATATATATATATATATATATATAGTATATATATATATATATATATATATATATATATATATATATATATATATAGATATATATATATATATATATATATATATATATATATATATATATATATATATATATATATATATATATATATATATATATATATATATATATATATATATATATATATATATATTATATATATATATATATTAT